>VZTQ01012276.1:0-69813 GCA_013400755.1 Pelecanoides urinatrix | reverse complement strand
CCCCCTCCCACCCCACCCCCCCAAGCAGATCCTCAAACAGGCAAGAAATAAAGACTGTTCAAATTACTTGTTTTCTCCCTGGGATCTTGTGTGTGGTTTGTTTGTTTTTTTTTTTTAACTCCTAGTAACATCATGAAATAAGTCTAGGCATTTCATCTCCTATGATGTGTATATGGCATAGCTGAAAGGACAATGAGAACGCTGTGCTTTGGTGATTATCCTGCTTGCTGTGTTGGCACACTTGAACGACAGCGAACTGACTCACAGACATGGTTCAGTCTGTTTTTTCCACTCTGTATAGTCAAAGTGTGGTTCAGGAACAAATTACACATTCTGAGCTTGATGGTAGCTTTCTCTTTACGTAATACAGGTTAGCAGCGCTGTGTTGTAGTGATGCAGAAGGTCTGAAGTCTCTAGTGGGGCAAACCCAGTTCACCAGTCTGTCTCTCTAAAGCCAGGACAAGCAATAATGCAAGCTTTCTACATTGAGTAGCTTATCTATTCGTGGCTGGTGGATCCTGACTAGGTTAGGTCAGAGAAAACTCTGGTATAGGCATAAGTGTTTTGCTGTCTGGTATATTTACATGGGAGGTCTCTGTATGGAGAGCAATGAGTTTGGTTTAATTAAGTGAAAGATTTTCTTGCAGTCTTTTCTGTGCATAAAATAAAATAGGTCAAGACATAAGCACTGTTCTTTTAAAGTTTTCCTAGTTAAAATATTTTCTTTTGTTCATTGAGAAATAAATCTTGTACTTGCTACTTAACTTCATGGTTTGCTGTGTTTGTGCACTGATTCTACAAGGAGAGTTGGTAACAGTTTTGGAAGTGTGCCACGAAAAGCGGTGCTTAAAGCAGTCAGCTTAAAGTAGTGAGTGCTGAGTGAATAAAGAAGCAAACTGTCTGTAATGTCTAAGTTTCTATGATGTGCAGGTGTTTAAAAGGAACAGTGCAACCACAAAAACTTGCATGTGATTTTCCTCATATAGACTGATTACATTAATCTCTTAATCAGAAAGCAATAGTGGAAATGTAGCTAATGACATGCAAATACAATTGCTCTTGAACAAAAACCAAATCCACAACTGCGTAGCTTGAGTCTGCTCACGTTAGTCATTTGGTGCTGACCTGGTGTAATTCAGTATGTAGCAAGCGTTGCATTCTTAAACAGACACGTTGAAAATTGATCCTTTCAAGATCCAAGAATTCCAGTGGATTTACACTAGCTGACCTGGAACACTTATTCTACTTATTTTAGGAGGGAAAAATGAAGTTCAATTGTTCTAATTTTTTTCCATTCATTTAAGGTTAGATAAATGTTTTCATATCACTCACTAGGTGAGCTGCCAGGGTTTTTTTACACATTTTCCAGGGGTAGATAGATAATAGTTATGGTTTGTTTAGTCAAGTTGTGCCTGTAGAAAATGGACATCCAAACTTTTCTTGCTCTTGCTAATACAGAGCTCCAATAGTACATTAAATTGTTTGCTCAGAGTTCAGAGCTTTCTGCACCCGGAGATGTTTTCTCACCCAGCCTGTGTGTTTGTATACTCAGGTATGTATCATTTGCTAATAAACACAAAGCTAAAAGTCTTACTAATTATTTAAGCTGATATGCTTTTTGATTTTGTGCTTTCTGTTGGGTTATGCAAATGCAGTACTTGTGTGATGAAAAGTGAAAGTGCGTTTTGGAGAGGTGAGGGGCTCCCACCCCCATGAGACACGGAGAAAGAAAAATAATGCTTTTCCTCTGATAACTTGTTTTTTCAAAACAAGCAAACAAAAAAGCCAAAAGAAAGAAACAGTGAAGCAACCTGCCACACTAAGCCTTATACTTGATTTTATTATTGTTGTGTATTAAATAGAAATTAAAGAAAATACTCCAGTGGTGAATGGGAATACACACACCTTTGTGAAGTCTTGGCAAAAACCGGAGGTTGGAAGGGGCCTCCGGAGGTCAGCTAGTCCAGCCCTCCTTCCAGTCAGACCGGGGTGCTCGGGACCTTGGCCCACTGAGTTCTCAGTATCTCCAAAGGTGGAGACAACTCAGCCCCTCTGGGTCCCTGTTCCAGAGTTTGAACGCCCTTGCGGTGAAAATCTTTTTTTCTTACGTTGAGTTGAAAGCTCCTGTGTTCCACTTTGCCCTTTGTCTCTTGTCCTTCTACTAAAGCGCTTTGGAAAGAGTTTCTCTCTTCTCTACACTCTCCCATTAGGCTGTTGTAGACAGCAATAAGATCTCTCCTAGCAGAGCATTACAGAACAAAGAAAATCTCATTGAAATGAGCCAAATGGGTGTAGCACTTCTTTGTAGTTTGGGGATAATGTGTGTGTTTGTGTCTCGGTGGAAGTGAGTTTCCTTCACACACACTTTTGATATTCTTTTATGTGGTCTCTTCCTGTTTCTTTGTGATATGTCCCACTCCTCTGATCGTACCTTTCTTTCCTCTGTATAAGCACTGATGACAGTAAAGGGTTATCATGTGTGACCCCCATCATTACAGTACCTGAAACTCTCAGCGCTAAGCGGTTTACTCCTTGAAAAAACCCTGTGAGGTAGTGCAGTACTGTTCCCAATTTTCATGAGAAACGAAGACTAGTTATGTATCAAAGTTCTCACCGAATCTGAGACCGGTTTTTTAAATCTTGAGAGTGCATTAACCACTGGGACATTTTGTCTTAATGGAATCGTGCATGGGGTCAAATAGGGCACATATGCTTCCCGAAATCACAGAAGTATCTTCCTCTTTTAAAGATGATGCCACACTGTTTCGATTTGTCTCGGTTTAGATACACATGTAATCTGAAAAATGATTCAACTGCTCCCTTCACTGTTGGACTAATTCTTTTAAAACTGGCTGGAGGATGAGGTATCAGCAGGATTTGCAAAGCAAGTCAACCTGGGGTGCTGGCAGAGTGAGCGTCAACGCTAGCCAGTGCTACAGAATATGACGGTAGCTTTTTCCACTGCTGCAAGCAGTGAAGGCTGTCACTTTTGCAGTGATGCTACTTTTTGTGTTGTTAAGGTAACTTAACCTACTGGCTAATATGTAATCACATGAGTGAGGACTGTGAGGACACTAATGTTGAGTACAGACTTGCACAGCTGTGGTATCCTGAGGGTTGTGTGTCTTGGGATATGTTACGGTGCAATTCCTTGATAGTGTGAACATAGTTTTTGGTATACAGCCTGTGTTTATATGGTCCACAAATTTACTATTTCATGTAATATGCTAACAGCTTGAATAAAGAAAAAAGGGTGAAATTGTTCCTAACTAATATTAAGGGCTAAATTAAGAAGTGGCCCGGGTGGTTACGTGTCTTAACAGTTTGTACCAAGAAATTCAAATATTGGCCCTTAGCAGGACTCAGCTGAAATAAAGCTACTGTATATTTAACTATTTAACTAACTTACTACACTCAAAGGAAGAGCAACCTGTGTACTGAAGAGTAGCAGCTACTGTCACTGGAGCTATCTGAAAAACAAGGTGTCAAGTGTAACAGGTTTCTGATGACCTGACTCCACAGCTAATAGGTAAACTGTTAGATCAGTGGGGGTCTAATGGCACAATTTACGTATTTTCTTTTAGATGTGTCACATGAAAGATGAACCTAAGGTCAACACCAGAATAAGGAAATGCTGTGTTCCATAGCTAATCATCGTCTTGATGTCTCATGCTGAAGTTGAGGTACACAGTAAATGACACTTTCAGCGTTTGTATTCAACGGTCTCAGAGTGAGCAGTACAGCCTTTTAAGTAGAGCTTGGAATAACAGATATGCTCAGTGACTTATGGGTTTCTTACAGATTCTTCTTGAGTACCATTCAGTATGTTCTATACTGAACCTCATTCCAATACTTGTGGACATCGATGGAAGTCTTTCTGTTGATTTTATGAAACATAGGATGTAGCTTCTTAGTCATTGGCTACCTCCTGAACAATAGTTTACTTCTTTTAACTACAGAGTTGAACAAAGAATAGTCTTTGCAAAACATTTCTTGGGGAATGATGAAACAGTTGCTTGCCATTATAATATAGTTATTTTCTTATAGGGAGATACCTATTAAGCAGATCAGTGATGCAACAAACACAACTAGAAAGTGCTATTGCATTATATTTGAAAGAAGCTATGTTTTGTCATTGTTCAGTGGCGTACAAACTATTTAACGTATTATTTTATTTTTTTAATAGTGAAGAGTCTAAAAGATATTTAGGGTTATCTATTAATTGGGGAAAAAAAATGCAGCTTTTGCAGTTCTTTTAAGGTCACTTTTCTATCTTGCAATCCATGGCTAATTTTTACTTTTAAGGTCAAACAACTTGAGTTCTGTCTGCCCTTTCCACCCCCTCCTGCCCCCGTGTGCTGCTTTAGGTAAACAAATGGAATCCTTTTCAACGAATTATATGAAGAAGACTTTTTCAAAAGCAATTTGTTTTGCCCTGTCTCTGAAAAGCGAATTGCTTTTACTGGAAATCAGCTGAAACTTACTGCTCAGTATTTCTGAAAATGGAGCAAAATGAGCGAGAGCTTTGATGTACATAATACTCTGCCACACTGGAGAAATGTTTTAAAATGGGAGTCATGCATGTTTTAGAGCGCTGCGGAAATTTAGCTATCTGATGTTTATAAAACAGTTTGGACCTGATTATTAGTGCTAGAAATGCAATCTTTACAGCTTATGCGAGCCTGAGTAATGTTATAGTACACATAGTCCGTGGTGCTTGTTTCACTGCCTCTGATACCATACACTGAAAGGATGTATTAGCCCTCGATGGACCTGAGAGGAGGTTGTACAAGTGCAGAATGCTATACATAGTGTGCTTGACTGTGCAGAGAAGTTGCACTTCTCTTATCCGACTAAGAAAATAGATAAAATTAATTTTTTTGTAATTCATAAGCCTCTGAGATAATTCAGCAGCATGTGGGTAGTTTGAGATTGAAATTATCTAAAGAAAAGAACATTTTGTGTGTGAATTATTGGTGTCCAACGTAAGAGGAGTGTGTTGTTTTTTTTTTTTCTTGAGGCAGGTGAATACTGTGACATTTCAGATACGTTTTGTGAGGTTTCAAGTTGCCCAGTGAATTTAAGGTACCAGAAGTCAATTTTGGTTTAAAAATGGTTATAATCACGGAGCATCAGCCACATCATCCTGGCTTTTACGTGTGGCTGGCCTGGCTTATTCTGGTGAATTTGAAAAGGTTTGATATGTACCTGCTAATCTTTCTAAAGAGCATCTTTGTGGTTTAATGGAAGAACTGGCAAAGGTTAACTTCAGCTAAGGCAGCTTCTGTGCCTAGGCTCTCCCTGTAGCCAGGGAGGGGAGAGGCAGGTCTAGGGGACCTCTGTTAAGTGTCCATTCTGTGTTTTCCTCTCCAGAGTTACCCTTTCTCCGCTGACTGAGGGGCACCCAAGAGAGATTGACCCTCTCTAAAATAAAGGTAGTCCTTGTTATTGTCTACTGATGCAATATAAAACTCTGCAAACAAGGAAAAGTAGAGCGTGTCAGAGGAAAGACCCACAAACTGTGGCAAATAAATGGTAAACTACGAGACATATTTCCATGTCTAGTACTGAATTTATCATTGCTTCAAACATGTATACCTTAACCATTAGGTAAAGATACCTTGTATGCAAGAACCCTCTGGATGGGTGTAAGTTCAAGTTTGATCTGCTATATTACAGTGTTGCAGTATTTCTTTTCCTGTATGTTACAGATTCACAGAATGGTCATGATGGAGAATATTGATCATGAAGTAGTCCTAAAAATTTACAGATCTGGAGAACAGACAAATACCACATAGTAGTTTTAAGAATGTTGGTGTACATTTTGGCAAGTCCTTAAAAATGTAGGTGAAGGTATCCCTTTCCTTCCATCAGGTTGTTTATTTTATCAAGAAAATCTTATTTGTACTTTCTCCTGTCTTCTGAAGTTTTGCATATCTACAGATACTGTGTGTGCATTAATAAACAATTACATATACTTCAGGTGCTGATTTTCAAAAGCATGCTGCAGTGTCCTTACCTGGCTTTCAGTAGAGTCAGCATGCCTGTATTTTTAAACACGATGAGATAGAAACTATGGTGTATATCAGGAATTGTTAGGTGCAAAAGAATAAATTGTAGAAAAAGATGCTTTACCAGGTGCAGTTATCTAATATCAGAATAAGCATGTCTAATCACTTAACACTAGATCATGGAAATATTTGAGTAGATAGAAGTTTAAGCTGTTGAACTGGCAGTAGGTCAGGTCTCTGCTTCCCCCTTGCTGCATGGAGGAATGTTACCTCTGCAGTGGTACGGTCGGAGCTTTGCTTGGTGCCTCTGTTGGACAAGAAGTTAGGAGTTATGACATGAATGCTGAAACCCTCATCATTCTCTGGGATTCATGGTACAGGAGATAGAGATGCTTTTCCCAGGTGCCTAAAATAACCCACAGTCAAGCCCAGCAGTGGTTATCTTGTGCCTCTCCATCTAGATGCAAGTGCTGTAACCCCTCTCTCTCTGCATGCATTTGACTTAATGCTTCATTATGAATTCTGAAGCTTCTCCAGACTGTGAAGCTATATGATAGTTCAAGCAATTACCTTTTTTTGCTTCTTCCAGGAACTGCAGCTCAATGTTAAACATTTTTTAAGAGGTTTGAAAACATATTTCTGAATGTTTTCACTTTTATTTTTCACTGGATTTGGCAGGAATAACAAATGGAAATTACTGAAATACGGCAAGAAATTCTTGTTTTGTGAGATATCCAGGCCAGGGAATTTGGGAAGAATATGAACCTTCTGAAAGGTTATCCAAATCAAAGCCACTCTTATAAATGTATTTCTCTGACATGTCTAGAGGCAAAACAAGACATGAATATATCAAAGTACAATCATTCTCTTATAAGAGATGTGGTAGTATCCTTCATGATTAAATGCTGTGCCAAAGGAAATGACTTGGGGTTTTATTCCTTTTCAGTAACGTGGAAAGTATGCCATGGGAGCAAGCAGGAAGAGGTTGTTTAATGGACGAGAGGAAGGAGAAACTGTTTGGAAGGAGTGCAGAGAGACAGCACTAGCAGCAAACATAATCCTCTTGGTAGCATGCCATGTTCAGCAAAGCTTAAGGACTGGATTTTCCGCGGCATTCAGTGTTTGCCTAACTGTATGCTGCTGTTGGAAAGAGTGATACAATGTCTGTTCGTGTCAGTGGGAGCAGAGTCAGGCCAACTCCTGCACGCTTTTCAGATGGGATTTTCAGATGCTTTCATTTCTGCATTTATGACTTCAGCATAGATAAAAGAAGTGGGTAGACAGCTGTGAGTGAGACAGCAGATCTATCCAAAATCTAATGGGACTTAAAACCTCTCCCAAGAGTGCCATGCTGAAACAAGTTCAAAGTAGTTCCTCTTTATCCTCTAGTCTCTTAAAAGGCTGCCAGTGAGCAGGATCTGGAATCAAGGGGAAAAATTAAGCCTGCAGGCAAAAGGTTGGTTGAGGCAGGAGTGATGACTAGCTGAAACCAGGTGTAGAAAGATCAATGTATAAGTTTGGCAGTGATGTTCTCACTTTAGATTAAGTCAGATAAATACACCAAGCCTGGTGTGTGGACTGGTTCACAGCCCCTGAAGATCTGAGTCTGTCCAGGTAGTAGTTCCTTAAGCAGTTGCTGATGTTTTATGGCTTAACGCAGAGTGAGGTGAAGGAGTCCTTGGAAGGATGGCTGTGAGTTTAACAGGATTGTTACATTAACCAGGATGAGGAGCATTGATACGTCAGGATGCAAATACAGGTGTCAGAAATGATCAGCCAAGGAAACTGAAAACAGCTGTGACCTATAATAAATAAGCAAGTTGACAATGTTGGGAGCTGAAGAGTAACCTTTGCATGATATGTTTGATATCTAGGAGACAATTACTCTCTGTAAGTCAAAGCTATGAATGGGGTGGGGTGGCGGGAGGGCAGTTTGCCAACTGTTTGTTTTAGGAAAGAGGACTACTAGGAAAAGAGCAGTCATACTGCATCCAAGTGCGGGTCCATCTAGCCCATTATCCTCCTGGTTATGAGGAGGGTATGAGGTTACAACCCTGCAAACTCTTCGCTGCATCTCCAGATGCTACACCTTGCTCCTCAAACTCATTTGCCGGTTCTTAAGGCATCACTTCTGCCTCCAGATTCACAACTGCACGTCACCTTCCCCTCACACTCGCATGAGCCAAGGCTGTGTTGGGCATTGGCCAAGTTCTGGCTGTCCCCAGGGAGGTGGGCACTGCTGCTAGGAGCCCCGAAAGCTCATCTGCTTGAGGAGATCAGACTTCTGCAGGCCCTGGGGTCACGCTGCTGGCCGGGCTCTGGCCTCTTCTGTGCAGGCCTCCAAGAAGTTCAGGAAGGCCCAGACGGCTGGGGCAGCCAGCCCAGGAGCGGGCAAGTGCTCAGTTGCCTTCTCGAGCTGCCCCAGCTGCAGGCATGCGAGGTAGGTCCCAGGGACAGGGACGCTGAACGGTGCTCTAGGAGCTGGTTCTCCTGCCTGCCCGCCTTGAGAAGGCGTCGGTAGGAGAGGGGTGGAGGGCACCGACTTTGTGTCTCGGCTCAGGGGAAGCCTCTGATTTGCGAAGTGTCTGGATCCCTTGGCCAGGTCTCAAGACTCGGCCGTTCCTCTCTCACGTCAACCATTTTGCCGTGTTCTCTGCCTTCCAGGGGGCTGCTGGGGCTCCCTGGGCAGCCCCCTCACGGAGCGGAGCAGGCCTGCCTGGCACCTGCTCTCGTCCCTGGCGCAAGCCACAGGGCAGCAGCAGTCACTGCTTGCCGGCTCTGCCAGCCGCCGTGGGTTTCTGCACAGGTTATGTCCAGAGCCAGGTGTCACTGCAGTGATCCTCGGTGACTGTACTTGTCCTGTCCTCTCCCAACCCACAGAAATTCGGGTCTCTGATTAGCATTGTGAGTGAAGTGAGAGACAAGGATTTGTCTGGAAGACGGGGCTATAGTGAAGTCCATGACTTGGCTGCTTTTCAGTAACTCCTCTTTAATACTCGGGCTGCCTGAGTGACTGTCCTGGTACAGAGTTTGAACAAAATGGAGCGAGAGGCACGGCAGTCCTACAGAGGGAGCTTCGGACCCCGATGAGGCTGCTTGTTGCTGCAGTGGCCTGAGAGAAACAGCTACTGCTGTGGGATACGCAGTGCCTTGTTCTGCCTGTACCAAGAAACGAGGAGGCTTCAGAGTGACAGTGCCTGATGTAGCAAATGGAGCAACTGAAAAAACTTAGCATAAAATGGTATGTCAGCAGTTGGGACATAACTGAACCTTATTTCACTGAACAGAATATGTGCACATCATTTAATTCCGCTGGTCGCCTTTAACTACCTTGTATCTTCTTTTCTTCTTTACGGGAAGAGTAATGATTTCCTTGGAGGAATTAGTGAGGTGTGTAACTGGTGGTAAATTCAGTGGCGTTGCATTTCAAATTTTGCAAAATGTATTAAAAGAGGCACGTTGGGGGAGTAGTAAGCACAGTTCACCTGCTCATTGTTTTGAAAAGTTAACGTGTATTGCATATTTCTACTTCCTTTTTAGTTTTTCAAGAGAGTATTGTTTCTTGAAAAGGATTGCAAGCAGTCATTCATGGCCCTTCTGCCTACCTCTGTAGTGAGTGTCTATCTTTGTAAGATTTTTTTTAGCTCATAATGGGCAGAAATACTATTCCTCACTGATAGGCATACTGGTGGTAACCAGGCTTTTTTCAGGGGAGTAGCTCATACAAACTCATTCTGTTCAGGTAGCAGAGATAAAAGTAAAAACAGCACTTGAAGAAAAAAGAGGTTTGATCAGGGAATGTTTGTTATTACCAAGCTTTTCAAACTTTTTAATTAAAATGACAAAATACAGAAATATGACACGGTGTAAAGAGTGACTTGTCATTTTTGCTGTATGTATTATTTGTTTTCCACAAGTAATGTGTTCTTGCGTTATTTCAAGGGAGAAAAAAAAAAGACCGTAAATCCATTCTGCAGCCAGAAGAATGATGGAAGTTAAAATCCTTTTTGCATAATCCCCTCGCTTTTTGCTTGTGGATACAGCTGTGCTAACACAATGCAACATTTGAGTTGAGAGGTCTGCAAAATCCTGGCACCAATGACAGTTTTCAGACTGAGGCTCTTATTTGATAGATTTTCAAAGTGATACTGTGCTCAGTTGTATCTATGTGGCCCTGGAAGTAGGCTTTCAGTTAACTTCTCAGAGGAAATACTTTCAAAAGGAAAAGTTTCTTTTTGCCAAGAATCTAAGGTCAGAGTAATTAGACAAACCAGAGCTTTGTAGGTTAGAGATGAACGCAACCCTCTCCATGGGGTAGTGCAAATGTGCTACAAGAACAGGAAAATGAAATGCATGAGAATGCTTAAATTTGCTGATGATCTGAAGTTTTGTGTATCTCTCTTAGCATATTCTCAAGTGTAGGGTTGCATTTTAGAAGTACTTTTTTCCCACTTCTAAAAAAAGTAAAATGTATTTATCCTTCCTGTTTCTGGTTTCCTGTTTAACCCACCAGAAAATGGGTTCACTGAATTAATTGTAATTTTTTAGAAATACTATATATTTATAAATTGCTATTATAATTTAATTGTGATATGATGCTAAATTCACTATAGGTTTTCAAGTACGTATGTAGTAGGCTTTACCTAGCTTCCGTGCATTTCTGTTATGAGACAGTAGGGATTGTATTTCAGCTCCTCTCCTGCACCCTGCTACTGGCAAAGTGGACAGCCTAAGGTCTACATTGACAGCTATCAATCAGCGTTAGTCTTCTGATATCAGCTGACCTTTGCCAGTTTATACTTAAGGTCTGGACTGATACTTTCTCCTGTTCTTCCTTGGCTGCAGAATAGCAAACCCCTTTTTTGTTTGCCTAAAGTAGTTTCTCTGAGTGTCTGTGCTCAGTGGTTGCAGGGCCTTTACAGATGGAGAACGAAAGAGGACAGCCAGTTCCTTCAGTGGGATAACTTAGGCTTAAAATACAAAAAAGTGGCTTCTGCTAATTCTGTTGGTCGGCCAGCAAAAGGAAGGCTGCAGATCTCTCCTCTTCTTTCAGTGACAGCATTAATGGAGTCTCTTCCCTCTATCCTTTTGTCAGCATTTGTAAACAGAGACTCTTTTCCTCAGTCAGATCTTGTTAGGTTGGCCAAGAGATCAAAAATCATAGTTAGGAACTAAGGAACAGAAAGCTGGTGCAGTTGTATAGCCTTGATCCTTAGGAAACTGAGCAGCGGTGGGGTAAGAAGTATTATGGGAAGGGACTTGTTAAGTTCCCCAGATCGCTGTGGCCTTTGCTTTCCAGCTCAGGGGAGGAATACAGACTGTCTCATCTTTGCTGTGACTTGTAGCTAAAGAAAATGGGATCACCTCCAAGCTCAGGAGCGATGCATCCCAACAAAGAGGAAGTCAGGCAAAAACACCAAGAGGCCTGCACGGATGAACAAGTTGCTCCTGGACAAACATACAGAGAAATTGTCCGAGCAGCGAGGGATCAGGTTAGGAAAGCTAAAGCCCTGATAGAATTAAATCTGACCAGGGACATCAAGGGCAACAAGAAGAGCTTCTATAGATACGTCAGGGATAAAAGGAAGACTAGGGAAAATGTGGGCTCTCTCCAGAACGAAATGGGAGACCTGATTACCCAGGATACAGAGAAGGCTGAGGTACTCAATGACTTTTTTGCCTCAGTCTTCACCGGCAAGTGCTCAAGCCTCACCGCCCAAGCCGCACAAGGCAAAGGCAGGGACTGGGAGAATGAAGAGCCGACCACTAGGAGAAGAGCAGGTTCAAGACCATCTCAGGAACCTAAAGGTGCACAAGTCCATGGGACCTGATGAGATCCGTCTGCAGGTCTCTAGGGAACTGGCAGATGAAGTTGCTAAGACACTATCCATCACATTTGAGAAGTTGTGGCATTCCGGTGAAGTTCCCATTGACTGGAAAAGGGGAAACATAACCCTCATTTTTAAAAAGGGAAAAAAGGAAGACCCGGGGAACCTACAGGCCAGTCGGTTTCACCTCTATGCCTGGGAAGATTGTGGAACAGATCCTCCTGGAAGCTGTGCTAAGGCACGTAGAGGACAGGGAGGTGATTCAAGACAGCCAGCATGGCTTCACCAAGGGCAAGTCCTGCCTGACCAACCTAGTGGCCTTCTATGATGGAGTGACTACATCAGTGGACATNGCCCTCAGCAGAAGAAAGGCATGGACCTGTTGGAGCAGGTCCAGAGGAGGGCCACAAAAATGATGAGGGGGATGGAATGCCTCTCCTATGACGAAAGGCTGAGAGAGTTGGGGTTGTTCAGCCTGGAGAAGAGAAGGCTTTGGGGAGACCTTATTGCGGCCTATCAGTACTTAAAGGGGGCTTATAAGAAAGATGGGGACAAACTTTTTAGCAGGGCCTGCTGCAACAGGACAAGGGAGAATGGTTTTAAACTAAAAGAGGGTAGGTATAGACTAGGTATAAGGAAGAAATTTTTTGCAATGGGGGTGGTGAAACACTGGCACAGGTTGCCCAGAGAGGTGGTAGATGCCCCATCCCTGGAAACATTCAAGGTCAGGTTGGACGGGGCTCTGAGCAACCTGATCTAGTTGAAGATGTCCCTGCTCACTGCAGGGGGGGTTGGACTAGATGACCTTTAAAGGTCCTTCCAACCCAAACTATTCTATGATTCTATTGATTCTATGTTTTGCCTTGTAAAAGCATGATTGGAATGAGAGGATTAAAGGGAAGGATCCTGAGAAGTCCAGGAAGACAATGTTTGGCACTCCTATGATTATGTATAAGAACATATGTAATACCAAATAAAATTCCAGGAGAGGGAGGAAAGTAGGAGCTGTTTCGACAAGAAGTCAGAAGTCTTGCTTACATCCAGGTGCCTGAATGGTGCTCTGGCATTCCTGTGTAAATGAAAACCAGGAGGGGAAGGGAATGAAAGAAAGATGATGAAAAGCACAAGTTTTTTTGAAGCATACAGCCTGCATGGGTGTTAGCATCCATGGATTAGCATTGCATTTTGGAGAAATTTGCCAAGCAGACACATCATTCCTTTACCCTGCCCTGTCTTGTCCTTTACACACATGAGCTTTGTCCCGGATTTGAAGAGCTGGGGGAAGACGGTGCTGCTCACGGGAGAGACTCGTACTGCTGGAGGGGAGCCACCCAAAGGTCAGAGCAGCAGGCAGCAGTCTAGCACCTGCTGCCCTTTGAGAGCTAAGAGCTGTGGAGACTGCTAAGTAGGTAAAGTACTGCCCGCTTACACACCGAAGAGGCTACCTTCCAGATGGCTAGACAAAAGGTCACGTGAATTATACAGTGAATTGGCTCCTGCAGCTTGATATTTTCAGAGGGGTTTCTGAGCAGTCACCCAGGCAATGTCTAAGCAAATCTATCTAGACTCTCTGCCTCAGTCCTTAAAACACAGAGGAAGGAGAAAATGCTCATCTCCGGTATGTACAGAAGACGATGAGCTTTGCCATCTTTCTTCACCTGGCTTCCCAATCAAAGAGGCAGATTTTTTCTTTTTGACAGCTGAACTCAACAAAGACAACTTCAGAGCAGTGGTTTTTCAGCCTGGTTTGGATCTGAATAAGCATCAGATGTGGACAGCTGTGTAGAGAAATGAAACCTCCCAACAGTAGGATTGTTTTTCTGCAGTTGTTTCTGTGCACCGTGTGGAGGTACCTCTGAACTCCAAGGTGGGAGACAGGTAGGGGCCCACCCTCAGTTTTTGGAGTGTTGCACCCACCCCTGGCATCCATTTTACCAGTAAGTCTTAATGTCTATTTGCATATTGGGTGGCCTAAAAAAAAGCATATGCACAAAAAAAAAAAAAAAAACCAAACCAAAAACCCAAACGTAAAAAAAAAAAAGCAGTGTTTCCCACTGTGCTGATTTTAATCAGAAATACTAAAAACCACTCAAACATGGAACAGTATTTAGGTTACCCTAAGTCAGTTTGAACTTACACAGTAACCACAAAGGGTAGCGTGAATTGATTCACTGGCTATGTAGAGAGCTGAGAAGAGCAAGGACTTCAGCTCAGCGGAGGCTCAGAGTTATGGTCATGCAGATAGTAATAATATTACATAAATAGTAACAATAACAGCAGCTATGGAAAAGTTTAGAAGCTTTAGAGCTTAAAGCTTCAGAACTTCTCATAAGCAAAATAAGCAGTGGTCTTGTCTGAGGCTTTCTTCTGACTTGGAGTCATACTACTCTTTGAAGGGCAAACTGCATATTTGTATGTTTGCATTCTTCTGTATGTTTGAGTGTGGAAGCTTATAAACTTCTGTTCTGTTTTGAAATAAGATGAACATAAAAATCTTGGCATGGTCTTATTTTGGTAATAGGATTGCATGCAGACATCCTTGTGGTTAAATTAAAAAAATATTTAAAAACATTAGATTTCCTGTGAAGGGGTCATTGTTTGCAGATGGAATGATTAATGACTGAGACTAAAGATGCAAATACAACTGCATGATCTTGCTCATAAACCCCTAATGTAACTCATTTAAAATCTCTGAGTTTTTTCTGTGGAATTGAATTTGGTGTTGTCGTTAAGAGGATAGCATCAACTTGGAAAATTGAATTTTTATTCTAATTCCTTTTTCAGTTTCTTGGTCTCCCTCCACCTTAAGTCTTTCAGGTGCAAATTCCCTTTTCAGAACTCATTGAAAGAAAACATTCTTATTTTATAATTAAAAAACTCATGTTATATGGCAACCTTTAGATTGTTTAGAATAGCCAATATCAAATACCCAAAGTCTTTAAAAAATGTCTGATGCTTCCCGGAGTGGAACAACTATTCTGTACCCTTGTGCATGTGGCAAATGAGGACACAGAGCTCAACTGATTTAATAGCACCTGTAAACCCACCCACTTCACTGGACTTCACTCTCTTACGGAAACCCAAACGTCAAGTTATTTAGGCAGACATTAAGTAAAGCAACACGGATCACAATGGTTTAGAGCCTCGTCAGGAATGTATTCCTTTAAATATGCTGATTAACAAAGAAAGTTTGGGGAGGGGGGTTGTGTAGGGTTTTTGTTTTGTTTTGTTTATTTTCCAGTGCTCTTTTTGTCTTCTCTTGGTCATCCTCTAGTGTTTGGCTTTCACAAGAATGCAGAATTCAGGATTTTTCTTTCAACCTTTAAAGTCTGCAAACTCTGCCTGGAAAACAGGCTGGTTCCTGAGCTTCCTGGCACGGCTGCTTTTTAACCAGAATCTAAGTGGAAAAATGTAACCTTTTCTAGGGCTTTTGTGGTATGACCTCTGGAAACAGGGTGAACAATTTAAAGCTTCCTGCCTCACATTAAAACCAAGAGAAAATGTTGCTTTTCTCCTGCTGCTACCTCTCACCCTTCTCCAGTACTGCTGCTTGCCAGGGCTGTTCTTTTAACCCTTTTTTTTTTTTTTTTTTTGAAGCTCCTTCTCCTCCTTGCTCCTGTTTTCCCATGGTGATGCCCTCCCACCAGGCGTTGGAGGGAGGCAGAAGCGTGTGTGTAGGGGTGCGCGGGGGGGTATGTGCCAAATACGGTTTTTTAACTCTCAGCATTTTTTGTCCCAACTGCTTTGTTTCGCTCAAGCTCCGTCTGCAGCCGTGCCACTAAATTTGTTTTTCACTGCTGCTCCCTGCCATCTATATTTTAATTTCTGCTTGTATCAAATCAAAAGCTGTGCCTCTATCTTAGTCTATAACGTTTTGCACCTGCAATATTTGCCATTTAGGTAACTGAAACTTCCAGTGTAACTACCTACTATGTGGTCAGTAAATGTGTGAGCGAGGAGAAGAGTTAGGCTATTTAAATGCAATTATAATATCACTGTTAAAAATCCTAGGACTTTTTAGCCACCAAACTTGGCTCCTGTTTAGTTCAGAAGTTTGTTCACAAATCACTGGTGTGGATTGGTTTTGACTTTAGAGAAAGTCTACTACTCAGCTGGAGATCACCCCCTTGATATTTCTCATTATGTGTACATGTTCTAGTTATGCATTATTGTATTTTTCTGGGTGTTAAACCGTTCATTCAGTTTACCTGATAGAGGAAAATGCAGCTTCTTCCTAACTGCATCTTCAGTTTCTCACTTGGAGAAGTGAGACTCTCAGAAGACTTAATTGCATTTTAGGAACTTCAGGAAGGACTTTTTTGAGGGTGGGTTGGTTGGTTTGTCTGTTTTGGGGGGGTTTTTTGCCTTTTTTTGTTTTGTTTTCTACATTCATGGTAATGAGTTTTCTCCCTTGTGGGTGATTTTAAATTTTTTTTCCCTCCTGATCAGCCCCATTAATACTGTGATATTTGAGAGCGGATTGTAGTGACTTCTAACGTTTTGTTCTGTTTGTACTTCATGCTGAGGTCAAGCAAACAAACAAAGCAATCATTATGTTTTAACATTCTCTTCTAATGAGCACATTAAAATCTATTCAGATCAGCTGTGCAGAGAAGGGAGGAACATGGAACTCTGAGTAGCACTGTCTTTTTGAAGCAATTTATGGAAAAATAATAGACTAAGGGATATGTAAGAACTTTGGTAGGAAATAAATGGCACCGTGTTGTTGATGGAAAGGGTTTTGGCAGAAGGCTTGTTGTGACTGTTTCTGTGGCTTAGAAAGGAATTTCCTACAGACTGGACTAACCATTAAAAAAATGTTTCTACTTTTAGGATTTCAAGGCGTACAGTGGAGTCTGCCCGGGGAAGATGTCATCTTTGACAATGAAAGCCCGTTGTCTGGACAAAAGAGGAAGTTTTTTTAAGGTAAATGGGATATTTATACAGAACATAAAGCATATGGTTTTATGTGAAATGAGTGCTGCAGAATGTGCATGCAGTACAGTCTGTGATACATAGCAAGCCTTCTCTGTAAAATAGGAAGCACTTCATTGAGCATCTCTCTTTACAGATGGTATTCATGGTTAGATTACCATCCAGTTATTTCATGTGTATATTGTTTTCCTGTACACTGAATAGAATATTTGGTGTAAAACAGCTTGTGGCTTTCTTTGCTGCTAATGCTGAGAACATAAGCTTTATTATGCATAGGCATAGAATTATTAGAGCTTTCATAAATGGAATTTGTGTAGCTTAAAGTTGCCGTACAGGTTTATTATTTCCATTATTGGATTGAAAATTGGTTTCATTTCCTTGCCTACTTTAAGAAAAATTGGTGGGAGCTCCTTGTTTGTGTGTAATCTGAACACTCACAAAAATACTTTATTTGTATTCTCAATGTATATTTCAGTCCTTCTTGTGTTTTGGTGTTTTTGCTTTGTTTGTGGGTTTTGGTTTTGTTTGCACTTTTTAAAGCCTAAGTGCATCTGGTTTGAAATAAACAAGAAAGTGGTGCTTAGCTCGCTGCCATACTCTCAAAAACCCAGCAAGGCAGATGTCTGTGGCTTCGGGTGCCTACATACTTTAAAGGAGTCTAATGCTTCCTCCCTTTCCTCCCTTAAGATGCTCAGCCCGGGTTCCCGATGATACAGGCACTAAGAGGTAGTAGCTCTGTTCTGGCACGGACGTGCTTATAGAGAGAAAGCAGAAATAATTCCATCTAGTGTTTCTGTGTTCTGGGGGCTGTTTTGAGATGTCATGTGGCTTACAGCACACCTAATACAGCATATTCCAATGAGAATCATGTTTCGGGTGAGAGCCCTTCTGTGTCCCCCAAATTCCATTCCATCGCAGAATAGAGCTGATGCATGGCAATGTAGAAAGGGGCCAGGAAGGCGGGATGCAACGTACGCTCTCCTGATGCCCCTGGGAAGCGCCTGGGAGTAGAGGCTTGGGTGGGGGCCTCTCCAGATCTGAGGTGGTGCTCAGAGCTGCAGGGGGGCAGAGCCCTCCGTTGAAGCACCTTCAGACACTCTCTGGAACTCTTGAGAAATGCATTTCTCTCTGGGCGTGAATATCTGATTTTTGTCCCGCTAACCTCATTACAGCTGGAAAATGGAACCATGAGAGCTGCATGAGAAAGGATGTACTTCAGATTGGCTGCCTGCGTCATTAGGTTTTCTGCATCTTCTGTGATCATCTTCACTTCTACATAGTTATAAATCACTCTGTCTCTGTGAACTTCTGTCAAGGATTAAACTTGATGACGTAATTTTGCTTTTTCCCAATATTTCCTGCAGAGTTAACTTGCATGATTGGCCCCAGATTTGCTGAGCAGTAGTAGCTTAGCTCAGGCGTGAACAATCACACTGCAAAAGTAAGTCACTGTGTCCTCTCTTCTGCCTCCTGCTCTATGTGAGGTTTGTTAAGGCTTTGGGGGATCAGTCAGAGGGCTTTCGGGGCTGCAGTGAGCTTACTGTTTTCTAGGGGAACGTGGGAACATGTTTTGGTCTTTTTATGTGACAGAGAGGGACTTCATGCAGTGGAGAGACTTTAGAGAACTGTCATCTTTCAGGTTGGCATCACAAAAAGCAGAGGTGCAGTAGGAGTTATCAGTATGGTTTTCAAAAGATGACTGAATCCCATTAACTGTGTTTTATTTATGTATAATGGAGGAGGTCTGGAGACAGTGCTGAAGTTAATTGTAGAGAAGGCTGTAGTTAACATTTTCTTCCAGAAAAAAGGATTAGTTGATCTGAAATGTAGTTAAGAAAGCCTTCATGTGCACTGTGTGAGTACAGCTGCGAACACCATATACTTGTAGACAGCAGGACAGGGAGAATAGTGTCCCGGCGATGCTACTGTATTGAAAGTATGCTGACCTATCAAACTGTGGTGTCCAACCACTGGCCAGGAAGATACATGTATTTTTCTGGCGTGAGGAAGAGAGAAAACTGTCACATAGACCAGCTTGGGATCAGAGTTAAATACAACAGAGTTGAATTTGTCTGTTCTGCGTTAGGATTTTGTTGTTTATATAATGCCACAGTCACAGTGGCCATCTTGCTGGGCAAGGCTTTGCTCTAAGGAGCAATCAAAATTTACAGTTGCTTCTAAGCACTGAATTAACTTACCTTGATTGCTTCCCTTAGAATATTCATCGCCTGCTGTAGCTTCTTCCAGTGAAAGATGCTTTGCTGCCATCTCAGCTTATATTAAGAAAAAGCATACTGCTTTTCTTTTTTCTAGCACTGCAGCAAAAGTGGTTGACCAGCCAGAGCTCAAAGTCGAGGCAAGCAGCTGCCGCTTTACTGACTGTTCCTCGCGCCTGCCTCCTCTGCTGCTCCTGGCGCGTCGCGCTCTCCTCCCAGGTCCCACGCCACAGATTTTGGGTGTTACGCTTTCCATTCCCTCTGTTCCTCTGGGACAGAAATGCCGTTCTTTTGCTGCCTGAATCTGACCCTAATGCTTGGGGGGTAGGCGGTGGCGGTGGGTGTTCTAGCAGACGGTAAATACACTCATGATGGGCCACAGGCAAAGGAGAACCAAGCAAGTGGTGGCTGGTGCCTTTCGCACACGGAGAGCTATAATGACTGCCAGTGCAGTGGGTAGGACCGGTTTCTGTGCCAGCAGCTTCATAGTACTCTTGTAGTGACACACATTGAAGTGTTTGTTTCATGTGTTGCATGTTGTCTTTATCTTAAGGCAATCTTACCAGGCCAATCTTTAGGAAACAAACAATCGGCACTGCAGTGACAGCGTGTTTGCCTCTTTGGCTTGCCCAGAGTTTAATGGGGTTAACAATAAACAGGGTCTTCTGGGGACAGGAACCGCTTCTCAGTTTTGCAACACACTTTTGTGACATCTCGTATCTTATAAGCACAAACATCAACCTTGTTTGATGGCAGTCCACAGCCATCAGGGAAAATGGTCATATTTTCAAATCATAGCAAGAAACAGTCTCACTTATGAGGATATTTCTAGGTTGTCACTTATGCGTGTGCTGAAGGAATCATGATGTCAGCGGGACTGTAAGCAAGTGCCCATGTCATTTTCTGCAGTCCTTTGGTGTCTCCTTGTCTAAGTAATTCTTGTGTGGAAAATAGAAGCTGGAATAGCTATTTTGTGCGCCTCCTGTTCATGATGTCATGGTTGTAGTTACTCAAAATGATTAGGAATGCAGTATGCCTGAGAAATTTCAAGACACCAGACTCTTGAGGCCGTAAGAAGCATTGTCAGTTAAGAAACTAAGGTTGTCCTAAATTGTCATAAGGACAGCCTGGCAGGGGAACGGCCTGAAGAATAGTGGGAATAAAAGATGCCTCAAAGCTACTTTTTCAGACCTCTCACTATCCCTGGGAAGTTGTGCCGTTGGACCACCGTTCTGAACCTACGGCATCGAATTGGAAACTGCAGGCAGTCAGTGTATCCAGCCTGTGTGTAGTGTACCCGGGGTCTGTGTGTGTGCACTTCTGTGTACAGTGAAATTACCTTCTCTTTCTCTCCCTCCCCCACATTTGTAAAATTGTGACAACAGTTACATTTGCTACAGCTGGATGGGTGAGCAAAGAAAACACTTGGCACATCAGATTTTTTCAGTTTACATAATTTTAATTTGCCTTGTCTGTCTGTGTTTAGGAGACCTAGTAATTAAGATCTAGCCTTTTACCCATGCTGACCTGTACTTCAGAATGGTCTCCCAGATGCACAGGCTGTGTAGTCTACTTCTGTATATGGCTTTCATGTTTTGCTTGTTACTTTACAGTTGCCCAAGAAACCCTTAGCATGCTGGCATGCAGTTTCTCAGGGCACTTAAATCCTCATAAAGAGCATCTTGCCATTCTTAGCAATGTTTACGAGAAAACTCATTGACAAATACCAGTGGGAAATTGCAACCTTTTGTTTCTGGTTCTTAGATAGTTCCCATTGCTGTAGCTTCTAACCATCTCTTAGTTTTTTCACATTCGTTCTTTTGACTGTTAGTACACCAGGAAAATAGTATTGTCCTCATTTTACAAGGAGCAAAGGCCTGTAGTTTTATAGGCTAAATTCTCCGGAGTCTTTATACCTTGCAATTGATGAAGGCTCAGAGCCAGCAAGTAGTAAAAATGAAGCAAAGATGGAGTTAGGCTTGGGTAATTCTGGCACTGAATAGCTTGCCAGTGGTTACAGAGGGAGTCTGTAGTAAAGGAAGGAACTGAATATATGTCTCTGACAAACATTCTTTTTACTGAACCATCCTTCTCATCAAAAAGTTCCAACCTTTACTGAACTGGCATCAGAGGTTTTACACCACTAAAGCTTTTCTGTCCCAAAATCAAACGTCGGGTAAAACTTCATTGTTTACTGATGAATAAGACGCTGAATAATGTTAGTGGTCTTGGGAATCCATAGCTCACTGCAAAATAACCAGAAATTGCAGCCATGTATCAAAATATTTAATTGTATTCAGACATTTGGACAAGTCCAGAAATAGCATTCCCAGTTCAGCTCGTCTCTGGCGCTTCGCCACCTTGTCACACAGGGTGCTCTTTGAGGGTTGCTACGCTCTGCTTATCAAAACAGGAAGGAAAAGATGGGATGCCAAAGAGGATGCAGGTCTCCAGAAAGAATGAAAAATGAGATGCTGGCAGGAAGAGGGGGTGGTAAGTGCTGAGGCTCATTTGTCCAGTCTGATACTGATCCTTGCTGTCTTCAGCCTTGCCAGATTAGAAGCACTGATCCTACCTTTTCCTCTTTAGCTGTAAATCTCAGGGCTTGGAAACATTCTGCAGTGGTCACCTTGGCTGACTCTTTCAGTGTGCTCTCGGGAAGATGGCAGTTTCGTTAATTCTCTGTACAAGCTTAGTTACATTCCAGCACAAAAACAGGAATTCAGTTGCCATGCGGTGACGGATGAATGATTTTTCTAAACATGTTCTGAAAAAGCCATCAAGTCAAAGCCACCTGTCTCCCTCTTGGGACTGGGAGGCTCTTCATGAGTTGAATGAGTAAGAAGACCTGCAGCTGTGCTGGGCTTCTGAGAGAGGCACTGGTTTGTGTCCCGTCCTGGGCATGTGCTTTCCCTGATGCACAGCGGTGATGCCTGTGTAGAGAGAGCAACTTCGGGAAGGTGGCTGTAGCTCCTTGGGAGCGTGTTGCTTCTAGTCAACACACTCGCTCTGATTTTTGCTGCTTATATGACATCCTGAGAGATGTAAAACATAAAAATGGAATATATGTGCTCTGGTGAGAGAGCGCTGGGGAGCCGTGATGAGTTATGTTTGTGGTCTGCATGTAGGAATTACATTGTCACCCCGGCCAGCTTCTAAAAGCTGAGATCGGTCTTGCTGAACGAAGAATCAGTTGACAATAAGCATAGCGTGATACGTTATGAAAGGAAACATTGTGGTTTAAGATGTTTGCATTTCATTACTTCATCTGTGGATTTTAGGAATGTAAACAGTTACAGTACATGGGTATTTGGGGCAATCTAATGTGTAGGGTAGGTTTGGTCAGGGAATACTGTACTGGGCTTCTGTGTGAAGTCATAATTACTATTTGGGTTTACAATGGTTGTATTGTAGTTTCTTTTAACTTACAGAACAGTGCTTTATCAGAAATTAACTCCAAAGGAAAAACATTAGACATGGCTATTCATCATGTTATAGAAGGTCTCCTTTTAATTTTGGGGGGGGGTTTACAGTTAAATAATTCACCACCTGAAAAGATATCATACTTTCAAATACATTTCTTTTCATGTAAACATCATCTTTCTGTAGCATAGCAGAGTAATATCTATTTTATAGTCCTAAATAATCTGCAACAGATTTCTTCAGATTACTTTTTAAGTCTTGGGGCTCAGGTATGTTATTTTACACTTACAGGGGTCTCTGACAAATATATCCGTCCACTTCAGTTGTATTTCCCTTTGGAAACTGCCTCTTATGGTCTTGATTTCAAGTCTGTTGAAACCAACGGGTGAGTTTTTTACACTCCTTGTAAATAGAGAAACCTTTTTGAAGAATTCAAATATTCTGAGCCTTCCGGTAAGAAGGCAGCAGCCTTCTGCTACTGCTTGTTTTCTCAGGGTTGGATCTAATAATAGTACACACCCAGGATCCTTCCTGCATTTTGTGGAAACATATTATTAACAGCTCATCTTGTATAATGCTAATCATGCAAGCATCAGATGCACTGTATAATCACCAGAAGTTTCATTGATCCTAAATACTTCAGAAATTAAGTCATAAAATCATGAGTACACCTTATATTATTTGATAGAAAATAATTTGTCAGGTGCTGTTGTAACAGTATGTGTCAGTTAATTGCAAGAATACCCAAATGATGCAACTCCAAAGACTTCTCTTTTTCTTTCTTTTTTTTTTTTCCCTTCTTTTTTCAAATCAGGAGAAGAGTAACTTTTCTTTACATGAAAAAGAATTTAAGGAAAATTAGTTGCCATTTGCAGAAAATATTGGCAATTTATTTTTAAAAATGAGATTTTTATTCCTAAAGATAAATGTTTTAGTTCAGGAGCAGTACCTGCTGGTAGCTGATGAGTCACAGTTTGATTGCAGAGTGTGTCCCATTCTGGGGGACTTTGTAGGTTCAGGTTTGATCCTCAGCACTTGACCTAGTTTTCTAGTCCAGCATGTACTGACTTTCCATAGACTGAGGAAAGACTGCCTTGTGTCATGGAGGATATGTAGTATGCCCAAGAAATTTGGCCTGTAGAAGAGAATGTGAGCATAAGACTGCTTGAAACATGCCATTTTGTTTAAGTTCTCTTTAGAAAAAGAAAAAATATAATCACTAAACACAGAAAAATTCCTCTCGAGAAGGACAGTTTCTGACAAGTTCTCTTCAAAGCAGACATACAAATTAAAAAGCGTCAAGATTACAACCTCTTCAAGATAAAACTGTTCTGCAGTGCTTGCCTTATGCTATTCTGATTTAAAGGTTAAGAAGTTAAAACCTGTTTCAAAATACTTGTTTTCAAGAATTTTAATCTTATATAACCTTTCCCAGACAAAGATGCAAAAGCCACTTGTGTTAAAGAGGCTGAACGTGGCAGCCATACAAAAATAACAACTTCAGAGATAAATTGGATATGGAAAAGCATCAGAAAACATGCTTTTAGGCATAAGTAAATGAAAGGACTAACCAAGAAACTGCAGTGTAGGAAGGTTATACAGTATTTAAATTCCTTTGCATTGTAGATCCATTCCATCTTCCAGGATCAAACTGATACATGAAATGATAGTGTGAAGTGTGGAGTGTCAGCTTGAATTTTTGAGCATGTTAGCGTGCTGTTAGTACAAGTTGGATGAGAATTCTTTGCTGTAGAGATTTTTCTTTTTCTGGGAGGGAGTTGTTTTGTGAGAGGTTTTGGGGGTGGGGGTTGTTTGTTGTGGTTTGTTTTTTTTCCCCCTTCCAACTCTGGTCAAAGCCAGTTACACAGTTTTAACAGCCAGGTAGCAACACAGCAAGGCAGGTGTTGAGGCGCTGGCTGAAAGCCCATGGATGCTTCTGTGGAGAGCTCCTTGTATTGTATAGTTTTGAGGGAAAGATGCTGAAAAACTCTTTTGTTGTGCAAACTCTTGGCCTGTGAGCCACTTTCTCTCTGTAGATGTGTCAGAGAACAGGGCACACTCGCCACTGTGATAGTTCTTTATGGCTGCAATTGGTCTCGTGGGTGCAAAGACTGAGGGGATGTTGCCCGTGAAGAGGAGCTGTTTACGCAGAGCTGATTCATCCTGTCATGTCTAGCAGCGGGTTCGTGGGGAAGAGCAGTTTGGCTTTCATGCAGCTACCAGTATAGGAAGTTCTGTAGGGAAAGAAGCCTGGGCTGTGGCGCTGGCAGCTTTTGATTCAAAAGCAGCTGCTAATGGAACAGCGGGTTGCTCCACTTTGCTGACCATTTCCCCTCTCTGTCTTTGAGGGGGAAGCACGTGCTTCCCATGCCGCTTCTCGCGATACCTGGTGACCCGTACCTCCAGCCAGCTGCCAAAATCTCCCCCTTGCCACCTTCACAGCTTCTACGAGTTGTTAATGCACAAATCCGCCGGCGGCAGCTGCTGCGGCGGGGCGTGCAGCCAGCGCCGGGCTGGCGTCCCGGGCCCAGCGGCAGACGGCCACGCGCGACTGCTCCTGCGGCATCTCAGCTCCCGGCCTCTCCTGGGTGCGGGTCGGGGGAAAGTCAACGCCGGGCAGGCTTCGGGAGTTGGGTGGAGCGCTGACTCGCCCCCGCCTTATTCCTGGTTGCTTCTCGGTGCGGGTGGTTGATTTCTCTGAAGAAGGCAGGGGATTGCCAAGCAGTCCGTCTCCTGCTCTGCTTGACGCTTCAGCAAAGAGCTGGCATTGGAAGGAAGACTGTTGAAAGAGACACATCTGTTGCCAGGCAGAGCTGACATAATCCCTTTCAGTGGTTTGAGGATAATCCCTTGACAATGAATAGATGGTCAATTCCAGCTTGATTATTCTGAGATTAACTGTCTTTAAGGTGCGTGTGTGATTTGGCCTTAGGTTTTACCATGGTCTAAGCAATGGAAGGAGCTGGGGGTAGGGGTGATTCCTCTGGTTTCGTGTTCTCCCTGGGCCCCTTGTAATGCCCCCTGTCAGGCCCTGCAATGGGGGATCAGACAAGGCAACCAGTGCATATAGCACTGGAGTAGAGATATAGTGCTACTTCAATGAGAAGGCTGCTCTGCTCTCAATATTGCATGCGACAGAGCTCTTACCTACAGTCTGTTTCATTAACAGGTTAAATCCTTGAATAGTGTTTAATAATATGTTGAGCTTCAGGTAGTGATATCCATCATGAGTTCATATTTTAAACGGTCAAATATAGTTGCAGATCACTGTGAATCAGTTGCCATCTATAACGGGACTGCAGACGCTGACTGATGTCGTGTGCCGTAGCTGACTGGTGGTGCCTCCCTTCTGAGATGGCTCCAGGCAAGCCATGACAGGAAGCCCTGATATATTTACGGATGGCTAAGTTGCTCATATTCGTGACTACTTGGTGCTTGAAAAACTTCACACTCTCACAGTGAATAGGAAGCATCTTCAGGGAATACCATGATTTAAAATTAAAAACTAAGCCTTGCTTCATCCATTAGAAAAGTTATTTTTTTTAGCCGTTACTGCAGGATGAAGCACATAAGGCGGTTCTGTTCCTGACATGGCTGCGTTCATGACGCCGCAGACAGTGTTAGAGCCTTATGGCTGTCTGGTGGGAGAAGAGAAAGGGCTGTAATCTGGTCAGTTCAAATAATAATTCAGATCTCACTTGTGTTCAGGTGCAACTTTGGAAAGGTTTTAACAGCAGCAGAGAGCTGCTGCAGCAAGGAAAGGCTGCGTGCTACCTTATTGGAGCAGTTGGGAGATTAGGAGATGTGAAAATACTAGAAACTTCACAGTAGACAGAGAATGAATTCCACTTTATTCATTCATCTGCCGGAGAGACTGGGAGGATTTCATCTGAGAAACCTACTGTTTGGAGGCTAATGGGGAAGGTGGAAACGTAGTGTCCAGTGTGGCTGGGAAGAGAAGGATATTGCCTTAATTCAAGTCCATCTGCTTCTTAATTTAGAAGTTCCATTTCCTGGCACTGAAGTCAATTAAAATTTGCAAGTCTTGTGTTTGCATACTTGAAAAAGGGGCTAAGTTGAAACATGTAGCTCCTGAACAGAGGACAGAAAATATAGGGCAGGGAAGTGGTGAGACGTGTGCCAAGATGCAGGTAAAGGTGTGAAGGATAAGAGAGTAAAAAAAGCAAACAGAAGACTGTGCTGAGCAATTACGAGCTGCTTTAAGGAGCTGAAATGAAAAGCTTCAGCAGAATCAGAATGGGCAAGAAGGCTACAAAAGCTGTAGAGACATAGTAAGACTTGCGTCAGCAGTGTGTGTCTTATTTAGCAGTAACAACTTGTATGGTTGTGTTTGACTACCTCATTGCACTTAGCAAACCTAATAGTGAATGAAGACTGGGGCAAATTAGCAGGTACTTAAAACTGAATATTTTTTGCTTCTGTTTTGACATTGGAACTTCTCTTTAATAAAGCAAGCCCCTTGGGGCTGTATGTTCCACTGTGAAGCGCCATCAGTTATGAAATGTGATTTTAATCCAGGAAGAGGAAATCCTAATTTAAGTAATTGATAGGTTGTAATTAGACCTGGAATGGATTTTGGTCACCAAAGGTGTGCTCTGTTTTTTCCATATACTTGTAACACTCCTTATTTAAAAATGGCAAATTGTATATTTCTTTCTGAACCGTGTATTTCTTTCTGAACATATTTATTAGGGTTTTTAGACTTTATTAGGATTTTGTACATCTTGATACAAATAACAAGAAATCCATTGTGTCAGTATTTTAGAATGCCGTTAGTTATTCAGAACAAACTATAAGAAGGCACATTCATGTTTGAAACTAATTGAATAGTTCAAGAATGGTTATTGTAGCTAGAGACAGTAATGGTTTGCTCATGAGAGATTTAGCCCTAGTAGAGCTGATCCTTCAACTTCTACTGCTTAGTCACAGTTTGGAACAGAAATGCAATTTTTCTGTCTTTTTACACTTGTAGTCAGCTTCTCTGTTTTGAATTAATTGACTATTGAACTCAATTAGTGGATCTCTCGCTCTACAGGTACAAAAGGATTACTGTACAGAAGGATTGCAGTTAAAAAAAATTGGCTAAATACACCAGCTGTAGTTTGGGTTTGTAGCCAAAGACTTTCCATAGATCAATTGATTTCTTTTTCTTTAAAACCTGAACAGCAATCCACATGATTAAAAAATTTATTTAAATTTTGTTCTTTTAATGGCTGACTTGAACTCTTGGCATGGCTTGTCATAATTTCAGGTGTTATTCTAAGAAGAAAAATACTTTATTAAATATCCTGGGAGTTGTTTCTTAGAATGTCACGTCCACATGCCCACTCCGAATACAATGCATGATAGGGGTGGGCAGCTTTGTATTCCCTGGAGAGGCTTGTAGTTACTGTTTTCATGAGGCAGTTTCAGCCCAAAAGCATGTTTCCTGCTTCTGAGGAGGTGGCTGGAAGACCTGAGTGGTCTGAATTCCAGGGGTGTCCTGGTCAGACTGCAGAGTTTTGGGTGCCTGATCCAGTTATTGGCAGTTTGGGGTGCCTAAACCGGGGCGTAGGTTCTCTGTTCCAAGGTCAGCACAAACAGCCCAAAACCCTGGGCTGTTTGCTGGGGTGGCTGAGCAACAGGGCATGATTTCACAGGGGGGCTGATGGGAGCTAGTGACTTGCTGGAAGGGGCAGATGTACTCCCAGCCTGCTGCTGTCCGCTCTTTCCTGGTGTCTGCTCTGGAGCTTGTCCGACCCCCTCAGAGATTAGGTTCAGGTCATTAAGCCAGCAAGAAAACTAACCAAAAGACGAAGTGAAAAAGTCTTCCAGCCTTTTAGCAAGCTGAACCAGCTAACAGGGCTACATGAACAGCCAAGCCAGTCCGAGGGAAGAAGTGGAACCTCGCTGTTTGGGGGCAACACACCATAGCGTGAAATTCCCCCTCCAATTGCAGCTGTATTGCATTTCAGAGGATTACAAAAATAAATTTATTAAGGATGATGATGCTAAGGCAGTAGAGGCTTTAAAAGAGAAAAAAACAAAGCAGTGTGGTCTGCAAGATGCAGTCAGCCATGTACTGGCCAGAGCCTGGTATTGCTCTCTGAGCACCCAGGTCAAAGCTTCCCCCTAAGGCGACGCTGCTGCCATAACCGCTGTCAGATGTGCGTGGTGACGCAATGGGTTTCTAGTGAGGCTCATCCGACAGCAGTGGCACGTATATTTTTCACTGTCTAAAGCCAATGTGAGGGCTGGATTCATCCCTTATGCAAAAGGAGGAATGAATTTACCTGTGCTTAGCAGGGCCCTTGGTGGCTCTTTTTTGGAGGTGCTGTTTTGAAGGGGGGGCACTGAGTGCTGTGGTGAGGTGCGAGGCTGCTCCGTCAGGACGACGTGGGTTCCTCCTGATGCTCTTTCTCATGGTCAGGAAGGTATTGCTCATATCTCACCGCAGTGACTCAGGGGGTGTTTGAGAGTCAGAAGGTGGAAGATCTTTGTAAACTGTAATGGCGGTGGTACAGTATGGCTGGGAGCTCTGACCTTGACAGAAAAGAAGCCTATGGTACAGATGTAGTGCATGGTAATTCATTCCCACTTAAGGTGTACTTAATAGAGTTGGCCTGTTGTAGGCGAAGACTGAAACTTTTTTTGAATTGATCAGAAAAATGCTGCACAGCAAAGGAGGGTGTGAATTTCTGAGGTGGAAGAAAACTTCCAGTAAAACAGTACGGGAGAATGTTGCCTGCAATTCTTTGAAAACACTGCTGTACTGAGCTACCTAACTAGTGGGTCTCAGGGTCATGTCTTGTGGGCGACTATGAAGACTGTTCTTGGACTGGAAAGCTGCTTTTACTTCATCTGCCAGGATTTTTGTTTGTTTGCTCTGAGGTGCGGGGGTGGTGGTAGAGGAGATGGCATCACTGCAAACCTTTTCATTAGGTTTCACTACAGGCAGGAGAGGAGGATCACTGCCAGGGTTTATATACTGTCATGATGCGGTGTGTCAAGCAAACTTGATGCAGTTGTTGCAAAGAATGCCCAAGACAGCATGTCTTGCAAACTTCATAGTTGGTTTCTGCTCAACAAAACGTTTCCCAGACATCTGGCTAGCAAATGGTGTATTTCTCAGGATACAGCCCTAATGCTAGTCTCGCCCACTTTCAAATGAGTTCTTGCCCTCATGTCCAAAACTAGGATTGTGTTCCACCTGAGCTGGAGTGTTACAAGGCAGTTCTCTTCTAATTGAGTTGTTGTGTTCAAGTGCAGTCCAAGACCTAATGTGAAAAGCAGCCACCCGTTTCCTTCTTGCAGCTCCCATTTTTCATCCAGCACAGCATCATAATGCTGGCTTAGTGTCCCTTCTGAAATAACACTTGCAGATGGAACTTTTCTAATTATACTTTTTTCTTTTAATTTGAGAAAGTAAATGCTACAAATAATCAAATCATTTAGTTCTTTTAAGCTGCAGATTTAATATATTTAAATAAAAACACTAGCCAACCTGGAAAGTTTTGTACTGGCACAAAACAGGAATTACTCTTCCTCCGAGAACAATTATAAATGGCCCCAACCCTTACTTTTTCCTTTGCAAGGGGAAGTCCAAATAGGATGCGATTTTAAAAAAAAAAAAAAAAAAGTTTGTAATCTCTGGTGACTAAACTTGCCCGGGCTTCTTTTCCACGCCTCTTCCACTCACTTGACGTCATGCTATTTTTGTCCCTTTCTAGCTCATTGACACAATTGCCTCAGAAATCGGAGAACTGAAACAGGAGATGGTACAGACAGATCTCACAGTGGAAGATGAATCTGCTGATTTGCGAAGGTGATTAAAATGTTCATTTTCATAGTTCCTGGAGGTGTACCGTGACAGGAATGTTTTTGTTGTGCTCTCTTCTTGGGTGGCTTATGTCCTAGCCCTTTTCATCCTCGCAACATAAGGGTTGTAGATAATCTTCCTCTTGATTCAAGGAATTTGCCTTTGTGCAGGAGGAGTGTCCAGAGATTCAGTTGTTTTGTGTATTTTTCTTAATATCTTCTAAAAGCAACTGACCTGAATTTCTACTTCCTTTTTACATACCTTGGATACCGATGAATGTCTAAAGCAGGAAACTACTAATGTTATTCCCACTGTCTATGGCAATGAGCTTTGCTTTCACGCTGTAAAGACTAAAAATGTCCATTGCTTCAAGTGGCTCTGTGACGATTCAACATACAATAACATGATTTATTTATGTTCTCAGATTAGGAAGTCAAATATTGACTGTTACGAGATGCTACTTTTGTGGATAATGTGTTTAAGTTCATTTATATGCGAGTATCTTGCACATAAAAAAAAAATAAGTAGATGGGGGCATTTCCTTAACCTTAAAATGATGTGAGATGCATATTACAGTGCAGATAAAAGTTCTGGCTTTTTAAAATCGATCATGCCACATAGGTGTGGCCTGTGGAAATTTGTAACATTAAACTTGTACCTTTAAGTAGGCACAGTGGGACCTCAGCATTTTGGCTTTGCTATGGCTGTTGTGCTTGATTGGTAATGGCTGTTAAATTGACATCTGGAGGATATTCAATATTTTCATCATTGTGTTAACAAGAGAACACATTTTTGTACTTACTGTTGAAATATTTTTTGCAAGAGGAAAGCAAACAATGCAGGTGTTCTGTTTTATCTGACTGCACAGTCTGGGCCAGCTCTGGAGCTGGTGGGCTTTGTTCCTCAAGGCAGTGAGTTAACGAAGTATTTAAATTATTTAAATAAAACATTGAGCAGCACCTTTGTTGCCCAAGTGGTAAAGAATATAAGACAGCTGAACTAATTAAAGTCCTTGGCTGTGCCCCTGGTTGCACATTATTCAAGTTTTAAAGCTTTTGAAAGCACAGTTCTTTTACAGTGGCAGAAAGGATACTTTTTCCATTTTGGTGGATTCAGCTAATTAATTTCAAAGATCATTAGCTAATTTTCAGTTAAGAAAAGGCTTCTTGTATCTTTGAATACACCATATGCATGAAAGACTAAGATTTACTAGTTCTAAAATCGTGGTGGATACACTTAGCTGGAAACAGTCAATTAAATCTCCCAATTTTACAGATCGAGGGGATTTTTTTACAGATTTTTTTACTTAAACGGATTTTTAAAACTGAATTTGTTAATTTTGAGTGCATAATGTATTTTGATTAAAATATGTAAGTAAAGCTAACAAAAAAGTGAATAATGCAGTTTCCATGACAACGTAACTGAATTCAATTTCATATTGAAGTAATAGCCATCCAATTAAAAAAAGTTTTATCACAGTTGGTATAAATTATATAACTAGTTGTGTACTGATACCTTTTGTTTATATAGAACTACAGAGCAAGATTACAGTAATTTCAACTAAGGTTTTCCGGAGTTCTTATTTAAACTAGACTCCCCACAAGGATATTTTTACTATCATAACTTCGTTTCTTTGTAGTTAATTTAAAACTTTGTAATTAATGTGGGTTGCTTTTGTATTGTGTGTTCTGCTGTTTAGTGTTGGTATCTTGATGGCATTTGGATTTGCATCTAAAGAAATTAGAGCTAAAAGGAATGTCTATTTTCCTTGCTTGCTTTTCACCTTAGCATATATCCACATGCATCCAAAACAGTTTCAGAAAGGCGGCAGTTGCAAGAGCTCTCAACTGTATTCAGAAAAATAAGTACATGAAATTGCGTGTCTGCAACTTTAGTGTTGTGGTGTATGGGTTTTGTTTGGTTGGGTTTTGGGGCGTTTCTTGGTGGTTGTTTTGGGTTTTGGGTTCCTTTTTTTTGTGGTTGTGTGGTGACTTTCAGATTTATACTCCTCCCCGCAGTTATATTTTGGACTTGTCTCCCCTTTTTATCTATGGCCCAAGTAATATTGAGAATGGTTCAAGAAACTGGGCCTGCAGCTTTGGCTTGTAAGCATGTAAAAGCCAGGCTAAAAAGAGGCTTTTAAAAATATATTTTAAGTAGGATGCTCAAGTCATCCATTTCAATATTCCACGGTATTTGATGCCTGGACTTTTTCCCAGCACAAACACATATCTCAGTAATGCAAATGAGTGGAGTTGTCAGAAAAGGGCATAAATGGGATAAATTTCTGACCTGCGCTGTGCTGTGACCTTTGAAACGGTAACTAGAGAGCTTCTGCATGCAATGGCAGCCCAGGTCCAGGTAGGATGGGGGAGCACACGTGACGTGGCATCCAGATGGTCTTTTAGGAGGCGCTCAGTCTCCCCTGAGGGCCCGAGGACCCCTGCGTGTCTGTTGTCTTTGTGAACGACAGCGAGGGGAAAAGGCTTGTTGCTGCCTCTCTGTAGGGGAGGCTGTAAAGCCCCGTCTTCCTGGAGCATTTGGTGCCTGTGAAGTGATTCAGGGATGCTTTGCTGGTGGTGGCAGCTGCTGCAGCTTATTCCCTTCCTGCTTTCTTACCGTGACAGAAACAAGGGCAGAACTTGGCTTCCTCCCTCATGTTTTGCACTGGACAGCCCTCACGCCTGCGGCTTCTACGTTTTTCCACAGCACCTACTAACTAAGTAGAGTCATCTTCTGTGTCTTGCACAGTGAATTGCTTCTGTTATTGTTGATAGTATCTAACAACATTTTCCCCAGCAGCTTTGTTCTGTCCCTTCAGCTGTAATGAGATGGAGAAGAAAGTACAGTCCAGCTGCTGAGGAGTGGAGGTGATGCTCAGCAGAGGCTTTACGCCCTCTCCCAGCTGATGCTCGATATGACTGTATAGGCTAGGCTGGTGCCTGCCTAGATTGCAAGATTTACAGAAATCCAGGCACTTTTGCAGTGGGGAATCAAACTGGGTTAACTGCGGGGAGCCTTTGGTGGGACTGGAGCAAGGTTCACACTCATCTGCAATTTTAGAAAGATTCACTCTACCTGCCTGTTGCTGTTCTCTTTGCCTTTGTGACTGGGAAAGAATATTCCTCACTGCTGAGTAACAGTGGAGTGGGAGAACAATGAATCTGGACACAAAGCGGTGTTTTTCAAACCTTCGCACCATGGCAAAGAGTTGGCAGCAAGGTTTGTAAGTTGCGTTACTGGGGAGATGCTGAGCATCCTACTGCCATGGGCAAAGAGCAGACCTCTTCTCTCTCTCTCTCCCTCCCCCTGGGTAACATGATCCTGGTGTGCAAGTACCCTAAAAACAGAGGCCGATCCAGGCAAAAAATGGAGTGAGGAAATGTGGACACATTCAAGTGCAAGTTGGAGTCCTTATCTTCATTATAGTATGAAACCTGATCTCTCACTATGACCCTTCTCCTGGCTAGTGAGTGCATCTGGGATGATAGGCTAAACCCAGGGTTACTCTTTCATTTGCGCTGATGACCAGCCTTCCCCATAATGTGGAAGCAGACTGAATCCCTCAAACGCTGATGGTGATCTAGGTCTTTCCTACAACTCCTCTCATGCGCTCAGAAGGGTGGATAAGTTCTTCAGGGGTGGGAAGAGAGTATGTGTGTGTCTGTGTGTGTGTGTGTGCGCACGTGTGTGTGTGAATCCTACAGCAGCTGGCTTAGTTTAATTCAACACAGCAAACCCATGGAACAGTGTCAGTCATCTTGATAGGATGTGTCCACAAGCTGGATGCACCTTCACTGTGTCCATTATCCCAAAGAAAGAAAAGTCCATTCCTCAGGCCAGTGTTTGTCAATGCGGGAGGTTGGGGAGGTTGGTGGTAGTTTCAGAGAGCAGATTGGCTCATTGTCCCAAGTCCCACAAAAAAAAATAGGAGAAATGTTGTAAGTTTAGGTTTTACAAGGTTAGAGCAAGAGGCATAGGTAGGATTTGAGAGACCAAAAGAAATTGCTGTAGCGAGCAGGAGGGCAGGAGCATTTGCTTCGTAGATACGTGATCGAGGTGCATGTTACAGCCCTGTGGGTATGAGAGAGAGAATCATCCTGGTTACAGGCTTCAACCTGTTCCTTGTCCTTTTTACTGTGAGCTAAGTCTAATCAGGATGTAGCACAGCATTCTTTATCTTGGCAGTTACCTCAGTTTACTTCCCACAGGCTTATGGGTTTTATCAAATCTAAGGAAACTTGCATGAATCATGTATTTTCTTTAATTCATTGAGTTGCGTTGAAACTCCTCTCCCACTGGAGAGGAAGAAGGGTGATACCCCTGCATTAAAGTAGACCATCCATGGAGGTTGATTTGTGTTTCGATTGTGAGTTTAATGTGACCTAGTCAGATTGTCTTCTATTGGGAGTCACTGGTTAAAAACAAACAAACAAAAACCCCAAACAAACAAACAAAAAACAAAAAACCAACACCACACACACACAAAAAAACCCCACACGAACAAGCAAAAAACCCTCAAAACACCACCAAAACCCCAAAAGTAAAACCAGGAGAGAAATTTAATTGTTGCATAATACACAGCATATTTTGCTAGCATTTAGGTTACAGCAGCTTCTTATTCTGTACACTTGAATTAATCAGGTGATCGTGAGGAATTCAAATGGTTCTTCTTTCCATGCTATTGTTTCCAAAGAAGTCACACACACATCCTAGTCCCAAATAATTTTACAATCTAACTCTAAGATGTGACAAATTTCAAGAACTCCCATGTGTCAGGGTTTGACTGTATGTTTAGTGCCTGGATCATTAATTAAAATAATTTTAAGAGTAGAAAACCTACTCAGACTATAATGCTCAGTAGTGCTAGACCATTGCAAATAGGCTGTCAAAACAGACCAATGGACTTGTGACTGCATTTACCTCCTGGACCTTGGGAAGCGGCTTCTCATAGGTTTTATGTGGTTTGCCAGACGTGGTTTTTCCAAGCTATGCTCTTGCCAGAGTTCACCAGGTCTGATCTTTCTCTCTGTCTCTTTCTTTATTATTTGGATGGGAAATAATTTCTTTTTAAGTGTTGTTTGTTCCTAGTTTACCTTCCTGCAGATTGCAATAACATACTGGTACTGATCTAGCTGAGGTGCATCGGAGTCATTTGAATTGGTAGTGTTTAGGAGTGGCAGAAAGTCTCGTCATGGTCAGATACTCATAATCTTTAGCTTATTTCTTGAGGGGGCAGAGCAGCTGCAACAAGGAGGTGTCTGTGTATCTAGATCAGTAAGGTGTGGGCTCACACATTGCATTCCTCAGATCTCAGCATGTGGGAGGGATTGTGCATATCAGTACCTGGAGGTTCCAAAAACCCGCCAGCTCCCTATTCAAATTAATCTTCCAATTTATAATGGTTTGGGTGTGTTTGACAGCATTAAGCCAGCCATACTGAAGAGGAACACTGTGACCCTGCGTACACATGCAAACTCTTACTAGCTTTAGCTTGTTTTGTGGTAGCAAGCAGTGCCAGTCCCTATAGCTGATACCAGTCATGCACTTTCTTTTGCATGTGATGTAACTTTCTTTTGTAGGCAAAAAATTTTCCCTCTCAGACACGTTCCCTCTGCAACACGTTTAGTTTCCACCTCTTGACCAAGGAATGGAAATAAGTTATGTCTAGTTAAGCCCACAGGCAGTGGCGGTGTGTAACCTGCACTTTGCCACAGCTGTCTTTGGTTTGTAACACTGCTACTGGCTCTGAAGGTGAGTGGAAAGTTTCTGAGCAATATTTACTGGAGGTACAGCTCATGAAAACACTTTCGTGATTCATGATTTGACTGTTGTGGAGATTCATATATTACAACACTAGGTTCTGCTGGGACTGTGTTTGAAAGGGGAACACAGGATTCCTATTGTGGCAGTTTCAGAGCTCTGTCGTAACTGATGTAAATACTACTTCCCTTCTGCACACAACATGTTTCTGTGTATTTTGTGCCCCTTGAAGGCATATTGGCAGTTAATAACAGCTTTTGACGCTCAGGGAGGGAAGATCATCTGCATTTTAGATGCTTTGCAAACCTAAAAGGCATCACATCATAAATCAGCAAACAGAGAAAGAGGACAAAAAGGAAGGGAGAAGTGCGTAGGTGATCTGATAGTGACAATTGATCCAGGTAATGAAAAGTGTGAATGATTGTGCCTGTTCTTATCTGATCATGCAGTGAAAGTTCTCTACCCCATTTACTTTCCTTTCTAGCCCTGTCCAGAGATGCTGCAAGTTGCTGACTAAAGCTAGAAAAAAGCAGTTTAGTTGTTTGGGGTTTTTTGTTGTTTGGTTGATAGGTTTTGGTTTGGGGTTGGGTTTTGGGGGGGTGTGGGGTGTGGATTTTAGTTTGTTTGTTTTTAAGTATTCAGTGCTCCTGTGCTTATGAAGTTTCTACCCACTTGCTGCTGGCATAATGAAGGAGGTAAATGCTGTTCATGATGCTTACTGCCTGTCCAAAACACAAAGTTCAGAAGACCTGCGAGACAGTTTGTAGTGGGGAAATGCAGCTGCGTTGCCCTCTGCTCATGCCTCTTCTGCCATCAGAAAAGGTCTGTAGGGAGAATGCCGCCTCTGTGCCTGACATCTTAGCGACTCAGATCTTGAGCTTGCAGGGTGTTTTTTGTCTATGCTTAAATATTGTCATCGGGAAGCTGTTACCTGTAACTATTCTGTAGTGATTTCTAGCACTGGAAGAATCACAGTATGTACTTCTTGCTCAAAAACGAGAAATTTGAACCAGCATTTGGATTTTTAGTGAATAACAAGTATCTGTAGCCTCCAAGAACTGGACTTCATTACTGAATTTAGCAGTAAGTTTAGCTGCCCTGCCCCAAATAAGTTTTAACCTTACATTAGTTTGCCACATTCACACTTAGCTTAGCCTTTATTCCTTACACAGGAGTCGATCCAGAGCCAAAGGAATTAGGAGCATAAATATACAATTCCTTACTTGCTTCTGATCCTGGGAAGTATAGTACTAAAATGTGAGGTAAGGACCTTTCATGGCAACATGGCAAAAAATGTAAATATTTACACAATTTAGAACATGGACCATAAAAAATTACTACCACTTAGGATAATTTCTTAATGAATCTGTGCCTTAAGGGAGGGTTATTTGGGGTATTTAACCTTTTTTTTTAATTTTCTTTTTTTTTTTTTTCCCTTTTCTTTCTTCTTTTCCTTTTATGCTGACTGAGGTCTCTGACCGCTCGTTAGCAGAGGGGAACAAAGATGGATATGCAGCTGTGAAGATGACAGGGCTGGTGGAGCAGAGAGAGCAGTCTGGGGATAAGATGAAGGCATGCTAGTTTGTGGGCTTCTGTTGTGAAAATAATCCCTACAAGCAAACAGAGAAAGTGCTTGTGTTTGGTGCAGTGATTGCCAACAGGTAGTGGGTTGCTCCATTGTCAGAGTATTGAACAGATTTTTCGGGCAGGCAGGACAGAGGAAGATTTCTGTGGGTTGCAGCTTTTGCAATCTATCTGAGAATAAAAATATCTGAATTGCATAAATACCTTTGAAGAGAAGTTTTTCCAAATATGAACATAATAAAGAAAAGGAAGTGAAATGTTCAATCAATCACGTATGCATATACACCTGTATCTGAAGTGATTGCTGAATTTCAACAAGCTAACAGAAGAATGCTAAGGCTTATCTTAAAGCTAGCTGTTAAATTGAGGACAAGTGAAAAAATTACATCTTATGAATAAGAGAATTTTTGTGTATACTAATTACAGGAATTCTCCGTAGGAGAAATACCAGTCCAGGGTGCCAGCAGTGCCATTAGCTTTGTGAAAACTCTGTTTGCTGAACTGAGTGATTGTTTATAGGAGGATTAGCATGTCTAATTTATTTTTTTTTAAATTTTTCACAGTCTAGTAAAGGACATGGATAATGTCTCTTCTGAGAAAAATGATGTAAAAAGCTGCCCTTGGGACTCTGGATATGACAGCCTATCCAACAAGCTAAGCATATTGGACAAGCTCCTCCATACTCACCCTGTGTGGCTGCAGCTTGGTCTGAATGATGCTGAAGCCATGGAAATTCTGCAGGCCCAGCCTCCTGGGGTAGGAAGTTGCATTTCAATTTATTTGATCCAAGTGTTAGTTATTTAAAAAAAAACAAAACAAAAACAAACACAAAACCAAACAAAAACCCAAACAAACCAACCAGCCAACACCCCACCCCTCATTTCCTCTGTGCTTTGGATAATCCAAGTGAGGGCTTCCTGAGCACTTGGCAGCTGGACCAGTTGGAGTGTGACCCATTATGTGGGCTGATACATTGGTGGACTAGTTTGGGGTCCTTTGGAGCTGAGAACTAGACTTCAGCAATTACAGCTCCAAAGCTGGACCTTGCTAACAAGGGTTGTATGTTACAGATGTATTTCCCCCATAACGAGAAAGCAATAGATAAATGGGAAATTACAGCATTTTATCCTTTGCTAGTGCCTGCATTAAAGTTGCTATGATGGAAGCCAGGCACTGTCTGCTTGGATGAGGCTGATGGCACGTTTCTAATGCTGCCTCCATCCTGGTGCATGAATGGGCTGGTGGGACACAGGAGCACTCTACCATCAGTCTCCTCCAGACTCTGCAGCTTGACTCAAGGCTTGGGATTTGCTGCACGTTAAACTTGAGAGCTCGGAGAGGGGCATAATGGACTTGCTGTCATGTGTCTGTGTTACACAAGACGCTTTTCTAAATGTTCTGCTGCCATTTTACACGAAGCTGTTGGACCTGATACAGGAACAACAGAGTAAAATTCTGAGACATTTTATACAGATCAGAGATAATGAAGTTGTTCTGGTTCCTTTTGTCTATAATGTCTCTAGTAAGGCATCTGTGATGAAGCTAAACCCATGTCCTTTTGCCTTCCCCACAACAGATATTTCTGGTTAGGAAATCTGCAAGATTGCAGAAGAAAGTCATCTCTCTGCGTCTGCCCAGTGACTGTCGGTCCTGCCTAAAGGAATTTGCAATAAAAGAAAGCACATACAGTAAGTTGTGAGTTATGTACTTTCAGCTATTTGTCACCCTGTATGAGCCAGGAGCACTCTGCATTGGTGAAACCCACAGGAGAAGATACCCAAAGTCATGCAAATAGTGTCACAGACTGCCTACAGTGCTCTCTGCGAGTGGGTCAGGCATATCCTGGAGAAGAGAAGATATGCAGAAACAGTTAAGTCTGTGCTGGACACAACTGGAATATTTCTTTTATGTACCTTGCTGAATCCAGGATTCATTGATTATTATGGGTAGTTACCCTCTTCTGTAGAAACACAGTCTGTAATCCTGTCTGCTCTCAATGAAGTGTCCTTGCATTTCTTTGTACTCAGGGGACTGTTCTTGGATGCAACTCTGTCATGAGCTCTCTCTGTCTATAAATTTGGGTGTGGGGTGGGTTTTTGTTTGTTTGTTTTGTAATGTAACAACTAGATGGATTTTAACCCTTTGCAACTGTTTCTGATGCAAGATGAATTATTTTACTTTTTTAATTCCAACTATATTTGTTCCCTGTTTTCTAACAGAAATGAGCAAATGTTAGAGTTCCAGTCAGTTTCAAAACAATATTGCCCTCATCTCTTTAGAAAGAAGGTGTGAAAAATATGTTTGAGATATAGGAATAAAAAAAGGAAGCTGCAGCTGATGAGCATATGTGGTGCAGAAACTGCAAGTGGAGAAAAAGGTTCATTTTAACAAGAAAGTGAAAACTGGAGAAAATCGGCAACAATTTCAGTTAAACTTCCCTGAAGCAGAGGGTCTGTAGTTAACTGCTATTTCTATTAGCAAACTCAGATAATTTTAGTTGAGTTTTTCCTTTTTCTCTCTCCCTTCCCTGCCCACAGCAACAAAAAGTTAATTCTATGTGTCTGGTTCTGGTTCCAGTTACAAACAAGGCATGACAAAGAGAAGAGAAAGCTATCAATGATGGGTTTTTTCCTGGTTTGTTTTTTTCAGCCACAAAGTCATCTCTCTCATATAAGTGAATTAATATTTGTGGAAAGCTGCTTGACTGGTAGTAGTACAGATGTATTTAATCTGTGTGATCTAAGGCTGTGTTCGTAGGCTTGTTATACTAATGAATTCCCTCTTTCCCATCTAGAAAATAAAATAATAATATATTGTCTTTCATGAATAAAATTTTACCACAAGGGGGAAGTATCTACATTTTTACTCACCAGTCATAGCTGAGGTTTTAATTGCAGTCAGGGATTTGAACACCCATCTTCTCTTAGCCCGCCCCGAGATGGCCTGCGATGACCAGGTTGACCTGTCCTTCATTGTAAAGGTTGGGTAAAAGATCAGTACCTGACTTAAGTTTTCTTCTGGTTCACGTGCCAACTCTGTAGTCAGTAGCACTGGAACCTTGCGTGAGGGAGCTGGCCTTACAGCATGGAGTACTGACAAAATTGCGGCTTCGCTGCTCACTGAAAGGTGTTGCTCTGAGGTATCCAAAGCTGCTGCGTGGCTTTTGGCTTTCCCCACCAAACCTGGAAGTCTGCGTTGTTTCAGCCCAGATGTCTGAAGAGTCTGCAGCGACGGAAGCACTTTCCTTGGGAGATGAATTTCAAAAGCATTCCTCTGCCGGTGAAACAGCGACAGTGTGTGCACCACACCAGCCGGAGATTCACCCCCGTGATCTGGCTTTTGTAACTCGGGGGTGGGCTGAAGTAATCGCAGGCTTCACATTCGCCCCTTTGTGGAAGTTGTCCGAGGCTGTAGTTCCTGTACTTCAAGAACCTGTCTTATGCTACGGTTGTGTTTCATAAATGCTCTTCCTTCTGTTGTTCTGGTCTTGGTCATGTCCTGAGGCAAAAGATCCAGATCGTTTCACTCTAGGAGCTTCTCCTGCTTGATCTTTGTACTCACTGGGTGAGATGCCACTGGAATTGGAGAGAGCTCAATGTGAGGTGGCAATCGCTTCTATGTCATTACTGTGAACAAGTATTTATATCAATAAGAAACAATGGTGTGGAGCGGGAAAAAATGAAAGGCATTGCTCATGTCTTCCTCCTCCGTTGCACGATGCAATGACACGAAGCAGAATTGTCTGAGGTTTTTTTAAGGGTTTTCAAGTTAAATTATTTTCTTGAAACGAATGAAAATTTATCATCTTCCATTAGGTGCTAACACATCTGGGGAGAAGACAAATGAGTAGGATGGAATGCAAGGGGAAGAAGTAAGAGATTTAAAATTAGATATATTAATACACTGGGCAAACAGAGCCTCAGTTACTGATTTATTGTCTATTAGCAAAACATTCTGCAATTCTAATCACATTTGATCTGTTTCCCAGGAATTAGACCATATGTTTGGAATACAAAATCAAACCCACCACCAAGACTATCAGTATATTCGTGAAAATGCTTTTAGCAGAGACATGTACTCCTCCACACAGTTGTTTTCTCTTAACCAAACAGTAGCTAGTTTGATGGTGCAAACTTACTAATTTTATGCAAAAACCTGAGATGCATTGTATTAAGCTTTTATAAGAAATGGTGGATAGATGTGTGATTCTTTCCCTCTTGTAACTTTCTTCGCAGCGTTTTCCCTGGAGGGGTCTGGAATAAGTTTTGCTGATTTGTTCAGGCTCATTGCTTTCTACTGTATTAGCAGGTAAGATGGTTTATGTTCTGAGTTGCATTTGCTAGACTGTCTTGGAAAAAGGAGAGTCTCAAGGAGTTGGTTCAGCATGATATTTATGTTGCCAATCTACAAACATTCCTGGGTAGTCCAAGAAGGTGATGGGAGAAATAAAGAGATGAGAACTGGAAGCAAGTCTCTGTCTTATTTGGTACTGATTATTAGAAGGCTGGTGTTATGTTACCCACCCAACCGTGAGGTGTTGCCAAGTTGAACTTCACTTTAGCTGGTATCTTCTAATGCTTTCTTAACTGCTCTGTAACTCCTTTAATAAGCACCATAAACTATCTTGCAATGTCCATTTCTTGGAATTTCTAGTAAAAAAACATTTTTGGAGCATAATGGAAAAATGTCAGATCACGATGTAGAATATGACAAACGAGAGATGTGTAAATTGTGAAAAACAAAAATGGCCCTGTTAGCTTTCCAGTCTATGGTTGCCCAACTTGTTTTCCAGGTAGTATGCAGAGAAAAAATAGCTTGTGTTTTTTATCTTTTGAATTGTTTTTAATTTGACTTTAGTTTACTGGTGAAAACTTCCAGACTGATGCTCAAGCCTTACATTTATCCACAGACAGGACAAGGCCAAACTGCACATCTGCACATTTTCTGAAGGAAGGGGGGAGTGTCAACTTTGATGGTCTTGGTCCTTTTACTGCAACAAGGTTGCCAGTTAGTGCTGACAGTGGTGATTTCTGGTGTGGGAAACGCTTGCTAGGGAGGCATTTAGGTTGCAGCGCTTACTGGTTTTGTTTGTGGTGGAGAAGCATCTAGACCCTCTTTGTTACAGCCCTGCATTTTGCCAAGCTGTCTATGCATGTGCTGAAAGAAGCGTTTATACCACGTAAGTCAGCACTCGGATGAGAAATGAGCTGAAACTGCATTTAAAAGCAGTTTGATCATGAGAGATTCCTTATCTTGTCACCCTTTCAGTTCTGCACGCTATCCAGGCTCTGGTAAATTCCCTCTAAATGTCTACAGGGACCATGCAGCAAATGTAGATTTCTTTGCATTAGTTTATCCCTTTTCTTTCACTGAAGGCTCCAAGTTGCTTCGCATTTGCTAAAAGTAAGCCCACAAACACATGGTAGCCTTGTTGCCTTGCTCATGAGTCTTGTAACAGAGAGTCTCTCTCTGCAAAGTGGCTTTAATTTTCTTAATGGTATTTCAGTCAGCCAAGTGTGAATTTAGTATCCTGATGCAGTTGGGGCTCCCGTTCAGGAAGCACATACAAAACTGCATAACCAGGCTCTTCACCTGTTTATTGTTCTGTTCCTTTTCTTGTTGCCCTCTGGGAAAGGGGAAGGAAGCAAAAAGAGGGGCGATCACAACTTAGACATGGTGTTAAAACTTTCCTAGTGCATCTTCTTAAACACAACTTTAGCTGCAAACTCATCCACAGATACCAGTAATAAATACAACTTCAGCTGCAAACCTGTCCAGAGATTTCAGTAAATGAAGCTCACTCTTTGATTATGGGTATGCTTTTGGAAGCAGATGCTTATTTCCCCATTCAGTGGAGAAACATCCTAAGTGTCTCTGTTTGCCTAATGGTTCTTAAGTGGCAGTATCTACCCAGCATCCTTGTCCTCTTCAGGCAGTAGTCTAGGATTGCTGGGGATGCAAGAGGAAAATGTATAGACTTCTTAGGGAAGCAAATAGGTAGCTATTGTGAGAAAGAGAGCGAACCATTTGGTACATCCCAGCAAAACCAGGATGATTTCCTAAAACCAGAGAGAATTTCTTGCAGTAGATATGCAGTCAGTTTGTATGAGGAGTCAAAGGTTACCTATCCTTTTATTGAGTCCACGATGATGTTCTAGACTCTAGATTATCTGTGGTACCATGTTGAAAGTGTCTTTTAAAATACTTTTTAGCTAGACTATCAGTCTCGTGCATATGCTTGATTTGAATTTGAGTGGTGTTCTGAGATCCTGTTTTTTCAACAAGTTAACGTACAACATAGAGAATATTTATGTGATAAAAACCCACTACCTGTCTGTGCTCCCATAGACGGTTGGCTTGTTCACAGCCTTAAAAATAAAAAAATTATGCTGACACCAGTTGTATGCAGGATTCCTGTGCTCCATTTGTTCTCATTTACTCTTAATTACATAGGTACTTCTACTACAGATTTTGCAGTTTAGCATGCACTGTTGTTTGAGAGTGTATTGGTACCAATTGGGCGGGCAAGAGGTATAGTATCAGCTGATGGTAGTACTCACCCAATGTACATATGGTTAAGTAGTTTTGTCCCTTAAAATATTTGTCTGAAACCTTTTTACACTGGATTTGACTTATATTGTTGTTCATGCATTCATGCACCTCCCTTTGTAAACATCCATTGAACTTCTAGTATGCAGTGAAGAGAAACCACATATGAGAATAAATATATATAAAGACTTTCTTAAATGAAGTGTGTTTTCAGCCTAGGACAGAATAGCACCAAAACGTCCTAGCTTAGAAGTTTCTAGGGTAGCTGCCCAAGTATTCATTTAAATTTTTATTCTGAGAACTGGAATTCAACTTTGAGAGCAATCAACAGCATATTCAGAAAATAAGAAGCTTCGTTGAAGGGTTAAGGGCAGGTAACACTTTTTTTGCATCTCACTGGTATGCTCGTGAGAAATCAGGTGTAAAAGCTTCTGCTGTAATGGGAAAAAATATTGGATGGCTCTGAGGAAATGAGCCTAAAGAGAGTCTTTGGGACTTGACTGTCATTTGCACTTCACACCGCTTTCCAATGTAAAGGAGCCCTGGGGTTGGTAATGTTTTCGCTGTGCACTGTGTGTTTAAGGCTCTTGCTACCTGCCACAGCTCAAGAAGAAAATAAGAATCAGAGCTTAGCCACTGCCAGTGTTGAAAACAAATGCTTTTAAAACTATGGATGTTGTTGTAAAAACCATAATTGTTTTTCTCTTCGACAACAGGGATGTTCTTCCATTCACCCTGAAGTTGCCTCATGCTATTGTTGCAGCAAAAACAGAAGCTGAACTTGAAGAGATTGCTCAGCTTGGACTGAGTAAGTAGTTCTCTACATCAGATGTCGTTCCCTGTAGCATTGCTGTAAGCTTGAAGAAATAGTCGGTGTCAGTAAGTAGTTCATATTGGTCAGGGATGATACATATTTCATTCAGAAAAGCAGCTTCTCTTATTGGGAAAGCCAAACCTTGTACTTGCCAAATGGTGACCTTAGTGCTCTTCCTTCTTTCTCTGCCTTTTGTGATACTTCTGTTAGTGCTGTTTCCTTCCTTCCTTCTCCTCTGCCCTCTCTGGGCAGCCCTTGGGCAAAGCAAGTCTTACAATCCCCAGACAGAGGTTTGATGTAGCTTCTCCTCCAAGAGCTAACGTTGGCTGCAGGCTCACATAGCAGGCAATGGCTGGATAATTTGCTGGAGTTGCCAGGAAAGTGTAGGAACTGAGGTTCACTGTTAATAAAAGGTCTTTCAGATTGACTTGTGATCTTAGAATGGTGATTTTTGAGATCAGTGGCTCAATGCAGTAGCATATTAATAAAAGGAGGCGTGTATACATAGGATCTGCAGAATGTATCCATGCACATGGGTTTGGTGAAATTTTTAAAATTACAAAAGAAAATGCAAGGACATGTCCTTGCATCACTTGACTGCTACAACCAAATACAGGCTCACTGTAAAACGTACCTGGAGCTTGCAGGAGATGCAAAGCCTGGTGGGATTTGAAACACAGGCTCTACCTAGATGAATCGTTGAGCAACTCCTGCAAAGTGCTGAATGGCCTCATTTCCTTTTGCAGGAAGGGAGGGTTGACTGTTGGCAGTCTTTGTCCTAGTAGATTTTTGAATCATCTTTGATTTAGAAACAGATCCTCACTAAATCAGTGTTAGCATGAGGCTCTAGAACTATTTGGTGAGACTTTGCAGCAAAGCTATACACAGGAAAGTATTGCACTGCTTTGCATTTTGTTTTGCTGCAGTAGTGATGCAATTGAGGGATTTGTTTTAGAGGAGACAAATGACTTCTGCGCTGCTTATCTGCAAGTTTAGGTAATTAGACAGATGAAAGTATGGATTTTCATGGGAATAGAGGCAAACATGGAACTTTTTATTAGGTGAGTGTTTGGATGGGTTGGGGGGGGTGGTGGGAAAAAAAGGTCTGATTGAGATGCAGTGTCTCCCAGTGACAATCTCCCAGTGACACCTGGAAGCCTTAAAGTAACATTAGGTAAGTTTCTGCATAGGAGGTGATAGTGGTGTTGAGCAAGCTCTCCAGACTAACCACATTGTCTTTGTCCTAAGTACTTGAGAGCACAATGGCCTACATGCTGCAGAACTAGTCTTGCTCTTGAACAGTCTCTGTCTACGTTGTGTGTGATGTTTCTTTAAGCTAATACATTTGAAAGCTGAGGAGGAGACTGATGGATCAGCGTCTGTGTGGTTGGTGTATTTGGGATCAATTACCTACTATACACCAGATTAAGATCACAGTTTCTGGGAGCAAAAACCAACAACAAAGTTGAGATTTTGATGGCGTTTTAGGTGTCCACATGCAAAACAGCACAGCACAAAGTCAGGCCTTCAATGCTGTGGACTCAAGAGATGCCTAAAAACTCCCAAGCGCCCTTCCTTTTAAGTGTGAGCTTTCCTTAAGCAACACGTAGGCACAAAACACCCTGGTCTGAACACGGAGGGTTGTAACTCCTGTCAGAGCTCTGTTATGCTGTGGGCTTAGAGGGAGAACTGCACAAGGCAGGTCAACAGCATGTAGCCCAGCAAACTGCACCAGGAAGAACTGGTGGTAGAGGTTTTAAGACTGTGGCCAACCTGTAAGGTTTCACATGCTGAACATAAGATTCCCTCTCAGTTTCTCTTGTGTTTCACCTGCAGCAGCACTTACCTCACACGTGTTTGCCACAGCCCACGTGCCAGGCACACTGGCCAGGCTGCTGAGGGATCTGCGGGCAGGATGTGAAGTCACGGAGCAGGAAAAAAACAGCAGCGTTGCATGACTATGTAGAGAAATATGTCTGTGCCTACATGTGTTCTCTGGCCGTGGCCTGTCACCAGGGGCCATTTCCTGTCTTCTGCCCCGCAGGCAAGACACAGCCGTAGGGCATGGACCTTGTTGTGGAGCACTTGGCATTCACACAGCTGGGCCCAGGTGTCATTGCCCAACAGCCCAAATGAGGCATCTTGACACTACAGGAAAAGGGGCCATGTCAAGATTGGCAAATTTCAGCAAAATCTCCCTCCTCTGGTATTCTGCCTTATTTCAGTCCGATTGCTGTCCTCAAGGGCTTGTCTGGTTTCAGTCTTCGTACTTTAAGGACCTGATGGGCTTTACTGTTGACTCAGTTTCACAAACAGCTGACGGTTTGCTGGGACAAGTGCAGAGGTTGCAGCTGAAACTTGCTGGTTTAGCACAGGTTTTCCAGACAACTGGTGTGGGACTGCACATTTGGTCTATTTATGTGCTACTGAGCATCTAAAACCTCAGGCAAACTGTGTCACCGTTGCAAGGCAGGGCTGCAGGCCAGTGCTCTTAAAGAGATGTGAGCATTTGGTCTGCATAGCTAAAGATCATGTGTGCATCCACCACAGCAAAATGTGAACTGCTCTTTTCATGTGTAGTTTCATTGTTCACTATCAAAAGAAACCAAACCAAAATTTTTGTTGAGTTGCCGTAAGTGGCCATCAGCTGGTGTAAATCAGCCTAACTTGTTTTTAATGAAGTGAGCTTATTAATGCCAGCTGAGAATCTAGGCTTACTTCTCCTGAGTGAGATGCTAGCGAGTAGTTTATGTTCATTTCAGTCTCAAGTTGGTAAGAATTAGTGTTACAGTCTCCATTCCTTTCTTTCATTCTCGGTTTATTTTTAAGCTTAGTTCAGTGGACTGATTTGAAGCTACACATTGGTCATGATATTTATAACTGAGTAAGATCAGCCCCAGGAGTATAGCATGCAGTTATGTCTGGTGGTGCTTTAAGAGGTTCACTTGGAATTCCCCCCCACCTCCTTGAATTAATAAAAGCTTGTCATAATACTTGAAAATGGTGATGTTGAGCTGAATGGTCTGAAAGCCATCTGCATGCTGTTTTGCATTCTTACATTAACGCAATGATGATTTTCAGACTTTTGGAGCTCCCCGGCTAACAGCACCCCCCAGGATCCTTCACCTCCCCGTAGGCCTGTGCCTTTGGACGGTGCTTGTAAAGGCTCGCGTCAGCTCTGCCTTATAAATGGAGTGCATTCTATACGAACCAGAACGCCTTCGGAGCTGGAGTGCAGCCAGACCAACGGAGCGCTGTGTTTCATTAATCCCCTCTTCTTAAAAGTGCACAGCCAGGATGTCAGTGGAAGTCTGAAAAGGCAGAGCCCAAGAACGCAAGACGTAAATGGCACAGCAAGGCCTCGCTCCCCCCCACCCCGGCCGCCACCCCCTTCTATTAATAGCATCCTCACGAGTCCACAGCTTTCCAGGACTATAAAGCAGGCGAGCATGCCAGAAACAGTCAACCATAAGAGAGAGAGAGGCTTGGATTTGCTGGAGAATAAACCAACCCCTATTCCACCTCCTCGGCTGAAGAAGCAGGCTGCTTGCTCGGAGGTGGAAGGTAGCGCAAAGAGGACAGCAGTAACTCAGCCTGGCTGCAGCCCAGCGAGTGTGCCCGAGGCTGCTGGCGTCCCAGGTGACACCCCGCCTGAGCCGGCTCCAGCAGCTGCCAAAAAGACGGTAGCGACCAGCTCTGAGTCACACATACCGTGGAATGGAGGCAGGCAGAGACTGAGCGACATGAGCATTTCCACCTCCTCGTCTGACTCGCTGGACTTCGATCGGAGCATGCCGCTGTTTGGCTATGAGGGGGACACGAACAGCAGCCTGGAGGATTTTGAGGGGGAAAGTGACCAAGAGAGCATGGCACCCCCTTTGAAGCCCAAGAAGAAAAGAAACAGTTCGTTTGTTCTCCCCAAGATTGTGAAATCTCAGCTACGGAAAGTCAGTGGAGTTTTCAGTTCCTTCATGACCCCTGAAAAGAGGATGATTAAGAAAATTGCAGAGATGTCCCAGGACAAACGCACTTATTTTGGATGCCTAGTGCAGGACTATGTCAGCTTTCTCCAGGAAAACAAGGAGTGCCATGTTTCGAGCACTGATATGCTGCAAACGATTCGGCAGTTCATGACCCAAGTCAAGAACTATTTGTCCCAAAGCTCCGAACTTGATCCCCCAATCGAATCGCTGATTCCCGAGGACCAAATAGGTAAGAAACACTGTGCTGTGTTTTGGGGGAAGGTGAAAATGTGTAATCTGTGTTTATAGTGGTAGTCTTTGGGCCAGTTTGGAAAGGGTTTTTTTGCTAGGAGATTTCAAGCCATTGAGTATTTGAGTCTTAAAACAAAACACCCCTCTGCTCCCAATCACCCTAGCAACTCAGAATATGCTACAAAGTTGTTTATAAAAAGTTATCCTTAAAATAGCTGAAGTGTGGACTTTTTTACCTGTGATTATTACTGGTGTTTTTTGTTGGTGGTTTTTTTTAGCTGCTGTACTGTTAACAATACAGAATCCTTTATTTGCTGGCACACACATATGTATTTTTCCCTGAATTGGGCTGAAATCGTTCTTGATGCTTGGACCAAAACTGTCCCAATTTTAACTATATGGATTGTAGCCATAAAACTAGAATTTATTTGAAACCAGTGACAGTTAAGATCAGAGAGACATTTCATAGCAACTTACGGGGTAAATAAATCTCATTCTTCCAAACATTCTCATTCACTTCTAGCAAAGCTGCACTGTCCCTACACTTGAAGCTAAATAAAAGATATTTAAGGGTTTTAAAAAACAAACAAACAAATGTGTGCAAGAGAGAGAAGGGGCTGCTAATCTCAGGATTTCTATACCTCTCTGTTACTGTACGTGTTTATAAATGGTTGCAGATAAGCTATATGTTTGAATACATGTTTTAACAACAGAGAGTTGTGTATCCACAAAAGTGAAATCTTTGTTGCTGCATAAAATCTCACTGCCCCTCTATCTTGCCGAGTCTGAGCAGTATTTGTAAAAGAGACTATAAGCCGCATTTAGGAGGTAAACATCCCTCAGGGCAGAATACTTTCCTTGTGAGCTCACTTCAGTCCTAATTTGCTTGTTTTTCTCCTGTACTCCAGTGTCCCAACAGTTGGCCCGATGCAAAATTGGCAGATAGTTCTTTCTCTGGGACTAGAGCATGATTTTATGTTGACACTTCTGTCTGTCCTTGACCAAGAGGAGGTATTCTCATGTAACCTCAACTTCACTTACACAAAGTCAAGCAAAAGTAATAAGCACTGATAAAGCAAATATAACACTACGAAGAGTGTCCTTGAAATCAAGACTCTTTCAAAGACATGTAATGTTCTCACTAGAATAATAAAGAATCTTATGTGGGTGTTATGTGGAAGAAAAAACGGCGAACTGAGCAGTGGCGCAGGCGCGTTTTTGCCTGCATTTCTGCAGAGTACTGGATATCTGACGAAATACAGATCTAGTTTGCTTGTGATTTTGTGAAAGCTTGGTTTGACTTGTACTTTTCATTGTAAGGGTGTGGTTAAATCCGACTGTGGGTCTCTGAAAACTGGGAAAATGCTCTCTGCTTTTCAATGTTTCAGTAGTTTGGAGTACCATAAGCTATGACCAAAATAACTAAACTACATTGGTTTTCTTCAGCGACAGAAAGTCTGGCTTTGATCATGTGATTAAATGCAATTAATTTATAAAGCGAGATAGTTTAAACAAAAGAAGAACTTGCTTTTGAATCATCTACTGCCTATGGCTTGGAGCCTGCAAACACCACAGTGGATCAGGAGCATCAGATGTTGCTGATCTAAGCAGATAACTATGTGACAGCAAGATTTAGTCATCCCTATAGAGAACTTTTTATGATGTACCCCTGACTGTTATCCGTGGTTTTGCTTGACTATTTCAGTATGGAAGTGCAGCCTGAATTTTAACTTTGTGAGTAGTCATTTATCCTCTCTTGTCAGTTTGCGGTTCCGTGGTGCAGGTTTTTTCTCTCGACGTGTCAGCCTAGGGCTGGATGCGTGCTGCTGGAGAACGCTCCTTCTTTCTGTTCATCACGTACTGTCCCACGGCGGCCAGTCGGTGTCAGAGCTCGGAGGCCCCGGTCGGGCCTGCTGACTGCCGCGTTAGAGCGGGCCACGGCCGTGCCGTGCCGGGGGCTCGCAGGAAGGGGCGCCGGGCGCGCGTGGTGTAACAGCAGCTTCACCCAGCGACTCGGACCCCGCTGCCGGAGCCGAGGGGCAGAAGGTGTTCAGGCCTCGGCTCCCTGGGCCAGTCCTGTCTCTGTGGAGAGGAGCTGGAGCCAGACCTCACCTCCCGCTCCCGCCCAGCAGAACTGCTGCTGCCGGTCGCCCGTTCTGGGGCAGCCAGGCTTCACCTTATCCCGCTGTTGTTTCCTGAATTTCAGTACGTGCTGGAGCAGTACACCCACAGGCTTAGCGAAGCCCTTGGTGTTTGGGACTTTCCCCTGTGTCTGTGTAATGATCGTTGTGATCCTGTAGCTCTTCTTGTAGAACTGCATCACGGACTTCCCAGGCTCTTGCTAGCAAAAGACTTCTGTGGGAGATCTTTTAAGTTTCCCAGACAGGGGGTATATCAAATTGTTTAACTTCTGCCAAATCATTGGGAGAATGTGCATCAGTGTCTCTAACTATTCCTGACAGGTGCCTCCTAATCTTAGCACTGTAGACTGTTAACCCTTCCTGAAACAATGGGATTCCCAGTGTTGGGACAGAATCAAGACTAAAGCACATGGCTTTTTATTGTTTAAGGATGAATGCAGAGTATTTTTTTAAAAGTCATCCACACCTGAGTATCTACCGACAGAATAAAGACCTGGACTGGTCAGAGGAGACCCTGATAGTCCACAGCTGCTTGAATAGCAAATGTTCAGGAGTTTTTGTTTGTGTTTCTTCTTTTCCCCGCTGTGAACAGAAAGGAGTCAAGTTGACTGTCATCGCTTTGCCAGGTGATCACCAGGCAGGATCTGACACCTGAACAACTTCTGTCTCAAGGCCTGAATCTGGGCCTAGCCCAAGAAATGACTGGTTTAAATAATTTGGCAATAAGGTATTAACTGATCATGTGGGAAGGTGCCTGAACAATGCTGCCTGTTATTTGTTTTGGTATTTCTAATGCGTAATGGATTTTTAAATGTTGAATGTTAAAAGAGGCTTGGAGAGAACGTGTTGGCCCTTTACTGCGGCAGGACGTGCCTTGTCACAGGGACTCGGGTCTGTATGGAGGGTCGCAGGCAGACGGAGCTGGAGGCTGTATGGAGGAGCGTGGTCTGTTCCCATGGGAGCCTGAGTGCCAGCGCTCTGAGGGAGGCTTCTCGGAGCCGCACTTTTGCCTTTGGCTCTCAGCAAGAGGAATACAATGTTTTACTTTTGTTCTCAGGAGATTTTATCATGTTAGCTTTAGGCATGTTTCCCACTTAACAAGATAACTTTAAACCTGCTTTCCAAAGGACTGGTGATGCCCTTCTCCCACCCCTGCCATGATATCATATGCAGATTTTGTAATTGAACTCTCTGCTTTATTATCCAAATTTTTAATGAAAATACTAAGTAGACTAAAGCCCAGGGCTGACCCCCATGGTGCCTCTCTTCAAATATCTGTCTTGTTTGACAGTCAACCATTGATAATTGGGCTCTCAGTGCAGTATTTCATGCACCCACCTTATGGTAATTACAGCAAGACGATATTTCCCTTGTTTGCTTATAGAAGGATTGCATGGAATAGGGTTATGGGTCTTAAAAAGATTAAGATACAGCCTACCCCCTGCTCCCCTCTTCTTCACTGATCCAATTATCCTCTTAAAGGAATTAGAATGGTATGCTACCATTTCTTCTTGAAAAACTCATGTTGGCTGTTTTTTAGTACTGTGTTACTTCTTAGGTGCTTGTACATTTGTTTTGGTGTCCCATCCCCCTACCCTGTCATTCATCCTAGTATCTTTTCATGTTGAGTTGACACCGACCAACGTGTCCCCCAGCGCTCCTCCTTTCACTACGGGAGTGGGGGTATAGGACAAGTAAGAAGCAGTGGTAAAAAGCACTGAGCAGAGGCAGAGGATTTGGTTCTCCCTTTCTCGACCATCCCTTTGATTTGCTTTGTTACTTATTCCCTGCTCCTTTATTACTTCTTCTTTAAGAGAAGACATGTGTTTACCACACAGCCATAGTGTGAGTTGTAATTAACACAGCTGATTAAAGCAAAACAAACCTAGCACAGATTGTTCTGTGATTCACTGGTGGCTTTATGCAGGTAAAATGAGGGGAGGTTTACCCTAGAGACCTTTCTTCCCTAGTTGCTCAACTTCTGCCATCACCGCCTATCCATGGCCCACCTCAGTCCTACCTCTGTTTTCAGGGTTGTGCAGATTATCCAGGAACGTGGGTTGTGCGAGGTCTTACTTTCAAGTCTTGCTCCTTCAGAGGAGATGCCCTTGTCTGCACCATGGGCTAGGCACGTGTTGCTGTAGACATCCACAAAGAACTGGACACTTGGCCATCCTGACATGAGCTGTCTTAAAGTAGTATCGGCCATGCCAGCCTATGAACATGCAAAATATTAGGGAAATCCAAGACAAAGCACAGTGTAGTCAGGTGTCCTGCACGTACATGCCGTGGTGTTCCAAAGCAACCTTCTGCTTTCAGCCTCCCAAGCCATGTTACTAGTGCAGGACCGTGCCTTTTTGCGATTGTTCCCGGGCTCGCTCGGTCTCTTACTGAGCCCTTGTTTTACTGATGAATGGTTTGGCCGTCGTAGACGACAAACAGGGCTTCTGTGTAAATCCAGGGACTGGAAACAGACGGGTAATCTCAGTGGAGCAACAGCAGTTGGTAACAGGTAAACTGACAGCCTGGAAAAGGTGAGAGCGCGCCTGCAGTTTCAGGCAGCGAGGGTTGTAAAGAGGCTGCTTAAGGACACTTGCGATGACTAATATGTTGTCCTCTCTAGATGCAGACTTGTGTGGTTTGCAGCAAAACAAAATAGCATGTCAGCACAGGATACAGATGTGTTTCCACAAGTCACAACGAAACTAGCTGGCTGGCTTTTACAATTCATTTATCAAAGCATTTCCAGTTCCCATTTTGAGGCTACAGGCTAATTTTAAGTATCACTTCAGGAACGCTACTCAGCTCAAATGACACTCAACAAAAAAAAAAAAATAATCTGAAGCGTGTCTGTTTTGGGTTTGGAGTATTAAGCATCCTGGGAGGATATTTGAAAATACTTTGCATATGCTGAAGTAAACAGGATTTTTTGTTGCCGATTTGGATCTGAGAAATATACAGAGATGTTAGTGCAAAGGATCAGTCCTCAATTCACAACTTAGACGCTAGTTTGCCTGGAAGACCCTCCTATACTTTTTGTGGCCATTAGAAGTTAAACAGTGAAAGCTGCTGCTGGCTGGGAATTGTTTTGTGGGATCATATCCAGAAACACCTTTCTCTAAAAGGGGCCAGTAATGGCAGTTCAGAAGGAAAGGGTAAATAGTTGGATGGTCTGATCCCAAACATGCTTATAGGTGTCTTTTGACACTGAATATTGGTCTAAGACCCAGATCACAAGAAATGCTCTCCTTCCAGGCTTTAATAATAATATCAATGTTTACATAGATTTTATATTAATTAGGATACATATCGGTGGTATTATTGTAAAAAAAAAAAGTCCAGTCCTTATCAATCTTGCTATGTTGTTGGCCTCATCAGCTTTCTAGAATTTGCCACTTTTTAATAGGAGGGCAGAACTCTGTGGTTCTTATGTCTGCGTGAAGAATTCATAAGGGAGAAGAAAAGGTTGTGTGTGTTCTGTGGGGTTTGGTTTGGGGGGGATGGGGGGGTTTGGTTTTTTGTTGTTACTGTTTTTTAAAACTGTCATATCTTAGTCCCTTCCTTGTTTGCTGGCTAGTTCTGTGCAAACATGCTGCATTAAAATGACAGTTTTCTCAGTCTACCCTTACCAAGCTGAGGCAGTTGGTATCTTTTTGGAATCACAGCTGTATGTCCTTTATTTCATTTGTCTCCTATTTGCTGTAATATAGCCACTGAACAGCACCGAAGGATGCTTTACTAAATATCCTGTCCTATTTTTATTTACCTGGTTGCGTTAACAGCACAGAAACCATTAGGAGCAGCCTTCAGCAATAAGTACTTGGACCCTGTATGGAGCTTTGAGCACAGCCACGTGAGCTGTCTGCTCTCTTCCTCTGTGCTGCTTCAAATCAGTTTAAGTTCCTGGAGAAATTGCGGAATGTGATCGAGTAAATTTCAAAGCAATTTCCAGGCACTGCTTTTGGAGCTTGTGATGAATTGCAAATATGAAAGAACGCCTCCTCGCCATCTTATACAGCCGTAAAAATCTGTGCGATTCATCCGTATGGAAGCTGTGGGAGTGGCACCATCTTACTAAGGGCTGAGGGCAGAAGACTTAAAGCTTCCACTTCTCGCCTACAGATAACAAGCCTGGCCCCAACCAAGGACTGGGGCTCTTGGAGGAATTTTCCCTCCCGGCAGCATCCAGTTCCTGTAGCCTCTGGGAAGAGAGTGCTTCTGCAGCTCCCTCCATACTGATACTGCAGGCAGCAGCTGAACCAGCTCCAGCGTGGAGCCTATAGGGATCAGTCACAGAAGCGTACCGAGTTTTCCGATCTCCCATCCCAGGCTAGGTGCTCCCTCATTACAAGACCAAGGGCTCTGAGGATTCACGCTGAATTCTTTACAATTTATTGAGCCTCCTGTGACCAAATGTGGTGGTGACCCCACTTTATTGAGAAGAAGAATGGCTGACGCTAACTATTCATCTGTGGAACTTCCAGTGGAAGCCTGTGGGAGTTAAAATTTCATGAGGATAGAGAGTTTTCTCACTTAACATAATGTTTGGCAGCACCAACTGCTTTAATTTTGACTTAAACAAGACCAGGCGGTTGGAATGCAAACTGCAGAGGTGTTCTGCTTCCAAGCAAAGCAGTTGGTGTTTTTGCGATTTAAAAAACTGAACAGGCAGTAGAAACAAGTAAAGTAAGCTGAATTGTCAAAAAAAAAAAAAATCGTCAGTGAAGCTAGCAAGGAACTATGTGCACTTCTAGAAATTTAGCTAGCTAACTTACCCATGCGTGAAATTTGTGCGTTTTTCTTGGTGGAAGAGTATTTCTGCCCCATGAGCCCTGAGGATGGCTTTGATGGCAGGGAGAGGCAGTTTCTGACACTGTGCAGAAGGGTGATGCTTCTGCTTTACTGACGGGGTTTGGCAGTGCTGTCAGTGGCGATTGTGTGGCTCTACCAAGTACAATCGATAAGGATCAGTCATTTTAAATGTTGCCATTTGTTATGTATAATTGGTGGCTCTGGTCAGGTGGGAACCTGGATCCACCCTTCACGCTGTGTGACAGGCCATCAGGAACACGTGTCAGACTGGTTATGCCTTTACTGGTGGCCATGGGGAAATCTAGAAATTCAGAAGGCAAATGCTGCTCCTCAAGTTCACTCTCTCTCCCTTCCAGCAGCTTTTGCAGTCTCCATTGTGAGAGAGCCCAGATGCATTTAAAGCATCTGGGAATGAAGCAGACGCGGCTTTGCCACCTCCATCGGGGTCTCAGGAGGGGAAAATAGCAGGAGAAGCTACAGAAGCCCCAGGAGAATTGCGATAGGGGAGATGGGAGCTACGTATGAAGCAAAGGCGCCATAAGAGGAGTGTGTGAAGGGCGTGTTTGCATGGGAAAGAGAGGTATGAAGACCCAAAAGGAAAAATGGCTGAACGCAAGGATAAAATAAATGAAAGCATAAAGCAAAAGCAAGAAAATAGAAGTAGGTAATGCTTGTTTGGGTCTGTGTCTGTGTATGCGTGTATAAATCCCAAGCCTTAGAAACAGTCTGCAATTTAAAAAAAAAAGCGGGGGGGAGGGGGCAGGGAGAGAGAAAAGAAAGAGACTGTGGTCTAAGAAGAACATGTAAGAATAGGCAAAGAACCTGGAAAGGTCATGAGGTTTAATGAAACTTCAATGAGTCACCACTAGTAGCAGGAATGTCCACTGCTGGCTTGTATAAATGTGTGATCTAGCAGCGACACAGTCTCTCCTTGTTCTGCCCTTGGTCTCTGTGCTCCCCTAGTACATCTGCCTGCTCTAGGCTCTGCTCCTGCCCCCCTGTCAGGGTGCTGGTGCAGTAGCCAGGCTGAAGGGTCCCCAGTTTCTTTTGTGCTTGTGGGAGTTCACTAAGGTACAAATAATTGATGTAAGCTAATTATTAATGTAAGCTATGTTGCCATAGGGATGCTGAGTGGGAGAGGAAATAAGCTTGTAAAGTAAAGGTTTGCAGAGAAAATGTTTAGCAAAGAGCTTTCTCTGTTGATGTGGTCCCTACTTTGAAAATGGAGAATGACTGTTAAAGAAAAACTTGAGTAGAACAAGAATTAAAAAAACAGCTAAGTTAGTGGTTACTGTGCCACGTGCACGCTATTGCCAAACAAAGAACTTCAAACTTGATGACAAAGCTGTATATAAGCTTGCATGATGAAATCCGAAGCTGGACAAACACAGCTTGGTTTTCATTTATAGTTTAAAGCTCATAATCTGTCCAAGTTCATAAAGATCTTGACAAAGTTGAGCCAAGTTTTAGGAGAATTTAGGTTGAATTATAGTTTCTGATGGAAACTATGCAAAAAGGATGGGCTTTCGTGCCAAAGCAGACAAAAGTTATGGTTTTGACTATGTTTTACTTTTAAGTTTGGGAGTTCAAGTCTAAGCTCAAAGTAAAATAAAACTTGGAGGCTTCTGGCCAACAAAAGAAAAAGTTAACTGGAGCCACAGCTTGCTCTTTTTTTTTGCTTTTTTTTTTTTTTGGCTTTTTTTCCTTTTGTGACAGTCTGTAGTCTGTCTTTGTGGGGTTTTTTTGTATTTACCACATTGCCATAAAAGAAAATGGAATACACATTCTGCTCTGCCTTTTGTTTTCTTGTTAACAAACATCTGGAAGCTCAGCTTGTGTAATAAGTAGGCCTTAGCAAGTAGGTTTCGCTCTAGGTGTCTCTTGGGGAATGGTTATATTAATATTGGCTCTGCTCTAGAGGAGACTCAGCTGGAGTTGTGTTTTCCCGTTGCAGATGTTGTCCTGGAGAAGGCCATGCATAAGTGCATTCTGAAGCCATTGAAGGGCCACATTGAAGCGATGTTGAAAGAGTTTCATACCGCGGATGGTTCTTGGAAACAGCTAAAGGAAAACCTGCAGTTGGTGCGGCAGAGGAATCCTCAGGAATTGGGCGTGTTTGTTCCAACACCAGACTTCGTGGATGTTGAAAAGATTAAAGTCAAGTTCATGACCATGCAGAAAATGTATTCACCTGAAAAGAAAGTCATGCTGCTGTTGAGAGTTTGCAAATTGATTTACACTGTTATGGAGAATAACTCAGGTATGGTGCTTCTCGTGGTTCAAGTTCGCTGATATTCTAAAGCTGGGGTTGTCTTTCGGTGGAGGAAATCAGACCACGTGATTCTGCAGATATGTGTCCTTCTCTTGGAGCTCTCATAGCATCTCCTTGTCCTTTTGAGAGGGATTCTTCCTCTCCGCTTCTCTCCTGATATCTCTGATGCATGTGGCAACACATCTTACAAATTCAGTGTGAAGCAGAATTGTGAAGCAGCTTTAAAAAACCCAGCTTTGCTTAACTGTAGGCTTTTGAAGTTGGCTGCCAGAAAGGCTGTCCTGTGAGCCTTGAATTTGACACTGGTTCTAAATGAGTATTTTTCTGGAAATTGTAATAGAGGTAACACCCTGTATTTAGCTATAGTAACTCAACAGCGTGTATGCAGTGTGACAACTACAAGGGCTCTGTGTTAATGGGTGGAGGAAAGCAGCCTCTCGCCCAGTATTTTTGGCTTGCTGTGCTTCTGAATGTTCTCATTTGGATGCTTTCTTTGGTGTTTTTGGAACAGAAATAACATTGATTTCTACACTGTAGCAAGAGTCTAAAAGTGACCTTGAAACCTAGATAATGAAATGGAACTACAGACCAGTAAGACCTGCTGAGTAGTCAGTGGCACAATCAAAATGCTGTACTGGATCGCATGAATTCATAGGTGCAACTCTGTTGCCTAACGTCTTATCATACGCTGCTGTGGTAGGGAGCTAAAGTGAAGCAACGCTGGTGGTAGTGGGAGATTTTTTTCCCTAAGCAAGTATAAGCTGCTGCAGGCAGTTTTCTTTCTCAGTGAGCATTGAATGCGCAGCTGAGTCCGGTGCTGATCAAGACACCTACTGTTTTTTTGAGATTTGAGATGAATGGTGAAAGATTGTGGCTATTAAAGTCTCCTGGGCACTTTTGCAACATTTAGGTCTGAGCTGCTGCCCAGCTTATTATTTCTATGCAAAATCCTGCTTTTTAAAATGCATATAGGAATCTTGGCCTGACGTGCTTTTCTCTAAGCTGTGTTATCACACTGAGTAAAGTATTTCCAACATGCAGAAGAAAAATATTGAGAGGCTGCTGCCAGTTAACTGTTGCACTGAGAGGCTTGGGCTAAGATGTGGCAAATGCTCCTCGTTTTGTCCTGTTTTGTCAGGTGATGTTAGTTAAAACAAAACAACCCCACCCAAACAAACAAACAAACAAACAAAAAAAACCACCACCAGCCAGCAGCTGTTTGAGTATCTGCTTTGTCATGTACTCTCAGCCAGATAGTAGTGTAATACCTGGAAGGCATGCCTTAGCTGGTGTAACTTTAGGTATCAGCCCTTCAGTCACCTGGAGTTTCACCAAAATTTAAGTTGGCTCCTGCTCCTGGTGGTTTTAAGTGACCATCACACCAGTTCTGCAATGAACACAGTTTTGCCAGACCCAGAGATTTGGCCACATGATATTTTCTAAACAGAAAGTTTAAATGCAATAAAAGTGATAGGAGCATAGACAGACCTAGGTACATAGTCTCTTTGTGTTAGCTGCGTGCTGCCATTGCCGATGATGCTTCACCAGCTACTGGGGAATGAGGCTTTGCTCACTGGTGTTTTTAACCATGATCTGTCAAGGAAATGAGATGAGTTTTCATGTCAAAACTAACAGGCTTTTATATTCTGACTTCTCTGCTGGGATTCAGACTCAGAAACTGGTATTTGTGGCTAGATCCTTCCAGAAAGTGGGATATCCCTGCACGTATAAAGAAAATGCCTATTCATCATCTCTTAGCCAGTGATAGAAGGGCAGGTGGAGGTCAGGCCAGACTGGCATGGCAGCCTTTTGTGAGTTGACCAGTTGAGCTGATGCCAAGGTGAGCCCAGTCTTTAAATTCCCTTGTATGCCTCAAGGTGTGCATCATCAGATTTGTGCTTGTTAGAAGTACAGGATGAAGCTGGTGTTGATCTCCTGTCCAGCGAGCGTCAGGTGACGTTCTCTTTGCTGCACATTGATAACAGGAAGCTCTGGAGTAATACAAACCTGTGGTTTGCCTATCACTGTCTGCGTTCCCTTCAACCCAGGGAGGCTGTACGGAGCTGATGACTTCTTGCCTGTGTTGACATACGTCCTAGCCCAGTGTGATATGCTGGAGTTGGATACTGAAATTGAATACATGATGGAATTGCTGGATCCATCTCTGCTGCATGGAGAAGGTAATCTATTATTTGTTTTTATTAAAATTGAGTGAAGGATTAGGGAAGGGGGATTCTGCCTCATAGCGCAGTGGCTGTTAACCTTGTTGAGTAGAAGTCCTTTCAAGGGGAGTTCTAAAGTCAGCAATGTCAGTAGTGTAACAAGAGAATCTCATAATTATTTCTACCTTAAAGTAAGAGAAAGCTGGTTAGCCTGCAGAGTACAGGTCTGAGTGACCTGGGACTCTACTGATGTATACTACCTTATGAGGGAATACGTGGTTTTCAACCAAGAAGGCAGAGGCATCGTGACTTAGCAAGCATACACATACACTATGTAGGTGCCAAATGCGTTTATCCTTCTGTGCCTGAAAATATCCTCAGAGTATTTATAGGGTGACAGCATTCAGTTAAATTGTGAGACACTTAATGGGACTTGGGTTAGGTGCTTTGTAAAAACTTCTGGGGGAATTCTCTGCCGGGGAGGTGCTTTTGAGGATATTGCCCCTCTTAATGATCTTCGCTTCTTCCCAATATTTGCTTCTCACAAAAGTATTTTTATGAGCCCTAGGAATATGTTTCCTAAGGCACTCTTGAATGACGGCTGAAGTCCACCAGAGGCAAGGCAATCTCCCTTCTTTCTGTTTTCATGGTGGTGTTTTTATTTTTAACAAAGAGGTATTCTGCAAGCCCTTGGTAGGCCCCAGAATCTACCAGTTTATGAGGAAGTTTAAAGGTTCTTGTGATTGAGCTCAGTTGTGAGTTTAAGTATATGTGTATGTTTCCCATTCTTGCTCTCTCTTGGCTTGCTGAAATTGCTGTATCCTCTTACATGCGGGTATGCATGAGAGAACTGTGCTAGCATTCCTCCAATTTGGCACTGGTCTGTTCCCTGCTTTGTGTACAGAGCATCCTCTAGTGCATTGTTCAGGAATCTTAGCACGGGAAATACTTGAGATGTGAAGCTGGAGATCATTAACATGCTTGAAAGGCAGAAACATTTACTGGACTACAAAGTCATGTTGTTTTAATGCAGCAAAAGAAATCCATCCATTGGCTGGCCCTGTCTTTGGCACCAGCGGAACTATACTGTGCAGGAAAGATTGTTTAATGGTTTGGGGTTGAGCAGTTCAAATGTAATATATTGTCCAATTTGTCTCATGGGTCTTGCATGTGTTTTATGTATTCAACTTGTAAAGCTAAAGGCCAAGAGGATGCTATCAGTAATACAGAAAATACTACTGTGAGCATAGAATGTGCCTTTGAATGACTCCAAGAATAGACTGTGCTGCCTCTTAATTGGACACTCCCAATCAAATCGTTTACTTTAAAAAAAAAAAAGGGGGCGAGAGAGAAATAAATGACAGCATGTCTTCTGTTTCTCCTGGTTGTTGAGGACTGTTACCTCCTGTTGAGACTCCTTAAACTTTGTGACCTGCAGCTTCTGCTTCTTTTGTACATCGGCAACTGTCTTGGCTTTAATTTGTCCTCCACTCATGTAATAAAGGTGAAGTATGGAGGACTGTACGTATCACCTCCTGAACTAGCTGGACATTAGGGGAACGCTAAAAAGATGACAAACACAGTCTTCCTTTTAAAAACAAAAGCAAACTCTTTGGGATGCTTTCAGGGTACAAATCACACACTCAGTTGTTGCTTTATTGCCACTAAGGGTGGTTGCTTTTAAGTTCCTGAACAGTGGTACATTGTCTTTTACTTTGTATAAACAGCTATGTTTATTTCATCCACACTTGAAGCTCAGGAATAAAATAAATCACTGTTTGGAAATTGTTTAGAAGAAAACTCAGGTTCCAACTTTGTAAAAAGACTCAGGAGTAAAGGAGTGACACCAGTCATTTAAGTAACCAGCTACCCCCAGCTCTAGTGGACCCAGAGTTAGATACTATTGCACCATTTGATAATATGGAGTGCATGCAACCACTGCATGTCTCTTAGCAGCTGAGAACACACCATCCGGTATTTTGCAGGCCAGTTTTTCTTTATGTATAAATATTTTGGCAATAGTGTACAGGGACTTTCATATATATATATGCGTGTGTGTGTGTGTGTGTATTAAAAAAATAAATTGTGTTTGTACTTCTGACTGTGACCAGTCAGAACTAGTGTGGTGTTTGTGACCACTCTGAGAAGTTCTTCCCTTGCTGTTCTTCACAGGAGGCTATTACTTGACAAGCGCTTATGGAGCACTTTCACTGATCAAGAACTTCCAGGAAGAACAAGCTGCCCGATTGCTAAGTTCAGAAGCCAGAGATACTCTCCGGCAATGGCACAAGAGGAGGACAACTAACAGGACGATACCTTCAGTTGATGATTTTCAGGTAGAGCTTAGGGCTGAAGAAAAAAACAGGGGATGATTGTTTTGTTGGAAATCCCCATTTCAGAGGTATGATTTATAACGATTCCCTTGGGGCCACAAGGTAAGTGGAGTGAAGCAGTGCTGAGACTACAGCTGGCAAATTTGCCTCGGTTTTGAAGTCTTTGCACTTTATAATAGCATTTGATTATGATGGTCTGAAGAAAACACTAAATAATGGAGCTTTCCCACCCTCCCTTCTATTTAAGTCATGCAGAGCGAGGACAAACTGAATCATATCCTAGATTTAGCTTCTTGGTGTGCTTTACTGTTAAAAAGAACAAATACAGCTTTCCAGTGGCATAAATCAGCACAACTCCCAGGTAGCTAATTGTGGCATACAGCAGGTAATAGAGAGGTGGGAGAAAAGCTTGCCTACAGTTTTAAAGTTTAAGCAACGAGTAGAGTTCTATACTATGAATGTCTTCATGTTTGTTTGTGTTTTTTCCCTCCCCTCCATTTCTTACAGCCCTTTCAGAGTAGGGCAGTAACTTCAACTGAAGAATAACAAAACAGTCGGGATTACTTCATCTTTTAAAATCAGGCCTGCATGTCTTTCATATAGTATGCTGCTGATTGTCTGTTCAGATGCGTCGATTTGTGGACTGAAGCAAGGAGGATGTTGGAATCAAAAAGAAAGGATTTCCTCCTTTGTGTTCACTTGTTTACAGTTCATACCACAGTGCAAAGTTGTCAGAGAGGCTAATGACAACCATCAATTAGTTATGATACAGCTAAGAGGTTGAGAAATGAAGGGTCATCAGGAGATAATGAAACCTTTCAGTTGAGGTTCCTTCTGCTTTATCAGTGTCCATGCAAACCACTACAGCACAAACAGTGAACAGGAAGGAGTTGGGAAAAGAAGCAGTCTTCCACAATTTGCATCTCTTAGGAAGAGGAGAACTGATTAATGGAAATTCCAATCTATGGCCAGTGCACAAAGCTAGTCCATCCTACTGGGATCCATTTTATATTCTGCTTACCTGTAGTTAGGTATCAGATCTAAGGAGCTTGAGTCTTTGTTCTTTCTAGCAAAACACTACACCGTTCATAGGAAAATTCATCACCTTGTATTTCTGCTGCATGACTAAATGACAGAAGATTCTTTCACCAGGATCTTGTATGCCATTTCACCTTCTCTTCCTCAAATGAACTTCAGCCAAGCTAAGTGTACAGCTGGATGCCGTGCTGGATGTGGGCAGATACAGGGGGGCAGGGGGAAAAGCTGGCACCAAGTGTGTCCAGTGCTTCTCCTTCTGTTGTCACTTTCAAAAGAGAGCCTTGAATCAGTCAGATCCCACCAATTCCAAGCTACTCTTGGCACAAATTCAAGGATTTTGCTGCCTGCTCAGAATGCCAGTTTTCCATCGCCTTTCTCCACGTCCTGCAGTCCTGAAATGAAGCACCTTCCCTACAATCAATGTGTAACACAACTTTATCTTAATTCATCTTTCCCACATTGAACCAGGATGTGATCACTGCATTTCTCTGATGCAGTCTCACAGCCTTATCAGCTTTTGGGCCCTGGAAGGCCTTCATCCTCCCTCCCTCAAAAGGATGGAAAAGCAAAAAATCCCATATATTTTGATGATGATTAAATACAACTTTCCTTTACTGCATAAATAATTTTGATACTTAGTATATGAATTACAGGTATTTGTACAAACTCCAGCCTCTCCTTGAAGCAATTCTGTCCATCTAAAAGCACATGCATTTAAAAACAGGTCTTCTGTGTGTTAACTACATTAGGAATTAAAACTGTGGTGTGTTTTGCCTTATCTAGGGCTGATTTTGTTTTAATAGTTTCTTCACGCTGGGTAACAAAAATGGATTAGTTCTATTTAGTCAGGTTCAGTCCCAATGGTTTAAATGCTGTTCCAAAGCTTCAGTGTTTCAGTCTGCAAGCTATCAAAAAATACTTTATTAAAGACAAGAGTGCTGTTTGGAACTCAAGTCATACGAACATTTCTCTCAGTCTTAGCTTTTAACAGCTTGTTTTTATGAAATGTAAATTTTCACCATTGTGATTTAGCATGCTTCATTTATTCAGCGTACAAACATAGGTATCAGCTTAGTCATAAACAAGTCTTTCTCACTGTCATTTTTTTCCACTTCCTTTAATTTTATTGCTTTTTAGTCTTTAATTGCAGTTAATTTCTTTTTTAAAAAAGCACACAGCAGCAGGCTGATTTGTTAATGTGTCCAAAAGTTTTCTGGTTTTGTTCCCCCCACCACCACCACCAGTTGTTGCTTTTTATTTTACTTTTTAAATGCTTTTTGAGAGGTAGAACTGCATTTCCTTGTAGCAGCATATTTAGAATTTATCCATGTTCTCAGAGTTGTGGGCGTGTGTCAAGTTCAACAGAGAAAAAAGATCCATCTTTTGCCTCAAGATCATATGGATTTACTCTAATGTTGCAGAGTAAATCTTCTTTCTGCATCCCTCTAAGCCTTATTTTAAAAAAGAAAATGCTGTCACACGACAGTTGGTCACATCAGGCTCAGACACCAAATTACCACCGATTAATGCGATGAAAATGTCCTATCTTTTGCATACTGCAGCATAAGAGTGCAAACAGTTTATCGTGCAGTAACTTGTGGATCAACACCCTTGTGTGCCACTGGCAGAGGCTTTTTTTTTCCCTTTTCCTTCTGCCTGACATATTGTGTGAAGCTTCTGTTCTCTAGTGGCATCATCTCTCGGGAGTGCTGCCTCAGACCTTTATTTTGCTTCACAGCATTTTGTTTCCTAGGAAGGCCAAACATCAAGTCCCATTAAAACCACTGGTGTTTTCCACGTGGCTTTAAGGCTGTATCTGTTCACTCTTAATTGCAGGGTTAGGATGTAAGCCAAGGAAAGGAGGATGTCGGCTTAGGAATTTCTGTTATGCCCACCACAGGCTTGCCACAGTTTTACCATGAACACCGCAATTCACAAGGTGGCCATAATGTACAGGAATCACCAGTGTGTGTTTCACAACTAGAATGTGGAGAGGCTTGCTGTTTGCTGCTGACTCTTCAGTTTTCAGAGGATGAGTTTTGATTTTTTGAGTTTCTGATGTCTGTTTTCTCATTCTGCAGAACTACCTTCGTGTTGCATTCCAGGAAGTTAACAGTGGATGTACAGGAAAGACCTTACTAGTAAGACCATATATCACTACAGAAGATGTATGTCAGCTTTGTGCTGAAAAGTTTAAAGTGGACAATCCAGAAGAATATAGCCTGTTTCTTTTTGTTGACGACACCTGGCAGCAACTGACAGAGGATACCTACCCTCAGAAAATTAAGGCAGAGTTGCACAGCCGTCCGCAACCCCAGGTCTTTCACTTTGTCTACAAGCGCATTAACAGTGATCCATACGGTGCCATTTTTCAAAACAATGATGACTCAGCTTCCTAAAACCAGCAACTTGTTGTTTAATTTCTGTTCCTTGTTAACTGTTGAAAACATCTTTGTTGGCTGCCTTCCTTTGGAGCTAAAACAGGTCTTAAACCACAAAGCCTAGTAAAACACGCACAGACACTTCTAGCATTGCTTACAAAAACCCATGTAAACCACGCATATGGCCAGTTATGCGGAAGATTCCACCAGCGTGTTTGAGTAAACAGCCCGTGAGGCTGAATTTCTTGTACCACAGACTCTTTTGAAGCATATTATACTGTGGCCCTCTGCAGGTCTTTTGCTGTAGTGTGCAAAAATCTATTTTCTTACACTTGCCCTTTAGCCAAATGTCATTCTGATTTAAATATATCTACGCTAGACAAATATTTCAGTAAACTGGCTGGTATGAGCTCACTTTCACCAGCATGAGTTTGACAAGACTGTCCGATGCAGGGCATCAGTTAACTCGTGATTACTTGGATGATTGCATCCTTTCCTAATTTTTTTAATTACAGAAAATCGACATGTTTTTATATATATATATCTCATAGAAGTTTTATAGCAGTTGCAGGTAAACTGTCAGGGTTGGTTTTTTAAATATTTTTTTTTAACTATAAAGTATTCTATAATTATGCATGTGATTTTAACATTTAATATACAAGAATAAATCTCTTGCTGGTTTTAGAGTATTGCATTAAAAGTCTCTGTGGTTTCTCTACTTTTCCTTTTACAGGAGAGTTTTTATGAAACTTCTGTTATCTGTAAGAAGATTGTAACATTGGCACTAGTGATTTCAGTGCCTTTATCTGAACTTGATGTACTGTTGCCTGGCTTATTGTTAATACGCATTGTTTTAGACAGAACTAGAGGGTTGGAAGAGGAAATTGAAAGAAAAGGATGTAGAGAAGGGGCAGAGGAAAGAATGCAGAGAACCTAATTTAGGATTAAAATGTGTTAGTCTGCTGGTTCAGGCTCCTTGCAGAAAATAAGCGAAGGAGGTTTGTAAGGAACTTTTATGAAAGCAGTATTGTAGATTTGCAGAGGGATTTGACAGCACCTATCCCAGATACTATTTGTGTTAGCAGAGGATTAAATATATCAGTAAGGTGAAGGAGAACACTAACTATTTTGTATAGTCTGTCACCAACATCAAAACGTGTCTTGGACTGAAGAATGTGTTATAGCCTTTCATGGTTCTAAATTACTCAGTAGGTGAGATGTGAAAGTCAGTCCTACATATGCAACAATAAAATGGTATTAAACGTGTGTGTTCTGTAGATTCGTCCAAGATAGCTGATGCCGTGGGTGACGCTCTGGACCCTACTTAAGTCAGTTAGGGCTCCTCTCTTTAGAGGGACGTGGGGTTTCCCCCCAGTCTCGTGTGAGCAGTGTAACGTAAGGCAGATGATTACAAAAATGTCATGAGCAGCATGTGTATTGTACATACAGAGATCTGTAGCATTTTTGTCTGTTTGTCATGTATCTGAAACCCCTGGCACATGTTTGTATTTCATTTTGTAAATGGTGAGTTTTGCACATAATAATACATTGTAATACCGAACTATAATTTGGGATGTTGTGTGCTGTGGTTTTGGGGGTGTTTTTTTGCTTTTTCTGTATGAAATGGTTCACACTTGAATGTTTTGTGTATCAGTAGACTCTGCTGCTGCTGCTTTTCATACTGCTTGGCCCACTTTAAACTCTTTGCAAAAGAAGGATGCAATAACATTATAATCTAGTTAATGTGCTTGACCTGAACAGTCAGAAGAAGCAGGCGGGTATCTTGCACTTCTTGCGAAGTTAAGACTGACACTCAGTGCTAAAGAAAATTCCACTGTTTTCATGTAATGGCAGCTCTGCTAGGGGAGGGAAGGACTGGGGTAGAGACACGAAGTATTAAGAAACTCAGGATTTCAGGCGTAAAACAAAGGGAAAGCAAAGAGTGCAAAAAGGGAAACGCGTGCCCAAACCACCTCAAGATGATTCCGCTGTCTATTCTTGTGCAATTGTTTCTTTTGAAAATTAGAACATTTTATTCACTGTGCTGTGCAAAACACTTCTTACTTCTCATAATGCCAGGAAACAGATGATACAAAAACTTTGGAAGGAATTTGGACTTGCAAAAATAAGCTATTTAGTCTTCACCCATGCGAAGTGTTGGATGTTATGAAATACTGAAAAGCGAGAAAAAGCTTATAGTTGAGGTGGGCTCTTTTTATTTATTACTCCCTCTTTTTGAAAGAGAGATGTCACTGGAAAGGCTAAAGGAAATAAAGCTGGAGGTAATAAATCCCTACATCTTAGTAACAAAAGAGGCTTAACAGGAAAGTTAACACTGCGTTAGGGGATTATTTGTGAATTCACAAAAAGCACATACTGCAAAATCATAACATGGCACCTGTAGCAGCTTAAATCAAATCTAACTTCTTCTTGTCATTGCCGCATATTGTTTTTCTTATTTTTTTCAACTTCAAGGCTGTCCTCCTTCCTTGCAGTCTCAGCCTTCTAGGCAAATCTTAGATCCCGTGTATCGTTCTTTCTCTGCTGGAGTTGCAGCATCACAAACCAGGTGAGGATTCAGGACTAGGGTCGCGGGAGGCCATTTCTGTAGNGCAAGGCCGGCAGCCGCGCTCCGCGCTTTCACCTGCGAGGAGCTTCGACCAGACGTGAGCGCCGGCCGGCCGCCCCCCTGCGCCCCGCCCGGCCACGGGCGCGGGCGCGGGCCGGCGGCTCCCCCTTCCCTCAGGCGCCGCCGCTGCCCGGCCCCCGAGGTTTGCTGTTCCCAGCGCGGCGGGGACTCTAGACCCTGGTGACGCCCACCCAGGTTTTGTACAGGTGAATGTANACTTCAAGGCTGTCCTCCTTCCTTGCAGTCTCAGCCTTCTAGGCAAATCTTAGATCCCGTGGATCGTTCTTTCTCTGCTGGAGTTGCAGCATCACAAACCAGGTGAGGATTCAGGACTAGGGTCGCGGGAGGCCATTTCTGTAGTTCCAGAAAACTGAGCGCACAAAGCCTGCTCTGTGTAAATTGGCAGATAGATTAGCTTGATTTACATTTAAAAAAAAAAAGTTACAGTGCTGGTTACAGTGCTGCGCTCATTGCTCTTGCCAGGAGGGGGGAGATGCGGGAAAGTGACCTAAACCAAGCTGCTAAAAGCACGGAGAAGGCTGCATTTTCTGTACAATACTGCTTAAGCGGTGGAGTTTCCGCGAGACCGCCGCTTTCAGGCGGGAGGCCAAAGCCAGGGGAACCCAGGCCTCTGCGTCCGGCGGCAGCTCTCGGGGGCTGCGCGTCCCGGGGCTCGCCGCGGGGCTGTCGCTGGGCGGTGCACAAGCTCTCCCCGCAGCCAGGCGCTGCAGCCCCCGCCCCGGCCCCACCGCTCCTTCCTCCGCCGGCGGGCTCGGCCTACCCAGCCGCAGCCCCTCCGCGGCGACAGGGGGCGGGGCTGGGGCGCTCCGTTTCCGCCCCTCCGCGGCGGAAGAGGCCCTCGGGCGGCGGCGGCGCTTCCGGGGCGGCG
>VZTQ01012275.1:70034-126101 GCA_013400755.1 Pelecanoides urinatrix | reverse complement strand
TGATTCAACTGCACAACAGCATCATTTTCCTATTGAGAAACAGACCGGGTTTGCATATGTATTCAGTCATGGTACATTGCTTTAAATTTTTCCTATTTTTCATGCTGCTGGTGCTGCAGTGACAAACTGACAAAAGCACACTGGTTTTCTTTAAAATTGCTAATAAAACCCATTGCCTTTTTTTTTTTTTTTGTCTTTCTCAAAGATGTCTTTGTCTTACCTGGGTTTTGTTAAGGCCTATATCTAAGCCTTGTACAAATTTTTTTCAAAAATGCTCGCACTGCATCCCAGGGATAAATGCTGTTTAACTCATCCCAAACCACTACAACATCTTTGACAGAGGAACACTCTAAAACAAAAATAAAAAGTGGACATTAAATGCACTTTCAGTCTCAATACACTTACAGCTCTTTGGCTAAATCCAGAGGTGCATATTTAGGTCTCACACAGGCAACACTTCAGATTAGGAAGGTTTTGCCACAGTGAGGACTCAATAGAAGCATATGCAGATTTTGAGCCTGTGCTGGTGCAATGCCTCTGAATTCAGAGGAGTGAGTCCATATTCATATCAGCATTGGATCACGATTTGTCAGTCCTTAGGTGTGAATCATAGGACTTTGCTTTTTGTACATACATTTTTTAAAAAATCCCAAATTAAGAGTCCCCGACACAATGTATCTTGATTTTGTTTGATATGTTTTTTTAATTGAATCTGTTTTGCACATGTTGCCTTACTTTGAACAGCAGGAGAAAAGCTTCTTAGTATCTGGAAACTTGGACTGATTTCAGAACAGACTCCTGTTGCATAGTATTGGCTTCCACACTGCTGTGCCCACAAGGGACCACAAGTCTTTAAAAATAACAACAAAAAGAAACTATAAAAATAACAAATACTTGTCTCACTGTATCCATATACAACAGCACAATAAGCAGGACTACAGGCATATAGGATCAGATAAACCCTCTTGGCTTATGAGGCCAAATCCCTTGCAATTACAGTGACGGTGTAACCCCTTTCATACACTTTCTCATTAAAAGGATTTTCTATTCATTGTCCTTGCCTCCTTCTGCCAGCTGGCCCCTCCAGACTATGCGCAGCTATAAGATCTAAGGCGTGTGACTTGGTCTGCAAGGAATTTGTCCTGCTTTAAGCCACCTGCTCTTCAAACTGTGGGTTTAAAACTAGGGTTGGTATTCGTACATGGCTTATAAGCTGCAGAGAAGTACTTCCACTAACCAGGAGGTGGCATCAGAGCCACGAGCATGCACATCACTGCAAACATACAGTACGTCCAATTACCACCAACAGTGTGACCAGAGTGAAGAGCACACACACAGAGAGTTATTAATTTGAGAAGGCTTGTTCCCAAGGGAAATTCACTTTGCCAAAATATTTGCAAGTTAAACTTCATCATCATCTCCAGCGATGTCCTATTTAGCTGCAGCTAAAAGGAGAAGTTTGGCCCTGGCCTTGCATACCCCTCGGCTACGTGTTTCATTGCCTTCCAGAGAACGTAATCGTGCTTCTTTGCTGAAAATGATCTGTGTAAAAAGAAACGTTTTCAGCTGGATCAACGAGCTGGTTGCATGATAGTCACACCTCTGATATTAGAAGGATTATTACAAAAGTACCTAGATAAAAAAGACAGATACTGAGACAGTATTTTGTCACGAAGATATTTGGGAGGGAGGGATTTTCTTTTTAAAAGAAAATCATGTTAGGAACTCAAGGGAAAAACAAAATTTCTACATAACCTCTGTCCAACAGTTCTAAAATAAATGTTAGCTTCATTACATATCACTTTCTGATTGCCCTATCCAGTCGGGAGAGCCTGGAAAACAGAAAATGCACCAACTCTAGGAAGAGAAGAGGGAGTGAACAGCACTATTAACCTTTTCTCAAGAATACTGGAAAAAGAGGTAATTAAAGGCAGAAGTAAATGGAAAATGAGCTAAATCACATGCTACCAGTGATAGATCACATCAAACTATCCTAACATATTTGACAAGATGGCAGATTTTCTAGACAGAAGGAAGGAGGTATATCTACATTATCTGATCTTGAGATAAATGGTCTTTTTAGCTGCTACATGGGGCATGATTAGTTTTACTGGAAAAGATGGATATTTACAGAGGTGAGATGTACAAAATAAATCACCTATGTCGATAACTATGAAGCTGGAGGAGAGTTACTGGTCTTTAATTTAAAGTTATTTTTAATTTAAGTTCTTTTTAGGTAAATCTCATTTGCCCATTTTCTAGTTTTCTTCTGTATTAGTGGTAAGTCAAAACTGTGATGGTAATCTTGCAGCAAAAAATAAAAATGTTCTAATAAAGTTTAGTGATCTTCACTTTAAAAAAAAAGGGAAAAGCTCTAATGTTCTAGCATTGTTATAGTCAGAAATTTAAAATGCATCATTAATGCAGGGGAAAACTGGGAGATCACATATCAAGAACTGATGAACTTGAAAAGTGGAGTATTAGAAAGGGGCATAGACTTGCCCTTAAGGACTAATGCTAAGAACTGTGGACATAAACTGGGAGCTCATACTCCCACACTCATTGCACAGAAGAGAGGAGCAGGCGGATTGGGCACTGGCTGATTGCAGGGTGACCATAAGCATGCAGCCAGCATGCAAAGTAAATATGGCCTAAAGATATGTGACAAGAAGCACATAGAGTTGAGACAGGGAAATACCAAATACCCTGGAAAGACGCATGTGGATCTAGTCATTCATGTTTGAGAGAGGTGTATTTTATAAAGAGCATTTCAGCCAGAAAATTCTGTGTTTAGCAAAGCGAAGGACAAAGGAGAGCGATTGTGGGGTGTTTAAATACAGAAAGGAGATTTTACGTGTAGGGAGATGGGAGCTGTTCCTTTCAACTAAAGTGGCACTGCCCCAAGAACAAACTGATAGAAACTTAGATCAGAAATCTGGAAAAAAGTTGTTAACCGTCAGTGAAATTCTTAAGTACCTTTCCAACAGGACTAAGCATGCCTCAGAAAAATGTAATGAGTGTGTGGAAATGACTGCCCTGTACTTAGGATACCTGTGGGAAGCAATCACATGGCATCTAACAGCTGAACCAGCAGGACTCAGGAGCTACGGCACAGACACGCCAGGCTGGGTCACGCTGCAGCCAAGCAGCCCAGGGATGGAGCACAGACTGGTGCAAGCAGATTGAGGCTGAGAGAGAAGCAGCAGCAGGAGGAAGGAGCACAGTGAGCTGGGAGGAGGAAGCCCTGAGCATAACCCAAAGAGCCCATCACAGAGGCCAGCTGCCAGAGACAGTGTCTTGGAGCAAAGTCCTGTCTGGCAGCAGCTTGCAATTACGAGCAGACAGTCTCCGCTTGTTGTTCAATTCTTGCAACAACTAAGTCATGGGGCTTTTGATATTTGTTGAGGATGAGTCACAGATCAGCACCTGTCTCCAGTACCCTGTTCTCCTTAAGTCAAAAAGAACTCCTATCACCAAAGACGTGGCTGACTGTTCATGTCATAGCATTCATCTTTTTCTTCTGTTACTTTATGCAACTTAAGGAGAGTCAATCAATGGATCAGGAAATTCTTTTTAACTGAGAGAAGTTCAGGTATTATCAGAAAATGCAAATTTTTCTGCACGAGATGTTTTAAATCACTGCAATTACTGACAGTGATTAAAAGTGGGTATGCATGGGGCAGTATTAACAGAAATTAAAGGTATTATCCAAGAGACAGAATAAGATTTTTTTAATCAGTATCTTCTCAAACCAAGAATCAAGAAGAGCACTGTTGCTGTATTTTGAAGTCATGATTAACTTTACTAATTCCAAGAGCTGCTGGAAAGGTTGGACACTTTTAAGTACTTCAGCGAACTGGGCTATGTGGTAATGAAGATAATAAACACTTGAATACTTTTGCAATTACTAGGAAGATGTAACAGAAAAATACAAAACTTAAAGTGAGCCTCACAGCTCTTTTGTCTGTAGTTTATTGTTTCACTTAATTACTACACATGCCTACCATGTACGCATCAAACCGGAATGCACCCACACTGCAACAGTTTTCATGCTTACAGTTAAGATTGTAAAAAGCATATTAAACAGGTGTTAACTTCCTTTCAATTATGAAATCTGTTTTACAGGCTCCAAGGAGAGTGGTTTGCAGAATATACACACTGAAAATCCATCCTCTTCCAGCTCACTAACCAAATAAAACATATCACACATCCATGGGACTAGAAATCCTAAGATCTTAAGAGAACAGTCACTGTGCAAGTGCCTGTGGTGGAGGAGAGATCGCATACTGTCCTTGGAAAGCATAATCAGAACTATACAAGACTGCCTTAAAAGATGTCCATGGTGGAAATATTCTTACCTATGTTGTCTGACTTAAATTACAGAATCTTTAATTATGTGCTCTTCCACAGGATATTTAGGTAAATGACAAAGAACAGAATTCATAATTTTCCTGGGTTTGGACCCTAGGTAACCATGGAATGGGATGGAATATTTTAAAAGATGCAAAATACTTATTGATCTATGCTGCATAATAAAATACATTCAGCTTGGACTTATCAAAAAATGTGGAGAATTCGTTTCTTCATTCTCCTCAGAAATTTCTGTGTGTACTGAATACGTCCTTGATACGTACCAAAAATCCTCCTGTTTTTGAGTTCTGTATCAGAGTCAAGCCAAGGTTCATGTCTTCCTTTATCTCAGTCACATTTGGAATATTTATTAAAGCTGAAATAAAAAGAGATTAAGTAATGACAGAATAGTAAGTAAGATGTAGAAGCAATCTAGTAAGTTAGAATTCCTTTTCGAAAGCTTGATTTCTCAGAATCTAAGATGCCTTTTCCAAATGGCTGCATACAATTCTGAGACAAAAGAAATGAAAGCTAACCTTTGTCAAAAATTTGCTAACCATTAACTATAGACATGAATTGAGTATGGCCATTTAGAGTACCTGCCCTCATGAGAGCTGAAGGCAAAGGAGAGGAAGAAATGCTCTACCTATTGAGTATTTTTGCCTGGCTGAGTCGCTGCAGCCGAGCAGCTACTGTTACATTCCTCAGGACACCAGACTCCTCTGATCCAGTATCAGGCTTGAGACAAAAACCTGGAAGGAGCGCTGGAGGACAGAAGTGCTGCGCACCACAAGTAAACATAAAGTAGGCATCTCAGCACACTCTGCTGCCCCATATTTTCATTGTACTCAAAAGTGAATCCCATTTTATACTCAGTTTGCAAACACACAGAGGCAGAAAAGGCTTCATATCCGCTCACACACTCGTCCCTCATGCACTCCACATCCACAGCTGCCCCTGAGCATACCAGCAGGGACCCCCCAGGCGCCTGACACCCAGACCTGAGGGCCCCCAAAGCTGGCCGGTTTGCTTGTGAACACGGGCACAGGCACACCTGCTTTGGGGGAGGTGCAGACACTCGCCCCCCCGCAGCCCGCAGCAGGCCCCAGGGCTGTGGCACGCGGTGCCGCTCCAGCCGCCAGCGCGGAGCCCCGCACTGAGGCGGAGCCCGGGTGCCCCCCCAGCAGCTTGTTTTGGGACACACACCGCTCCCGCCCCACGGCTGGAGGTGAAAGACGGTCCCTCGTCCCGCAGCCGAGGCCGAGACCCCAGCGGCTCCAGCAGCCGGCACCGCAGCCCCGGCCCGACGCCAGCGGCGGCACCAGCTCCCACGCACACACACACGGGCCTCCCCTCGCAGCACACGCACACGCACAAAGACGCACGCGACAGAGACGGAGATTCTGCAGGGAGACAGCGAAGAAAAGATTGAAGAAGATAGATCGGCCTGATACAAAAATGAGGAAAAACTGAACAGCTGTAGCGAGACATTATTCATGACAACTTACCTTGTAAATTCAAGTTTTTACATGTGGTTTTGGACGTACCAACAGGACATGCATAGATATCTCCAGTTCTGTTAGCCGGATAGCCACTCCATGGTGAACCAACCAACAACCTAAAGTAACAGGAACTTCATTAGGTCTGAAATGATTCTGGAGAAGTCCAGCATTATTGCATAGCACACTGTAGGTAACAGGTAAAGAGGCTTTTACCAGATATAACACCTGAGGTGCTCGGGAGTTGTCTTCAGAGCTGTTCAGCAGCTTTACTTGCATGTTAATACACTGGATTCACCAGAGGCAACTTTGGTGGAGAAGCCTCTGGGGATTAGGCTGCCTCAGATATGCATACTGTTGTTTCTGTGACATTATGTCATAGTGTCAGAAGAAATACAGCAACGATATTAATATATACAGATGCATACAAATTTAGTAATATATGCATTGGGGATTGAGAGACAAAAAATTTATTGTCCTGTCAGTGAACAGTTAACTGGTTCCTTTTAAGTTATTCTTTTAGCTGATAAGAAGCATTTCCTACAGGATCTACTCAGCAACAGTCACATGCTTACGTCTGAGCTTGAACACTACCACACCCTGACAACACTGAGTCAGAAAGAAAATACTGCAGGTGATAACAGTCTGCTGCATGAAGTATTTAATCCTGAACAAGAAAGTTAGGATTTATGATAATTTGTGCCTAGAGTATGAAGTGATGTACTTTCCCTGACTCATTCCTTCGTCTGCCACAAGGTTTCCCCTCCAATATCTGCTTCTTAAGATCTCTATCTGAAAGCTTGCACAAAAGCAATTAATTCACCCCTTGGGAATACTGTGTAAGAGCGCCTATTTTTCAGCACAACTCTCAGAGAGAGTGAAACCACCAGACAATATAGGGCCGTGTAAGGATGGAAGAGAAGGACAATTCTTTGTACAGTTTAACGTGCAGTGAAATAAGGGTAAGGCAAATCATGACCATGGGAAGATGACTTCAAGGGATATGAAAAAATGAAACAGATTATTAGAAAGCAGGGACTGTGGGTATTTGCTCCAGCAGCAATATGACTTTCCTTTCATACACAACAGTCTATGGTAGTAATTAATCCATTTACAGGACAGTAAAAGGACAAGCAATGAGACCCCAGTACAGAATATGGAGTTTCATAAGAAACCATCTTTTTTAGTTGGTCAATAGGTTGCTAAAAGCAAAATTGTCATCCTCTAAAATTTTATAAGTAGCTAATGCAAATACCTTGCACTATAAAAAGAACACATTTTATGAAATTATTATGTTTTAAAGCAATTGCTATATATCATATTAACTTTCCAGGGACCATCTGATTTTACTGCTGCAATTTTATAACTAGTTTGAATAAAATGGCTTTGATAAAAATACATATTTTTAGATGCACAAGCAAGAATTTAAGTCCTTTTTAGCTTTCTCAAAGATAATACTGCTAACTACAATATTTAGTTTATTTCATCTCAATTAAACAAAAAATTAATAGCACAAATAATGTTACTCTGTTTTACCCGTTCGGTTGGGGGTAACTGCAGATTCTATTTTCTGTGTGTAGCAGTGTTTTAAAAATACCCACCTCCTTCTCAGTTAACTTGCTGAAAAACAGTGATTATGCAGGCAGCAGGAACAGGATTTTGTGTACTTCTAGCATCTCTAAACCTGCAATTCAGGTATATATAAATACCTCTCTACATAAAAACAGTGTATGTTACACTAGAGGAGGCCTCTGATCTTGTTTTCTGAGGAATACAGCCTTTACTGCATAGCTCAGTACCAAATAACCAGAGCTCATGAGAAACTCCATCGGCCCTGTGCCGATAGATGATACAGCCTGCGAACACTGGCAGTGACACAGAGGCCTGGAGCCTGTCAATAGTGATTGACAAAAGAAAGACATGGTGTTACAGTCTCCCCCTTGTTAGGTATTACAGAGTTACTTAGTTATAAAATGCTAACTGGGCTGATGGGAGAGAGGAAGGGCTAACAGTTTTCATGGGAACAGAAAACAGTTTTTAAAAGGATGGCAGAACTGCATGGGTAATATCTGAAACTGGAACAGCTTTTCAGCATTAACTGTCAAGCTGAACATTGCACTGTGTACATTTATAAATATTTGTATGTTTTTTCTAAGTTTCCCAGAAGGCAAATGTATTTCAGAGTCCCTGCATGAGAACTTTCAAAGAATGGCCTTAACAGATCTTGGAAATACCCCCTGCACCACTCCAGCTGGTCACGAAACTCACGGTAAATCTCTGCACCGCACTAGCATCGCTCTGCAGCCATGGGTTACCCTAAAGCCCAAAGCACACAGTTTCATTCAGAAACAGACTGAGAACGCGAGGAGGAGAAGAGGAAGAGAAGCGTGCTTGAGCACTAGCAGTCCCCAAATCCAAGCCTAACTCCAAGCCTAACTCCAAGCCTAACTCCAAGCCTCACCTTTGCTATTGGCATAAACTAGACAAACACCACCCACAGAGTTTAGAAAAAGCAGTTCTATCCCTCTCAGCATGCATATTTGTGCTCGTTCCATGGGCTTTATGCTGCTCAGCAGTAATGTGGGCTCTAAAACTCCTGTTTTCCCCAACCTCAACATTAATTCCAATGCAGACATCTATTTATACCAAGGAACCATCACTCTTTATACCCAATCCACTTCTAGAACTTAATATTCACAACTGTATTTTACTTTCACTAGCTCTAAAATGAACCTTGTAGCTGTTGCGTGGTACAAACAGAAAAATGTGAGCCAAAACAAGACAAACTCTTACAATTTTAATCCCAAATCTAAATCTATGCCAACTTAATTTTGTCTTTCATTTAGCTTGCACTCCTCATACTTTACTAGAAGTTATTACACTACCTTCCCCTTTGCTGTAATAGCCTTCCTTGCAGATTTGTAGGGTGCATGAATCTCAATTCCATAACTATGCTGTAGGCCAAAAAATGCCACTCCATACACAGAATTTAACACTTAGAACTGACTACTACCAACACTGTGATTTTCAGAAATGAACAGAACTGTTAAACCCCTTCCCTTATTTCACTCAACCTGCTATCAATATGCTCCTGAGAAAAAGTTATTAACCAACTTCTGCCAGGTCTAGCCCTCTAGTTTTAACAGCGAATCTTAAAGGTCCTAGAAAATAACTTAATTATTTCTCTCGTATCCTGAGCCTTACTTAAGCTTAATACTATGCTTAATCTATATGAGAAATCAGCAAGTCATACTAGCCTTGGAAAATTAACATAAACCATTACAGTACAGAGTTACACAATACTGCTCTGGGAAAATGCATGTGTATGTTTCTGAAACATCAGAAGTGAAGAAAGCAAGAGAGTATCTGGCTAGCATCCTGCTAACTACAAAAATATTTTTTTACTATGATTAAACAGGATGCACATGAAGCAGAGTGAAACAGAATGTATCAGGAAAGAATGCAAGAAATAAGTACTAAAATACTTGAAAATGCTTGTTTCCGAATAAACTATATCATGTATAGTATATTAATTAAGGGTCTTTTTCAGCTGTGAGTTAAATATTTATTTTTACAAAACTTCCTTATGTGTCTTGTAGACAATACTATAGTGATTAGCATGTAATATTCCACTGATTTTATTATTCAGTTCCTTAATCAGTCTCCGACACTGTATACAAGGCAATGGAACTACATGAAGTCAAATAAAGTTCAGTGGCAATGCCATACCACACAGGCTGCAGGAGTGGCAGATCAAAGTGCAACAGGAATTATTTCTGGGAAATTACACCATGACAAAGCTAGTAACTGGCAAAGTGTGATGTAGCAGAAAACAAAATCAGAATTCATGGCGAAGGGCTGAATTCCCAGCTGTTGTCAGTGCACGTTGTATATTTTCTGGTTTCTTTTTTTTTTTCTTTTCATACATTTGCTCTTTAGTGTGTTTTTTTAAACACAAAGATGGCTAATAGGAAATAGGAAAATAAAAGTAGAAAGGACCTCTTAAGTCATCTGGCCCTTTTCCCTACAATTACAGGAAGCGATGAATAGATATGAAGACCAGAAAACTCTTCACTCTCGTAGATACTTCTCTGCACACCCTAAAACACTTATCACCTTCTAAAACTTTCAATCCTTTGAACAAAAGACTCAAAACTTNTCCACAGACTGAAGACATGTGGATAGGTAAAAGCATTTTAACAGCTATATGCAGCTATTCAATCTTCCTCACTTGAGACAGATATAAAACCAAATCTCAGCACGGAGTGAGTACTATTATCTTTGCAGAATGTACTATCAGCTGCTGTTCAGGGCATGCACATTCAAGACAAACTTGACAGGGTACAATCCACCTTTCTAAAAGACTATGTTTATAAAATAACAGAGAATTTGGTCTCAATTTAAGGTTCAAATACAGATGATCTCATGACAGGGAGAACCAGAGCGTAAACTGAATGAGGTTTCTGTTGTGGCTAATTACTTGTGTGGTGGACTGCCTAAACTTTTCTAATTGAAGAGTTTCTTTGGTGTCACAATTTTCCTTGAGTTCATTAAAGAGGTCCTGTTTTGAAATTCCCACCAGACACTGTGAAAAGCTTGAGCTGTGCTTGACTTGCAAGTTTGGCCATATTTATGAGCATCACATGCCATCAATGCACAGCAGACCAGCATCCAATTATCCTGTATTACCTGACTCCACACAAAAAGGGCTCCCTTGCTGATTTGTGTCACAGCTTCCCAACACGTACCGGCCCCCTCTATAGACCTGCGTTCCTGGTTGGACTGTCTTCCCTCTTCTCTCTGAACTCATCTCCAAGGAAAAGTGATAACATACTGCTGCATGCAGTCCCAACTCCGCAAAAATTCTCTTCTCTCTTATCATTTTCTATAGCCCTTATTGCCTTAGGATATGTACCTCACAGAAATAGAGCTGAGTAATATAACTGGCATCTGCTGTTTTTTCTGTATCTCTCCCTGCTGCTCTTTGAGAGAGTACACGAGGATTTTTAAAGCTGTATTTAATATAGCACCATGTGATTTTATTAACAGAAGCAAGGTCTAGGAAGTGATGAAATTTCTGGTGGATCTCAGATTCTGGATAACCGTTCCCTTGGAGAGAGGTGCCACCCAGCAGTGTTTGACATGGTGAGCAGCCCCACTGTGCCTGAACAGTGTTTTCAGAGTTTTCAAGTACATCACATTCTTGATGCACAATGACAGTCTCTTCATAAAAGGATATGGTGATAAATGCTCCCCTCTGACAGAAAGCAGCGTCCTGATCTTAGGCGAAGCTCGGACTGTTTATCTCCCTCCTAGTTCAGCCATATCAACAAGTGCTCTGCACATGGACTGCAGCCTCTGTGTTGCTTATAGGAGAAACAAACTCTACTGAACAGCTTCAGTGTTGTTTTTTTTTTTTTTTTAATGCACACAAGAAAAAGCTCTACTGTCCCAAGAAAAAGAAAATATCCTACAAATGAAGAGAACAAGAGAGTAAACCATGACTGACTTTTTTCTTAAGATTGTTTAACAGTTTCTTGAGAGGGAGACTGAAAAGAGCTTTTCTTCACTGAAGAGTCTCTAACAAGTCATGGTTACTCGAAAAAGAGCTGATAAAATTCCCCTGACTTTTGGAGCTATGGTGAGACACCATGCACTGAATGAATAAATGATGAAGTGCCTATCTACGGAAAAGTTTCCCAGATTCATAATATTCATATACTTGGGAGAAGATAGGAAAAGTTAATCCGAAGTTACCTTCTTTCCTGAACTTTCTTTCCACCACACATTATCCAAGAAAGTGGTAGTGGAGGAGCTTTTGTATCAGAAATAAAAATAAAACAGGGCAATAGAAAACATAAATAGCTTAGGTGAGTCTGGAACCTAGTGCTTATGTTGCAAGCTTATAGAAAAACTTCCAAGAAGGATAAAATATAAGACATAATTTCTCCATGTATAAGCTAAAGCATTCAATTCACTTCAGGCAGACATTCCTGTTTCTCCTTCAATGACTTCACACAGAAGTTTTAAAAAAAGAGAGCTCTGATCTATGGGTGACTAAACACATAATTAAAGCAGGCAGAAACACAGTGAGAAGCCACCACAACATCAGGCGAGGGGTGGGGGGAAGTTGGGAGCCTACCCAACAGAGAGAGAGGAAACTCTTGCCTCTTACTTTGTCTGCTGGTCACTGGTGGTAAACACAGTAAAGCCGCGGACGCAGTGAGATCTAGTTTTACATCTTTGCATATGCAACCAATTGCAACTGCATATTGTCTCTGTGCAGGGCTATGCATAAATCTCTCAGATAGCTCAATATTTTTGTATGGGCTTTTCCAAATTTTAACTGTAAAATACATTTTCATATGCATTTCCATGGATTTCAGATTTTGACATCTTACTTTGTTTTTACTGAAAAAGTCCAGTTACTTACTATCCATTCATCATCACTTAAGCAAACATGCCAATTTGTGGCTATTTTGGTTCTGACACTGTTTCACTCTATGGAGAATGACACGTCTAAAATGCTGTCCGGCTTATGATAAAATATGTAACTTGTGTGACCTTCCGCTATAGACTTAAAACCATGTATACACAAATAACCATTTAAAGTACTTGAGTTACACTGAACTATTTACAGACATATAGTCCTTGCCATGAAAGACACCTTAAGCTTTGTGGTTGCTGAGGCTGCAGAAGAGGAAACAATGTGTTTTCCACTAAATGGGCTTACTTTGGGTTAATATTTTAAAGTTCTTTTTGAAACCAAATTACTAGAAAAAATATTTTACTAATTACTCATCAAGCCCAATGTTGTGGCAACAGTGGATTTCACAACAAATTTTACGGCTGAAGAGGTGCAGCCGACACAAGGCCTTTGCTAGGATTGTGTTACATACATCCAAATATGCCGTCCTTTGAGAAGCAAACACTTAATACTGTATCAGACACAAAATGCTATAAATTTAAGTTCACTTAATTTTAATATTAATAATTAGAACTTCCCAGACCTAATAATTTGTTTTAACCTCAACAATGTTAAAATGGAATAATAGCCCACATATATGTAATGTGTAACAATGATGCTATTGGCACAGGAAGGAATGAAATGAGAATTAAAATTCTACAGAAACTGTGAGATTGAGGAAGGTGGTGTGTTGAACATGACAGTAAAAGATTAACAGAAAGAAAGACCTCATATCATATTGTGTAAAGGAAAAAAGCCTGAACATGCATGCATCTTTAGAATATTTAAACTTTTTGTTTAATAATGTAAGTATTTATTTGTAAAAACATAACTCTAATACAAAAAGGAATTAAGCAGAACGCATTTAAATGAAATGCCGACTTATAAAAGAAAAACAAGCTGCAACATTTTTTCCTTAACCTTTTAACTGGACATATAACAAAGTGTTCAAACTGCTTACCATTTGCCTTGTGCATTTATAAACTGTTGAACTGCATATCCAAACTGCTCTCTTGATGGACCACAAAATACTTTTGCTTCTAGGAGCCCAACATTGTAGGCTTCACAGCAGTTTTGAATAATGCCTGTTAACAGAAAGATTATGATTATCACAGAAGCAATTAAAGAAGAATTTTGATCCCAGTGAAAAAGGCTCTTCATCTGTGCCAGCTCCCCCGATAAAAGAAAATAAAATGTAGCCTTTGACATGTGCAAAAAACCCCCAGCCTTTTCCCTACAGTACCCATCTGCCCATGCATAATGCCTGTTTAGTACTCTTTACATGTGTTATAACATTGTGGGCAAAGATCAATGACTCATTCACTGTTTGCCTTAACAAAAGTTGCAGCACTACTAATAGGAATGTTTTAGCTGAAGGAAGGCAAGAGATACGATTCAGAAGTCTGATACCCTCCTTTACCTTAAGGCATAAGTTAAGCTTGTGGCACAGCAAACACATCCAACGGCCTGCTGAGGTACATTAAAATGAAAATGCACTGACTGTAACTGCTAATACTGCTTGTACTCTAGTGTCTATCTGCAACTTAATGTCTGAAGCACTGCAACAAAAATCAGATTATCTACTTCATCAGAAAACCTACATTTTTGAGTCATTTCATTATCACACCAGAAATGTTTGTTTTCAGTCCAAACAGTCAGAACAGTTGTCCAAACAGGAAAACTTAGAAATACAAACATGCAAGATAGAACTGCATTAATAAATCATGACAGCTAACACTGAAAATTCACTTTGCTGTGGTCATGGTATTAATTGCTTTTCCTTGGGCACTTGCGTGCCTAGGAATAAAGGTATGCCACTCCATGCCATTTTTGGGGTGAACCAGTAGTGTGGGCTGGGGACAAGGTCCTAAATGTTATGAGTTTGCAGGGCGTGGGGGCCCACTCCTCATTCATAAAGGACCTGATTTCTGTCTGATCAAGAGCTGTAGGTGGACATCTAGGAGAATGTCCACTACAGAAGCTGCAGGAAGAAGGCCAGAGTCCCCTAACAGCCAGGAGTAGATAACTCTTCCCCCAACTTGGAGGTGGAAGGACTGAGATGACAGTGGGATCTCAGGAACAAGCTACAGCCCAGCTGTCAGGGCTCCTGACAACCCTCCAAAAATGGCAGCTATGGAAGAAATCGTGACCTGTGGTTGCACTGTGCAGTTACTGCCCGAGGTTCCCAGGTGAGGCAGGTTCACAAAGATGCTCATGGGTTAAACAACATCCCTCGTGTTTCCCATCCCTTCCTGTGTGCCCAGACAGAATGAGTTTTATCGGCTCTACACACAAAATATGCCTCACCATAGTTATTTAGTATGACTCATTGTGTAGTAAAGTGGCAGCATTTGTGATAATCCCTTATAACAGGGATCCTTTAAGGAGAGATGTGCCGATCTTTGGCATCTTAAAAATATAAGCTTAAATTCTAAGTGTTTCTCTAGCTTTGATGGGCAGAGAGAGCTCATTGTTGGTATCACTCTCTTCCAGGTCCCTAAACCAGTTTTGGAAGACTGGTTAAGAGGGATTATATCAGCATAAAACAGCCCATCATAGTAGTTTAGCTGTAATAGTAATAATAATAATAACATCATAGTGAGAACATTAAAATCACAACCGCAGGTTTGCAGGCAAAGTTCACGACATGTAAAAGATTTCAATGAATTTTGTACCTTTGCCCATAGAATAGAAAACACAAATGTTACTAGCAGAAGACTAAATACAACTCACATGGTCGCTACTTTTTTACCACAAACTCAAAACAGGAAATCATATATTAGTTATTTCAAACAACCACTATCTACAGCTGGCTTCTGGAAAGCAAACAATCACCCTTTGCTAAAAGTATAGTTCCTTGACAAACATCCTTAAAGATAAATACATTTCCTGAGTCATGTTATTTAATGTGTACAGACATATCACTCTCTGTTTTGCAATACCTTTGACACTAAACACAACCGCATTATTCATAGTTCAAGTCGGGGTTTTGGGGAGAGGGAAAAGAGGAGTGGGGATATATATTGACTATTGCCAGTAATTCTTTTGTGATCTTGCATTTTATCAAAATATTTTGCTCACGACACATCGTAGGTTTATTTTGGGGTCTGTTGTTTTCAAATCATATTATCCTCAGTCAGAAATCAAGCAAATTTAGCAGTGCCCCATTTTCAGATACCGCAATGCCATCCTGCATGGAAATACAGAGGAAGAATAACTCTCCAAGTTATATGGTGCACACGGAAATAAATCCTGGCTTTCAAATGAAGAGCCAAAAGTATCCTAGAATGATAAACATTTCCAGTCTGACCCCAAATCCAATGACATCTAGGAAAAAATTCTTGACTGCCTGGACTCTGTTACACAGTTATTAGCAAATCACACTGCTAGCCAAATTGTAACTTTGCTGAATGTTTTCTAAATGCATTGGCATTGGCCAACTTCAGTGCAAATGCATGGAAGATCTTTCGAATTGTGTCCAAGGCAAAGGTTTTTTTAAATGCTAGAGTCAGGGCAAACATTTCCAGAGCTGGATAGAACTACAGACGCGACAGGTCACCACCAAGAGCCTGAAGTGAAGCCTCCATGCTGGTTCAAATTCCCCTAGGGCGCTGTGACAAGTCAGACGGGGTCAACACAACCCATGCTCGGTTACACGTTGCCTGCCCCCTCTCCCCTGGCCCTCCCGCGGGTGCTGCAGCATCCCTCTCTGGGGCTTTCTGGGGCCACTCTTGTGCTCCTGTTTTCTCCAAGATGGGGGCTGATTCCAAGGTGCCAAGACACAGCCTGGCCCAGCCCAGGGATGGTTCTGCTCCTTGCGATTTCTCTGGGCCTCATCACAGCTTAGGGAAGCGATGCTCTTTTTTTCTCCCCAGCCTCCCATCCCATCTCCTCATTGAACTGTTTCACTCGTACTTCCCATTTACCACTGGGACTTGATTTTATTCTTTTTCATCATTTGCACTACTGCAGCATCAGAGCACTGCTCTTTGCGGGCAAGAATTTCTACCTGGAATAATGGGAAAACTGTCTGCCAAACCACAGGTCTCTTCTCAAAACTGCCTCCATCATCCTCACTTTCTGGCCAGGCAGCCAGACAAGGACAGCAAAAAGAAAAGAGCAAAAAAGCAACCAGAAAACCCCGCCTCTGAAGACACACTGTCATCTGCAGTATTCTTGTGGATCAGCTTTGCCTCTCACTCACAACCGCTTTGCAAAATCAAAGAAGAAAAGCTGGCAAATAGACTCTGATTCACCACGACACTATCAAGTGAACCATAGTTTCAACATATTTCAATCACAGTCATTTTAAATTCCACATTTTTATAATCATTAGCAGGTTTTTGATTTTTAGGTCTATTCCACACAACTCCTACTTGGTTTGGCCCTAGCGAGTATATACTTGCAATAATGTACTCGGCACTTTCCTGCCATTTTCCTCCATCTTATATAGTGCTTACACTGTAAGGACATCTTTTATCCATTTTGTATATCTATCTAAATACAGTATTCAGAACAAGAAATTCAAGCATTCGTAGCCAAAAGAAGAGAAAATGCTAAGTTTGCTTCAAACCTATTTTAAGCCTGTGCCAGAATAAGAGGGTCTCTTATGCATTAAAATGGTGCCAATCATTGAAGCATCTAGGTTCAAAGTACTGTATATTCTAGGCTGGAAAGATTCAGTATCTGTTGCTGCCTTCAGGCAATGAACTTTGATAATTTAAGAATCTTGAAATAAAGAAAACTAATTCACTATCTGGATTTTAATAGCTTTTGGTGAAAGACTTCTCCACTATGACCTAACGATCATGATGAGAGATTAGTCGGGCAAGTAAAAATCCACTTCCTAACTTCTGTCTGTAAATGTCACTTTATTTACAGTCAAATAAACAGACTGTGTGGAACAAAGGAAGTCAGATACAAGCCCAAAGCTTCTGAAGGCCCCTCTGAAGACTTCAAAAGCAGCAGTTCCTCTCCACAGACTGGGTAGGGGTCATGGGCACTTTGGTTTAAAGAGGACAGCTTCATCGAGCAGAGTAGCTCCCAACATACAGCTTCAGACATGAAAAGTTAGGAAAAAAGTCCTTAATGGGATAAAAGGAACTGTAAGCTTTCCAATAAACTCCAGTATCTCTTTGCATAGTATTTTTTTCCTGGAAATTCCCATATTTCAGCAACTGCATTATTGCAGTGTATATGACAGGAGCTGCAGTGTAGGAGTACAGCTGCTTTCATACTTCTGCACCACCATTTTCTTGCTCCTAGTAGGACAAAAAATAATACATGTTCTGACTGTGCACGTTTAAGCCCGAACGTGTGGGAATTCTTCCGTAACTATAAATGACATGTCTAATGATGGCTATAATGCCTTCTGTTTGCTGCCGTTGAAGTACAAGCTGAAGCAAGTTTACTGAAGTAACAGCTCATATTGGGTACACCCAGTTCATAATTGTTTTGATTTTGTAAGCAAAGCTCACAGCTTAAAGTGAACAAGCAGAAAATGTCTGTTGGGTAATCAGTCATTTAATGTCATGATTATAATAGTTGTCCGACTGTAACCCCTTATTCAGATTAATCAGTATAACCAAAAAAATAGTTTTATTGGATGGGAAAAAATGAAATCAGATTTTGTGTGTTTGATTACTTGGTTTGTGAAATAAGTTTATACAAGTTTAACAAAATATACTAAAAATATTATTAGTCTGCATTTTGTGTCATAAGTGTCATAATAAATGTGTCATTTTGTTTTCAGTCTAAATAGTAAAATTGAATTTTCCATCTCTTCATACTACATTGCAAAGGTGATGCTCCAATTTAAGATGGCAATATATGACAGAATCTTGTAATCATGCAGACTCAGTTACGCCAAGTCTCATCTCTCATTAAAACGTCCAGTCAAACAGAGGCATTCACTGCTGCTGTTATTTATAGCTTGCATCAAACAGGTCTAGCCATCACAGAATAATGAAAAAAGAAGACATGGTGGAATTTGACCACTGAGTTTATAAGCATCCACCTCACGCTAAGCATTAGTTTTAAATTTATCTAGTATTAACCTTGCCAGTAAGAAACTTTACGATGAAGGAAACTTCACCTTTTTTCCTTAACTGTATGTTGTGGTCTTCTTCGACCAACTATAGGCTACAAAACAGAAAAAGTTTGTTATTTAATTCAGCTAAGCTACCATTTGTCTTTGTGAGCGTTCATGCCAGGAGGGCACAGAAAGAGCCCCTGTGGGCAGCTCCCCTCTGCACGGCAGCACGGCCATGGCTGTAACGGCCGCCCCTTGTGCCACCTCCAGCAGGGCAGCGGACCCGGACGCTGGGGGATTTGGGGTGGAAGGGGTAAGCATGTAGTCACTGAAGATGAGCAAGGCCATGACCTGGCATTATGGTAAAACCAAGATATAATACACACATTCTTGCATGCATTTTTTAGTCCATTAATTGTTTTGGAAAAAAATATCAAGAAAAGCATACCAGATTATGGTCTGCTTCCTGAAGCAGTTTCATAGATTGGCTGCCAGTAAGATGTGTACAGCCTACATTGCCTTAATTGCTCAGGCTAGCACTCTATTCTTCCCAGAAGAGGGCTTTACTTTGCCCTTTATGTTAATCTGCTCCAAGAGAGCCACTAAAAATTCCACAAAGAAAACTTTCCCCTTGGTCTCAAAGACTTCTTCCTCCAAAGAGCACACATTGGCAGGGCCCTGAAGCCTGTCAGACCCCGCTGAGGGCAAAAAAAAAGAAAGGTGTGGGAGGGATGAGAGAACTCATAACTCTTGGTTTCTGCTGGCTTCCTGTCACAGTGGATTGAGCGCTCTGGTTCAAGCTTTCTCCATGACTGAAGCATTTCTAAAGGCTCCCTTCAGGGTGGATTTTCTGGTCTTTTGCATTGTGCAAGCTCACACTGGATCTCCGTAGTTGTCAGGGAACTTGTAAAGATGCTTTTGTCTCACTCCAATGCTGGTTATTTTTTTCATCCCTCTGCAAAAATTTGCTGAAATTGGCTCATAGGTTCCAAAGTTAGTAAGGGAGTACAGGCACCTACAGATACTGTTCACACTGTAGTCACCTACTGTCCTTGAAATACTAGGCAGAAGGTGGAATGAAGGCAGGAAGGGAAAGTAATAAAGCTATGAAAGAGGGCAGTCAAAGTAGTATTTGCTTCATATTAAATATATTTAGTGTTACTTTACTGCTTTTTATTAAAAGGCAACAACATTTTGGTATAAGAGTAAAGTTACTCCCTTATTATTCAGAACCTATGTCATCAGAGCAATAATCCAACTGGAATTAGTCAACTAGTCTTACAGAATGGACAACCCATAATTTGAACAGCTTTCATAATACACTGTTTTGAAGGTTTTATTGACAAGACTGTGAATAAATAAAGAACAAAACAAGCAGCATGCAGTTACTTTATTCTGTTAAATTGCAGCACAAATATTCTTCAGTGTGGCTTTGAGAAGCCACTGAGCATTCTCACTGCAATGAGCTTGTTCAGGGAATAAATCTGCTCCAAAAGAAACCATTTTTTTTTTTTGCTAACGTATTAGTCTTCAGCCTGATCCGCAGGTATCAGGTACATGCATTGTGTGCATGCACAGATAATGACATCAAATCAAGCTCTTTTCATATTAAACAAGTAATTCTGTATTAGTTGCACTGTTTGAGGCTTTTCTGTAAATATGCATAAATATAAAACACCTTTTTGATATATCTTTAGTATACTCGGTCAGGTCTATGTGGAATCCAACCCACTTAATGCAGGGAAAATAGAAGACTACTTATAATTCAATCTGGAAAGGTATGTTAAATACCCAATATGGTCAATAGAATTGAAAAATATTTTCTTATTAGCTTTCTCCTGTATATATACTTCTCTGTTTTTCCTAATTTTTTCTTCAATATGCACAACCTCATTAGTATATACTCACAATGGCAAGCAGATATCTTCAGCTCATGTACTGAAACAGCAGTTTAAGAACCACAGTTAAACTGTTTTTATTCTAAAATCGAAAAGATTTCTTATTGAGAACAACCTTCTAAATAAAGACTGTGAACCTCTGACAGGAATCAAAAGGAGCAAAGAATGCAATTGGCAAGACATTGGATTTTTCGTACTAAAAGCCAGAGTATCTTATAATCCTCACTTCAGTTACTTTGTTGATATTTCATTATGTTTACAGAAGCCTTAAAAGGCAAGTCTTTGTTTTACTGCTTCATTTATTTGTCTTACTTTCTTTTATCTTGAGACCAACGTTTTCTTCACATCAGCTACAATATCTCAAACTATTTAATAATTAGCAGAAACTATAACGTTTAGTGTAGAAATAAACTATAGGCCACAAAAAAAAAAAACCAACAACAACAAAAAAACCCCCAAACAAACCCAAAACCCACCCAGAAGAAAGGAAAAATAATGCCTCATTTAGTAACAAATCCTCCCTCTCTCCCACCCCTCTTCCTCCCCTCCTCTCCCTTCCTCCAACAAGTTTTCTTGGCTTAGTTGGCCGACTGCTTCTTCCTGGAAGTAGGTCAGCTTCCAGCCTGAAAGCCTCTGAGTGTGTGAAAGCCTGAGTCACTGCCTTTCAATTACAACTGTTGATGACCCAAGAAGCTGCACCAAAGAGTTACCAATAACCTGCTATAAAAGCAACCCAAACATGGTACGACACACAAGTTATGAATGAGAAGTTGGAGACACGGGATAACACGACTGTGCTCTATTTTACTGTTCTGGCACTGCTGCAGAGTAAGAGATCTAATTAAATATACCCACAACTGCATTAGTTACGCCGAAAGACTTGTCTTTCTCTTGATAACTCCCTATTTGTGGTCCATACATTGCCTTCCTTGGCTTCCAGAGCAGATGAATAAGCTGCTCTTTATGTGGAGTTAAAAAATCTCAACAACCTACTGTACACACAAGGACTGATTCCAAACTAATGCTTAAGAGCAGTTCCCACAGGACTGACAACTTCCTACATGTTTTTAAAAAAGACAGCAAGAATTCAAGCCTACTCATATTTATTATCTTGGCATATTTCCATCATTAAGTTAAATGGGAAAAACTTTATTTTACAGAAAACTCACATAAATTGCATCTTTTTAAACTGACCTGCAGTTTTCTTTTATCTTGGTACAACAAACAGGATTGTTTCAACCTTGTCCTTAGACTATCACAATTTGTCCTCAGTGATACCACAACGAGATTAAAAAGTACATGAGGCTAACAAGCTGTACACAGTTACATGTTTTATAGGCAGTCAGGACGCTGGCTTCACAAGTAATAAAAAAACCTTAATGTGCTTCCTTGTGATAAAACCGACTTTTCATGCATCATTTCAGTCCAGCAAATTCTCTTGCCTTGTGTCCACATTATCAGTTGTTGACCCCTTTTTTAGACCAGCAATATTTCCAAATATAGTCAGAGAAGCACGAGCCACGTTACGACTGTCAGGGAGGAAATGCATGCCATCACACAGAAACCGATGTGACTGCTATCTCTATACCCTATTTGCTGCATTTACTCATCTCAGCTGCTATGAAAGCATGTTTGTACACAGATGAAAAAGCATTATTTGCACACACAGATGAAAATGCACGTTTGCACACAGGTATCAAGAAGATAGGAAAGCAACCAAAGGCATCTGTATCTCCCTATCCCTATCACACTAAGCTATATGAAAATTTCAGTGTATTATAACATGTTAGTGTATTATATCATACTACATCATTGTTAAATGTGACATGAAAAGGCTAAACTAGAAAAAGGCTGAGGGACTCGCCTTCACCATCGATCCCTCTGCCGCTCCAGTGCCGCAGCCTGCAGCGTGAGGACTGCACTGGCTCAATAGTGATGCTGCCATCACGCCGTTTAGGACACTGTGTGTAGGACCCTCTTCCTCCTTCACAGCTTCTCAAGAGCTAGCCAGGAGCTCAGCTTTCTGCGCTGTACAGACAGCCCCAGAAACAAGAACAGCCTCAGCTGTAAAAAGTTTGCTACATCAGCTTCCTGCAACAAGAAAACCCCAAAAGCACCACAGGATATATAATACAATAGTTGGAAGAGCTATAATTATCAGAACTTTTGTTTTCCTATAGCAGACTTAATGACTATTTCTCTCCCCTGATTGTAATGGGAGCTCATGGCCTGGCAGCCTGAATGGTAAGTAGGTGGTCCCAATCACTCACTTGAAATTCCTCCTTAATGCACATTGAAATGATCAATTCTGGCACCAGGTAGGCCCTAGGCAGAATTTGGGCTCATCAAAATCAAGAAAACAATCCAGGAAGCCCAAACTTCAGTAGGTGCCTAACCCAGAATGAACTTAAAATTATCTGTCACCTAGGTTTCATAGCACAAAGTCGCATAAAAATTTAGGATACGGTACAGGTGTAGAAGCACCCCTGTCTAAAAGCAAGGTATTCTACCCTCCTGTAAACCCACTGTGATATTATGGCCAGAGGCGATGAATGCTTCCTGATTAAATAATTTCTGCTCTAAATAATTAAATGAATTAACCAAATAGCTTTTTTTTTTATGCACTGCCTGTTTACCAAACGTGAATTGCATGAGCAGTCCAAAAGGGCCAACTTAGAACTCCTCTCCTCCCAGCTAAGTGCCCCAGACATTAGGCCACAGGCAAGATGTGTCTTTGCTTGTCTGCCTGGAAACACGAATACGCATCCTGGGATGAGCTGAGACCTGGTTTAAATAGCAGAGGTAGAGAGCACTTCTCTTTGCTTTGTTGCCTGGTAGCAAAGACACTTCTGGAAAAGTTTGAGAGGCGCGTCTACATTGCCATGAGCCTCAAGGGAGAACTAAGCCCATGTTTCTCAGGTGAATATTACCATCACTTCTTAGGCAGCTACATTTTGGAAAAAAGCTCATCTAGACACCTACTGCTCAAAACTTTTCCCAACCCCTGACCTTAAGGGAAGGAGGCACTTAATGTAGGTGCCTGAGAAGGATGGAGTTCAAACACTCCCCTTGACCCTCCCGAGCCTTCCTGCTTTGCGAGCAAATATTTTTCATGCCCCTCTGCTGGGGCAGGAGGACCAGCTTTCAGGGGAAGTGGGCTGCACCGTGCACTCTCCCAGCCCTCAGCCCCCGAACTCTGGCGAATCCAGATGCCTGTGGTCGGGTGAGTGACAGGCTATCTCTAGTCAGAGTTTGGAAAGAAGTTATCTTTTTTGTAAAATGCAGCCATTGTACATTTTGGGGTCAGAGAGAAGGGCCCATGTACATTTAAGAAGAGTTTTCAGGAGATAATACTTGCTTCCACAAAAGCAGAACAGTTGCTTATTGTCTTCAGAGAAATGAAGTCTACTGTGGCTGTCAACTTCTCAGAAAGACAACTCCAGAGACTCTTAAAGTATTTTTTTACTGTTCAGTATGATGAACTGGCTTTGGGCAGTTTGAAAAAGAAAACAAAAACAGAGAGAGTAGAGACAGTGAAATGAAAGGATATTTGGCCAGAGTCAAACTGATAATTATTAGCAGAGCTACTAATAGAGTACTATCCAAGCAGTACTATTGGATTTTTTTGTCTGTTTATATTTTGGCCCATCTTAATAAGAAAGTTATTTAATTTTCAGTAATTTCTGCTATTCTAAATTTGACCTATGTGTATTTCAGGCATATTTAAATGGGAACTCTATTTGGTGGGCATAGTTAGATGAAGTGTCAGGCCACTTACATTTTTTCCCATTTAGGAAAGGTTAGCTAAATTCTCATTTGAGAAATTTCAGCTACATCTGAGTTTAATATCTACAAATTCAATCACTTCTATATGCATCTGAAGTACTGCACATAAATGTAACTGAATTTTGTACCACACAGTAGGAATACTGGATTAAATTTAAATTGCTCTCATGTTCATTATTAGAGCACTACCCTTACTGTCTTAATGAAATTTACAGTTAAGAAACCAGAATCAGTGAAAAACTATTTAATAAAATGTTGTGCCTTTTTGAGCAATTATCATTCTCCTCAAACAGAAAATGTGAGCAAGGATACAGGCAGAGAAACATTTGAGTCACACTCAAATGAGTGTGAGAGTGTACTCTCCATTGCAATGGTATTTGGTAACCATCTAGGACACACTAGTTGCCCTGGGACAAGATACCCCACTTGCTTCTGCTTCAAACAGGTGTCTATCAAGAGGATTATTCTATGTTTTACTTTCCTTACTGTAGCATGTTGCTATTAAGAAAGCAGGCCACTAACTCTTGACACAGGTTGCTCTGATTTGGACACCTATGTAGATACTTAGCTCACTGAGAGAACAGGACCAGCCAAGAGTAAATTTAGGCTTAAAGTCCAGTAATTTACAGATTTGTTGTTTAGCAGATTATGCAATTAAGTAGAATTTCTTACCCGGTGTGCTTTCACAGTTGAAGGGAGACAGGAACACAACAGTCACAAGAACTGAGAAGTTATGAGAAGTGACTGCTGTGTACATGGAAAAGGCAGACACCCTGGCAGCTAATCCGGCTGGTTTACCTATGGGCAGCTGCCTTACTCCAGGCAGCATAGAGCATGGCACAAGCACACCCCAAAGAAGTGCTGGCTTCACAACTTCTTGTAATGGCACCCACCACTGCACTAAGCTCATGTGAGCTGAGCCCCAGTCGACTACTCCTCAGTCAGATAAGTCTGATCTTGCAGTTGGTTGAGGTAGTTCTTTGCTGGGTAATCTAGTGGGTCAGGCAGCTTCGGCATCTGTGGTCTTATCGCTACATACTGCTTTGTGTCACAGCCTTAACACAGCATAAACTGCTGCCAGCTTTCTTGTACAAGGGTCACTTATATTTGAGACAGATAGCTAAACAGGCAGATAGATAGATCGGTAGATAGATAAAAGGTTAAAACCTAATTCAACCTTTCCCCACCATCACCCCCATCTTCAAACTCCGTTATTTCCTTAGGTATTGCCACTGTGCGATATGCTCCCTTCCAGAAGTGTGTTGTTAACAGTAATTTTTCTCAAAATTTCTTTATTGCCTGCTCTTTAAAAATCAGCAGTCATATTAGCCAAGGAGATTTGTATAATTAAAAAAAAAATCCTTTGTGAAACAAAAGAAGAATGATGAATTTGGAAGCAGGATTAAAAGGGCAAAATAAATCAGGAATAAGGAAAGACAGTTCCACCAGGGCTGTGCATAACATCCAAGCCCTTCACCCTGTCTACCAGTAATTTGAAAGGGACAAAAGAATCTGTGACATTCATCATGTGTGACATTCAACAGTGCAGATGCCATTCGGTTATACACAAAATGTCTTTGCTCGTATGACATTGAAAGAGTCTGTGTTTATCTTACTTCTTTGCCTGCATAGTTCCTCTTTTAAGTCCTGAAAAATATGCAAGCCTTACTAGATTTTTGAAGAATATGCACCTCCAGGAGCAAATAAAACTAATGTAGTCCTCTGAAGATCCTGAAATGCTATTCAGGGACTAATTCAAAGTAACAATTACCAGCACTCAGAATATTGAGTTCATTTGGTAAACTCCCATCCTGATTTGGAAGTGATGGAAATGCTCACACAGCTTATGTTGACTCCACTAGATGCCTTTAGTATTCTCCACCTCCAGAAAATGAGTGCAGCATGAGCAGGAAGAACGTTATCGCATAGTGCTTTACAGCGATACACACTCACACTCAACTAATATAGATAGAAGGTATCATTTATTCCATGTAATTCACATTCATTTATTTTTATTATCGTTTTATCGGTGCCTTAAAAAGGAGTATGTTCATATAACTGTTTAGCACAGATATGTGTCAGTCTTTCACCTACAGTTTTATAAATAAAAATCCTTCTCCGTTACCTTTTTTAACAGAAATTAAAACCAAGGCTGAGACAGTTCTCTGATGTCCTTAACTAATTTGAATGGGAACAGTTCAGCCAATTTATTTACACAAAAAATAAGCTTATCAACTTCTTTCTCTCACTGTACAGGGTCTGAAATCCCAAGACAGCGCAGTATCACAGGGCCAGAGATCACTCTGTGAAAAAGAAGAAGTCCTAAACATTAAAACTGCTAATGGAAATGTCCTAAGCCAAGCAGATAACATGTGTTGGTATGCAAGTGCATGGCTATGCCGATGAGAATCCAGCCTGTGTCCTGTCTGCATTTCGGCATGGTCACCATGGAAATGAGAACCGGCCTGCACAGAGCCTAACAAAGGAAACCTTTAAATGAAAATAACAACACTGGGTAGAGACTGCCCAAGATTTCTGCTGGGGCAAATGACTTGCTTTACTCGTCTCAAGATGTATTAACTCCCTTTTACCTATATTAACCCTGAATGACAGTATTTAATCCACATTTAGCTATTTGGACATTAAGCCATTACATTGGCAGTTCTTGTTATTAGCCCTCATGAAAATACATTACAGGAAGTACATGAAAAACTCCACTTTCATTCATTCAAAATTAACAATAGTGAAGAAAGACCACAATGAATAACATTTATATAGTGGCTAAGAAACACAATAAAACCAGTCCTTTTACTTCTTTGCCTTCTTAAATGAAAATTCTGTCACTGAACCAAAAAAGTAAAGAACAATTTGAAAATTGTTCCAGAGCCAGACAGCACATAGTTAAAACTTGTTGGTAAGGTCTTATGTTTACTTTGCCCAAATTATGCACAAATAAATATTAACTGTTAATGTGTTTAGGAGTGTAATGGTAATACCCTGTATGCTTTCTAAAATAAACATCATTTGTACAAAACACAAGTCCTGTGATACAGTATGAATGAAGCCTTACTTCAATAAGCAATGATGTGAAAGGCAAAACTCCAAAAATAATACATAATAACACTCCTACTACCTGACAAACTCTCTTAAAGTAGGAAAAACTAGAGATAGTTTTAGTTTAAGAAGAGTTCACGTTTGAATCCTGCTTTCAAACAATCTCCAGATTTTAAAATCACTTTTAACATTAACATTACACACAAATATGATAATAAAACAGCAAGGTAACAAAAAATGGTCGCAAAGAAAAAGGCAAAAATTAAGATGCGTTGTACCCCTTTAAGTTGGTGTGTGCACATGTGTGTTATGATCATCAACTGCATTTATACGTGGACTTCTGGCTTCATTTATTATACCAAATGCACAATTTTCACTGGCTAGTCGGTTATCAGTTTAATCCCTGCTGCTCAGTATACGGCCTTGTACTTTTTATGTATACTGTTTTAACCCACTCAATTAGCTGCTCAGCTTCCTTTTGGATTCATCTCTACATATCTTGACCATAAGCATCTAAGTATTTGCAAATGACAGAGAATTTATTTTTCAACACTGAAGTGAAATGAGAGATCATCCTTAGCCTCAGTAAACAAACCAACCAACCAAACAAAAGATTAAGCTCAAAAGTACTTACCACTTTTACTTATCTAGTGATACAGCTAAAACTTTATTTTTCAGAATACTTAGCACATTCAAAATACAATTTCCATTGACTTCATTCACAGCTGTGAATACACAGCAGCTTTGCATGTCAAGATGCACTCATAACCAGCTCAAGCCAGTGGAAGTGCTGGCTACCAGTGAAAGGGACTTTTCCAGCTTCCCTCCCTCCTCTGGCCACGAGTTCTGACTGTCCCCTATGCCAGTGTAACACTTAAATAAATTGCTTAAGTGAACAGGATCCGTTCAGCTATCTCTAAAACCAACCTGGCCCAAAAAAGGGAAAAAATTATTCAGGCAAATGGGTCCCTGACCAATTGCCCAGACCAAGCCCCAGTGGTAGTATGGGAAAACTGGTGGGAACATGCAATCAGGAGTGGACGAAATGTCCTTGCAGCGTCAGCCCCACATTCAGGTCAGCTTAACCAGATTGTGAAAAGGCAGCTTCAGTTTTGAGAACCCCTGGCTGAGCAAAGAGAAAGAGAGGAACACAAAAGCTCCAACCACGTGTCAAAGATTTGATTTAAATGACTTGCCTGAAATTGCACTCAGTTTTTGTGACAAAAAAGGGGAGAAAGAATCCAATTTTGCAAGGGGAAAAGAAAAATAATTCCTTTCTCTTCGTCCTACCTTTCTTCCTCACTCAGAAAACATTCTAATTTCAAAACTAAATAAGGCAGGAGTCCCAGCCTCTTCTCTGATCACACTACCTTCCCCTGTCCACAGAAGCAACAGCAGCAAGACTGTGCATGTGGACCCAAGTGACTGCGTGATGCATTGATGCACAGAAGGGACAAATCCAGGTTGCTAACTTATTTTGGGCACTTCCTAACTTCTGCATGTTAAACTCTGTTCTTTTAACACAATCTTCATCCCAGTTTAAACAGAAGCGATCTGAAGAAAAAGACTATGTTAGTGGGGTTCTCTCCTATCCCTCTGTACAGCTCTACAGCCCGTTGCCAACAAGGTCCCCAGGACAACCGGACGTTTTTCGACAGCAAGGGTTAGATATGTACCAAACAGAAAAGGGGTTACACTTGGAAATTCTGGATTCTATCCAAAGTTTGATAGACACCCCCCCCCCCCCCCCCGCCTCCCAATTTCAGACAGGGCTACTTTCTCCGCTAGCCTGCCTGGGTCCCACAGGGAGGCCTGAGGACTTGTGATCCTTAAGTGGTACACCTGTGGCCCAAAAGGCATAACCCTTATTTAGATGTGATTTTTCACTTCAGAGTTAAATAGTGTGAGGGGTGCATGCTTCACAGAGTGGGGATTTTAAGAACATATCAGAGCTATATCATTCATGTCCTGGGTTGCTGGAGGAAGGTGCATGGTGGGCTTGAATGTGAAGGCCTGCTAAGATAGCATAGGTGAGGCCACACTAAATTTGATTCCCTCCACTTGGCATGGTCCTCCAACACTACCACTTGAGAATTGATTCTGAAGTGAATTATTCTCATAAAAGGGAAAACAAGCTGATTCACCCAGAGACCAGTAATCAGTTAATGGCATGCAATATGGATAATCGGCGAACCAGGATCCAGAAGCAAACTGGGAAACAGAGCGCCTCAAACAGCAATGGAGATTGCTGCAAAAATACCAAATAACACGAGAACACAAGAGTTTCTGTGTTTGCAGGTGTATACCTAGACCTCACACAGAAACTGCTACACCCCATTACAACTCCAATAGCAGAAGAAGTCTGACTGAGCTCCACACCAAGGATGGACAGAATTTTTGTTAGAATCAAGATGATAAAAATAGATTTCTTTCCAGAGAAATGCAATTTTCCAAAGTTTTGTTACTTGGCCAAATTTAGGTAGATTTTCAAGATGATGCAAACAGCACCTTCCTGCCAAATTTCAAATATCTCCTCTGAAGTATGAGGGCCTAGAGCTTTCCAAAGAAAATATTACCAGAATTAAGCCCAGGAAAGCTACTGTATTTTCCACTGGCCTCACTCTCAGAAAGAGCTGGGCTATTTTGGCCCTCATTTTTAAGAACAAGAAAAAACTGGGTGCTTAAAATTTAAATTTAAAGAACTAGATGTGGCAAACCTACAAGCAGCTAAGAGAAGTGTCTTACATGAGAAAGCATCAGGCTTTGTCATATAGGTTGCCCTATTAAGTTCTTATTGTTACTCCTCTTAACATAATCTACTTCTGTGTGCTATATACTATTTGGTCAACAAGAAACAAGGTTGGTAGCAAAGTCATATTATCAAAATGGTAGTTCTATTGCATTCCTATTCCTTCTTGTAGCATCTACAAAGTCTTAATGACTTTCCAAACACAAAAGTACACACCAACAAGGAATAACCCACACCTTTACTAACTATTGCATTACTTTTAGTTGAATTTGGAGACACGACAAAACAATACCCCTATGTGGTCCATTTAATAGAGCTGATAATTCATATACTGACATAAATCAAGTTTAAAATAAACTTGGAATATTTTCCTGCAGTACTGACTAATTCAGTTAAGCTAGCCCAACTAAATTCAAGAATACTGCCTTGAATGAAAGTAAAACAGTTCATCAGAATTAAAGCAATTTGAAAACTATTATGGGAGAGCTACAACAGCACCGCCACAGCGGGACTCCAAATCACTCAGGGAAAATGCTCCTGTCCTGAAACTTTCTTTTCCCTGCTACTTCTCCAAAATCAAAAAGACCTCAGTGAGTATTATTAACTCAGCAATCACACTGACTAACATCAAATGTCACGGCACATCTGAAATCAAAATTCTGACATCTTTCAGCTGTATAAATGAAGACAAATAATGGATAGCCTGAACAAAGTAGACCTATCCCACTTCTGTCAGTCCCACTGCCAGGGGAATGCTCCTCTTATCTTCTGCTTTCAGCACCGCTTTACAAACCTTTGCAAGTCCCAAGATCCCATGAATTACAGGGCATGTTAATCGTCCTGGTGTGCAGTGACTGTAACCAGGAGAATAAAGGATGGATTAAGCAAAAATGCAGAGTGAATGTTTTGCCCATTGATACTTCTATAATTTTTTTCTTTTTATAAAAAATTACCAGGTCGTTTGTATACTGTACATCTCATCACAGGTTAATACTTTGGCATTTGATTTCATACCCTGCAGCCGCACATTCCACTGCAGCATTTGCTATAGTTACTGAAAGAACAAGTTCGAACAGCTCATCAATGAAAACTCATTTTCATGCTGCTTCTTCAGTGACTTGCTAATTAAGGGTTTGTGAGAGTATACAGTAATATTAAAACTCTGAAAGTGCTTGGGAATTTGCTCATGGCAAGTGAATATGATGGCTTAGAGTTCCCAGGAAAACATATGTAATGGTAATTTAGACAGCCAAGAGAAGGAGGAGATGGTTCAAGTTTCCCTGTCCTTTTCCAAGGAGCGACATCTGCCTAACAGGGTGGGAACAGACCTAGAGGACTCTTGCAAATTAGGAACATTCACAATGAAAAATATCACCCTCCCTTTTAAAAAGGCTTAATCACCACATAACCGTAAATTCACACATCAAACTGCACCCACTCCCTCCCCCCTCAGCGCACACACACTCCATTTTATGGGAAGGTGAACTCCATGCCAGCCCAGCAGTTTAGGGGTTTAACCTGCTTTAAAAACGCCGCCGACGCACCGCACTCCACGCACAGCCACAGCCGCACACGCTTCTGGCCCAGAAACCAGAGAAGCGCTCGCAGCCGGGCACTCACCGCGCGGCTCGGCCCCGTCCCCGGCGCCGCGATGAGAAGCGGCGGCCGCAGCCCCAGCTCCGCACCGGGCGCAGCCGTCGCCCCTCGTCCGCGGGGAGACCTACCCAGAGCGGGGCTGGGGGGAAACCCACGCAGAGCGGGGCTTGGAGGGGGAGACCTACCCAGAGCGGGGCTGGGGGGGGAGACCTACCCAGAGCGAGGAGCAGCGGCGGCAGCGCCGCGCCCGCTGAGCCCATGGCGCGGTGCGGTGCGGAGGCCTCGCCGGTGCCGCTCCCGAGCTGGCCGCTTCCCAGCGCGGCACTGAGCGCCACCTGCTCCTCGCCGCCCCGAAATACCCCTCCTCCTCCTCCTCCTCCTTCTTCTCCTCCTCCTCCTCCACGCCCCCTGCGCGCCGCGGGCGCGGAGCGGCGGGAGGCAGCTCTCCTCTGCCCCCGCACCCGCGGTGCCGGCCGGCGGGGAACCGGCGCTCCCCTGCAGACTCTGCAGCCGCGTTTTCCCCCTCGGTTCTCCCCCAGGTTCAGCCCCTAGAGGAGACACCCGGGCTCGCCCGGGCTGGCGTTGCCCGGGGCTACGCGCCCGCTGCCCGGCGCGGCGCTGGAGGGAGGGCTGCGGAGCGGGGACCTGCCGCCGCCTCGGCCCGGGGTAGCCTGAGACAATGCTTTGGAGGGATGGGGATGCCTCTTTGCGAGTTTTGGAGCCAGAAAAATGTACAATCCTGGTAAAACGTGAATTTATGTAGAGGGGCTGTCCTCCTCGAGTATTAAATTGATCATTTAATGACGTTGAGTGTGTATCTTCTTTAAATGGAATTCCTGCAAAATATGCCCTCAGCCATGCAGGAGTGCAGCAGGATCCAGGAGCCTTGCCACACAACTGGTCCGAAGTTGGCAGTGATGGTGAAGATGTATTGCCTATGCAAAACACCGCCTACCTTGGCTTAGGTGCCAGGCCAATATCCAGGGAGACAGTATGAATCGAAGCCAGTAAAAATAGGGAGGTGAGGATTTCAACTTGCTAAGAAATCAGAAAGAAGTGCAACATTCAGGGTACCTGTGTACTGTGCAGCTTGCAGCCTAACTAACCTTGTCAGCACTGTTTGAATACTGCACATTCGGAGTATCTGAGAAACATTCATTTTCTCCATCCCACTATTACGGTAAATATCAAAATCTGTGGTGCTGCCTTTTCATATGGGATGTATTCTATTTTGTAACAATGATTTCTGCTGAATAATTTTGAACTTCTTGGCATTAACATCCTGTAATGAAAAAGACGGTTTGCCTGGAAAATTGAAACAGAAATGCTTCCTTCCTTCCCCCTTCTCAGCATCTAGGTCATGGTCCTTTTGGTGTGACACAGACGGTAGCTTTTATTTCAGGACAGCTATAAAAGTACATGTGTTCTCTCAGCTTATTATTTCTTTTTAACATTCTGAATCTGATTGTAAGTTAAAATGAAGAAGCCTGTCAACAGGTGGGATTGTTCAACATGTATTTATTTGAACATTGGTTCTTTATGGGCATCGTGTAGTTCAAGAAAGCTCCGCCAGGACATTAAAATCATTGACAGAAGTACAGCAGGGACCTGTCCTTTTATAACTCACGTTGATTTTTTTCATGTATTTACTCTTCTTGGACACACAGATGTGTTACTCATCCTAATGCATGAACTTGCACATGGACTCACTGTTTGTGAGCACTTCCCAAGACACCATCACTTCCGAACTCTGAAGCCGTTGGCCAGTTATTATCAGAAATTACTCACGTGTCTCTCAGAGTGGTCCCTGGGTTTTCCCTTTGTGGTGTCACAGAAGCCCTGCAAACAGACACTTTGAGGTGCAGCTACCTAAGGCAGAAGCATCAGCTTCAGGACCAAGTGCGATCCAGTGACCAGTAGGCAAATTGTGATCAGGAGAGGAGCTCTAGCCGCTTCTCTTCCCGTCTGCACTGAGTGTATAAATATGTGTGCATCTCTGGGACAGAGAGGAAGATCTGTACTTCCACAAGGAAGAAGAAGAACATTAATTAATGGATGCTAATGAAAGGACAATAACAACAACAACAAAAAATTCCACAGCGTAGAGAAAAATGGTTTCGTAATGATGAAATAAACCTAGAATCCCCCTCTGCCCCACCCTAAAATAACCTCCGCAGACTAAGATGTCTCAGTTTCCTGAGAAACAATGTCTTTGATTCAGTTACATCATTCTAATTATAAATATACCCTAAGGATACGAAACTTTCTTCCTCATCCAGACACAATGTTGAAAAGTAGTTTCTCACACACAAAGGCTGTCTCCCAGGGTGTTGCTTCTCAGACATTTGTCTGTATCTACAAAGAATAGGTCATAGGAGAATAAATACTGTGAGAATTATTGTATTCTTTAGTAATATTCCCTTAGATGAATATTTCTGTTTTAAATAGATTATAAGGCATTTGATAACAACCCTCTCATATAATCCTGAACTGTATACTGCACGTTAGAGAAAACAAGATTTTGTATATTGTGCAGTATTTCACCTTTTTGATTCTCTTCAGCTGTTTTATACATATTACACTTATTCAGAAAAATTATTCTTTATTATAGTTCACATACACTGATAAAAAGAATAATTCAGATAACAGTTTGGTTAGTACTCTTTATCTTCGCAATTTAAAATGGGTCTGATACACACCCTTTGCTCTACATGTCTTTGTTGTTTAGTGATGTGTTTTATAGCACCCTGTTGTGTCTGCTTGTCGGTGATCACAGGGACACTTGCCAAAAATGCCATATCTGCCTGAGCTGGTTTGTGAATTTTCAGGCTTGGTTCTATGCAAATATGGATTACTTGCACATTAGAAGAAAATGTTTTGTTGGCCAGGGCTAAACAAACTTTCTTTTTCATGGTAAGGAGTGTGGGAAGCAAGTAGCTTGATCAGTTCCACTACAAAAAGATCACTATCCTTTTTGCATTTTTCAAGAAAAATCAAAAGTTGCAGAGGGAAAATACTGAGCAAATATTTGATTTTTAAAAGGTATTCTGGTGAACACATACTTAATAATCAGTTTTATTGTGGAATTTTAGAAATAATGTGTGTTATTGTAGCTTTTTAATGTGGTGACAAAATGTATGATTAATGCCAACCTTCTCAGAAAAACATTCAGGTATTTCAATTTTTGTCATCTGTGAGGGGTGGCCACAGAATCAGAGTTTCTGTGGTATGTGAAGCTGAGGAGTTTTTTGTTAATGTATTTCTGGGAGGGGCTTTTGTGAAGATGACGTAATTTACACACAGGTGGCCAAGGTGTGTGGCTCCAGGTCACTCCTTTGATGGGATTTGTCTGAAGATGTTAGAGGGAAGGGCTACCAAGTATCAGTTATTATTTTTGGCAGACACATGATGTCTGCAATAAAAATGTTACATTAAGGGCTTCACTGAAGGAAAAAAGAATAAGCTATTAAAACCAAAATCAAATCTAAAAAGGAAATGTCAAAATTAGCTGTGAGGATGTAGTTTAGACATTAGTAATAATTCAGTTTCAGAATTAAGCTGAAAAAGGTAAAAAATACACAAATGAGATTTTAGGAATTATTTAGGCAATGAGTAGAGAATAAAACAACACTTTGCTATGCTACTGTCCAAACCAGACATTGTTAATACTTTGTGCAATTTTGGTTCAAAATTGGTTCATCTCAAAACGCTACAGTAGAACTAAAAAAACTTGAGACAGAGTAAGGAAGGTGAGGAATGGCCTCAATACCAAGGCTTATTAAGTAAATTAGTGGAATTTACTAATTCCACTGTGGAAAAGAGATGCTGTGGAAAAGAGATGTCTTTAAAAGGACATAGTAAATATATACCAGAATGGGCATGGATCAGGCTGTTGGGGTCAGTTGTACTCTGTCTTTTACAATATGTGAGGGAGGGATATCTGATGAAGCTACCACATAGCAAGACCAGCACAAACACAAGAAGACGATTCTTCTTCTAGGGAGCGTGCAGGTGCAGATCGCAGTGCTGTAGAGTGGCGGATGTTTAAAATTAACCTGGCTTCCCAGTCAAGGTCAGGGAAGAGAAATCTGCCAAGGATTGCTAAACGCATTGAAACCTTCCCAGCCTATGAAGACCTTGAGCTGCAAAAAGGCTGAAGGCTGTAAGAGTGCTTGTGGAAAACTGGTCACCTGCATGCCTTGGTCTTATGCTTTTCCCACGGTATCTGCTTTGGCTGACATGAGACAGGACTTGGTACTGCATAGACCTTTGGTCTGACCCAATATTCACTCTTTTATGTATTTCTGCTATTGGCCCAATTTGTAGTTTTCTATTCAATTGATTTAATTATAATGAATAATCAGGTAGGCAGACTTAGTATGTATAGGGATTGGTTATTTTTAGTATTTAGCTATGATTTAATTCCAAGCCATTATTGAGAATATCATGGCTGCTTTGACTTTAATAGAGGTATTTCTGTGTTTGTAATATTGTGTTATTAATGAGATAGTTGCCTTCCCCTACTGGGAATCTGCATGGAGGGCAGAAGATTAATGACAGTGGAAACTATGCTGTAGTCTCGCCTCCCTTTGAAAGCCTCTGCATGCAAAGGGTGGACAGCTAATTCAGGCAGCAGGACTCCCTCTATGTAGGTTTCAGAAATACCTATGCTGCTGACTTGAAGGGAAGAGCAGTCTTATAGTTCAGAAAGACTGGTGTGTCAGACACCTGAAGGAGTATGTAATATGTAGAGTAATGTGTACGGTGGTACGGTGAGCCCCCTCCCCAGGTACACACACATGCACACCCCGTGTGAGGCAAACTGAGCTCCACGCTTAGTGCCTGTTCCCGAGTTCCGTGTTCACTGTTGAAAAGTCATAAGGTACAGCAGTTAACAGAGCATGCCTGCCACAGGTCATGTATTCTTTCTGCCTCACTCTTCGGCTGTGCTTTTAAACCACGGTAAGTCTGGACTCAGTCTCCTCTTTGCCTGGCTGTGCATTCCCAACTCCACCTCTTGTGGTGGCACTAGCACTTGTACAAGGGTGTAAGGAGGCAGTCAGGGGGTTGGTGTGGCTGAAAACTAACATATACGCATGCAGACAGACACAAAGGAAGCTGCAGATGGGTTACAAAAGCAGATTGGTTTAAAAACTGTGGAGTTGCCTCCTTTACCTCCCCATGCATCTCAAACCCTCTGAGAAATATCCAAATCCACTTTGGGAAGCTGATTTTTTTACATGGTGATCAAGAGTAACCTACCTTGTCACACAAGGTATCCCAGAGTAAAAATTTTAAAACAAGTAACCTGTTTTCCACAAAAACTGTTAAAAATTAACAGAAAAGGGCTAATAGAGATGACAAAGACTTAACATAGACCAAGGCAAAATGTTTGAAACTCCGGCTGGGTCAGCATGCACTTGATTTCTTAACCAGGTAATACGGACTTTGGAGGGACTAAACAGCATTTGATATTGAAGAACTCAGGATTTTAGGGAGAAAACACAGCAGCCGTAGGTAGTTTAATGCTCCTTTTCACTACAGGCAAAGACAAGTATGCCAGTGTTCTGCTCTGAAAGCAGTCCTGCAGGAATAATATTCATGTCCTTTAAAGCGAGGCTGTCCTCTGAAAAATAAATATGAAATTGATACTCAAGACAGGGTTCAAAGTAAAACCTTCAAAAGGCATATAGTGCGGGTGTCATATCCTCAGCAATAGCTGTATCACTCTCCAGTCCTGCTCTATTTCATGCTGTTTTGATTGAAGTATGTCCTATCTAGCACAGAGTATGTATATATTTTTATTGATTCTTTTTCCAGGTGAGCAAATCTTGTGCCTGCCATGGGGAAATTATATCAAAGGGAAATAAGGTAGCCAATGAAGAAATGTTCCCATTCACCTGTGATCCCCAAAAGTGAGGCCCTATACGGGAGCCTGCTAATACAACCTACATAATTTCATGCTCAAGAGCAGCCAGTGTGTTACCCCAGCAACCAGCCCATTTACCAAAGCATTAACCTTGATACAGCTCCAGTAACCACTTGACCTCATAACAATAGTGGGTATCTTCCAAATATTTCTCAGACAGGAGTTATAAGTACATGATGAGAAGATGAGAACCTCTATCTCCTCAGAATATGCCTTTATTTACATTTTTGATCATTTCTGTTTTGAAAACATAATAGTTGTTTTCTGGTTTGTGGAATTAAGACCTATCCATTCTTCCTTTTTATTTGCTTGTCACAGAAAGTTGCTCAATCATTTAGTAGGCATTTTTTTTAGCAAACCTGACTCCCTTAATAATTGCTACTGAATCACACTGAATTTTAAAGTAATTAGGTGAGATGAATTTAAGTCTTAATGCATTGCTTTGTTGTTGCTTTTTTTCTTTTTTTCTTTCTTATATTGTTTGCAGCTAAAACGTGTTAAGCTCATAAAAAATAATACTGAATACAAAAAAACCCACCTTTTGGTGTATACATAACTGCTGAATTGGACTTATTCTCAACTGATCATTTGCTACATTATCTACCATCAGCTACACAACCTTGAGTGGGTAACGAGATCAAGCGTCATCTAGATGACCAGATGTACAAAAGTGTTTCCTATCAGATTGCAAAAATCTTACTCATCCTATAAGAAAAATTTTCTTGGGGGAGAGGGGGCAAACTGGCCAGCTTGCAATAACTGGAATGAAACCTGAAGGTGCTTTGCATGAAGGGACGAACTGTGTTGCAGCAGTATCTTATAAGACATGTATTGCTCTCTAAATATACTTGCTAATGGCTGTTTGTTGAGAGCTATACGCATCTTTCCAAATGCTGGAAATTCATGACATAAAGGAGGCTAGAGACCAGGATTAATTTTGGCAGATCCCTCAAATAAATGGCAAAAAGCAACTCAGTAGTTTTTGAGGTTCCTGAGAGTCCCAAAACCTACAACACCAATACCACCGGAACTTTTCTTTTTCTGGTTAACACCATAGTGGGAATTTTCAGCTGAACCCTAGAAGTTTTGAGATGTAACAGCATCTCTTGTGGCACAGTGTAAAATGACTGAGGCCAGAGTAATATGCTCTTGTCAGTGAGATTTTATGAGCTGGCATACAAGAAAGTGAGCTATTAACATCTATTGATTTGGGCCATGAGATGAGAATACTCAGCAAGGTTTATGTACACAATTCCCCAAAAGGAAGGAAAATTAATTACTTTTCTCAGATTATGTCTACTGTCACAAAATTGCACAACTTCAAATGCCTGTTAGGGAAAACTGAGGAGATCCTCTGTTTTTCATCCTATCCTCTCTGATAAGAAGAAAAGGCTCTGTAACGGAAGATGATATGAAGAAACTTCCGCTAGAGAGAGAGATCCTATTCCTTTACCCCAGGACGAAGAACAATGGCACCCTTAACATGAATAAACCTTAAGGACCACATGTAATACTGCACAAGTTATGTGAAACTTAGCAATAAATATTAACTTCCAATACCAAATCAAGCTGACCCATAACTGAGAAATGAGATTTCATCATGGCCACCATGAAAGTGAACAGAAAGTGTGTGAAGGGGAATGGACAAAGTGTGCTAAGACAACTGGCCCGCTAGATCTAAATGTGCAATCCACTTTGAATACTTCTGCTATCTTTCCCATTTCTTTGAAAATCCCTAGGAGGTGCAACATTCAGTAAGCCCTTGAGGAATGTCCATCCTTTCTGAGAAGACTTACAACACTGAGAAAAGGAGAAGGGCAGAAAGGTAAGTGCACGAGTGGCGAAAAGCCGTAAAGAAGCACTATGCCCCACCGTACTAGAGTCAGAAGAAAAATCCACCTGAGGATCTTTTACTCACCCTCTTTTTGACCGAATGAGCAAAGTCCAATATTGCTGGGGTGTCAGCCCTCAGTCTTTGTAATTAAAACACGATTGCATTGAGGATCGTTCACTTTATCATCTGCTTCTTTAAGCAGAATCCAGTTGTGCTGCCTAAACTGTGGTATCAGCCAGTTATTAGTAAAACTGCATCAGTGCTTTAAACTTTATGACTCTTCATTCTTAGAGGGCTCAGACCACAGCCACCGCATGAACTGCTATTGCCTTTGAACTGTCAAGTGTTAGGGCTGCTTCTGCTAAATGCAATGAATTATAATCCAGTTTTGTGCAAATGATACATAACATTACACTTCTTGCTGTGAGAACATGATTCTAGTTCTTTTTTAATTCAATTGAAGAGCAATTTAAAATAAACAAACAAAAATAGAAGTGGCTTTTTTTCTGATTTTCATTGAAATACTCCCATGAAGACTGTCCAGCAAACTCTAATGACCAGATATATACAGAGTAGGACATTTGGTAAGCACTCCCCTATGTCTAGACAGGATGTTGCTAATAAAGAATTGTGATTCACCATCAAAGTAGTCTCTGATGAGATAACAGTTAAGTAATTACATGGTTTGTAATGTTTTCTAAAAGTTAACTGTGATATAAAAGGTGTAATCTTTGTCTTCTAGGAAGTTTTGATACAAATGTTTACTAGGCTTTAAGGAAGGTGATGTGAATCATTTACAACTATGCAAGACAACAGACTGTTTGGGTCACAGGAATAAGTTGTACAGAACAATCACTAGATAGGAGGAATGGTTAGATGAATGAATGTGTCTTCAACTTTTATGTACGTAATGTCATGAAAGCAAATCTGTGTCAGAAATTGTATGGTCCTCTGAAAAGCTTTCAAATGTGGCTGTAAGTACGGTACCCATACAATTAATGGCAATGTATTTCTGACAACTTGACCACATTCAAGCTTTCCTTGATGTTATGCTGTGCTTATGCTTATTTCTACAATAGCTTTCTACTGACAGGTAGATGGATTTGTTTTTAGGTACTGAGATGCTTTTATACTATTCTTGTATCAATGAAAAGCAAACAAACTACAAAGGAGGCTTGCTAGACTCTTTAATTATTTTTTTTAATCAATAAAACATGGAATAATTTTACAGGAAAAAGAAAACACTGTATAGAATGTTGTGATTTTCTTACAAAGGATGCATATCCCCTCTTATTCCTATTAAGTGGTATAATTAACAACAGTACATTCTGATTCTCTTGCTCTGCTTTTATTTTTGAATGGGATCATCATCTCTACAATAGTTACTTCAAGAAATTAAAACAATTAGACTATGTGGAATTCATTAGATGAGTGTGACCCTAACTCCAGCCTCTGGTGCCAAGTGAGATGAAAACCCTTGGTGAAGGTGGATTCCCCTGACTCAGGCTCTGCAGAAGAAGAACATCATACTCAAAATGACTCATCACAGGATATGTTCTAAAAGCCTCATGTAAGGGGTCAGGATAGGTGGATTGTGTCTGTAGCAAGGGCTCATAATACAGACCTAGAGTGACACCAGACAAGCACAGGAACATAAGCAGCAGCCCAGGGAGATTGCTCTAATGTAGAGCTGTTTTCTAAGTCTTCCAAAATTACACACGGGATCAACAACCTCTAGAACAGTCTCAAATTGAAGCAGGAGTGATGGTAAAGCTCTTGCTCCTTTCCAGAGAAGTTCTATGCTACAGAAATGTAGCTTGTCCATTCCCTCTAAGATTAGCTACTTCAGTGCTGAAGTTAGGAACTGAGCTGGGCCAGACTCCCTCCGTTGCTTAAACTCTGGTTATACACCCAGTTTATTATTATAATTTTTTTTACAGGATTTTATTTGAATGAAAAAATGTTTAGCTTGTTAGTTATTAGAATCATATGACAACCCTAGTGTGTCTTTTTATAGGAACAAAACAGATCACATGCTGTTCTTATATTTTTTGTGCCTGCCAAATTTCAGTGAGGTGTTCCTGATGTTTGTAATATTGCTTTCAGTAGGCTTTTCTGTTGTATATAGTGAAAAGCAGTAAAATACTGCTCTTATAGTGCTGTGTGGAAAGGCTTTTATGGATAAAAATAATGATTTTACTAATTTAGCCTGTGTAAGAATAATGTGCTATAGTGCTATCCCCTTTATATACTTATAGTTTAAATAGACATAATAATTGAAAATCTGATAATAGGACAAAGGTGAAAAGGGAGAAAGCATCATGACAAAGAGGAAAGCAGTGTGGTTATATGAAGCTTATTACTGTTTTTACAGTACAAAACAACTCTAAAAAGAATGGAACACTGTTCTCAAACATACTTTGCATTGATAAAATACTTGTTTTTTGCCTAGTCTTTATCTAGGGAAATAGACTGTTCTATTGACTTATAGACATGAAAATAAGACATGAAATGTCATCAGAAAACTAAGAAGCTCTGGTTAACAGCTTATCATAACTAAAAAGTGAACCTCTTAAACAAAATAAAAGTATGCTGCATAAAAATGATGTATGGCTTGCACAACTTGTGAGTAATTTTATGAAGCCAGGAAAAATGACCTCATGGTTAACAAACTGGCTGAATAATAATAAATATAACTATTTCCTCTGCTACCACAGACTTTCTATGTGTGCATAGGTGAGTCACAATTCCTTCATAATTCTGTTCCTTTACAAAACCATAACAGGATAACAGCACTGCTATGCCTTTACAGAGATACTATGAGGAAAAAACATTTACAATTCTAAGGCATTCAGATGCTATTGTGACAAGTGCCATTCAAATCTTTCAAACAAATTGGCAAAATCATACATTTTCTTAAAGTAAAACCTGCATCTCACACGGGACTGAAAACACCTCTGCAAATATTAATTTATCTTCACTGTTCAACAAATGGATTTTTGCCTTCCTTCGAGGTCTATTTAACTTGCACAATGAATGAAGCAGGGATTCTACCCACAACTCCTCTACGTCATTTTTCTGCTTCCATTCAAGTCTTCCTTCTGTGCTCATGACCAGGGCAATTCACCTCTTACCCCTTCAGGTAGGGTGCACTTTCAGGCGTGCAGACGAGCACAGCAAGCAAGTCCGCCGACTCGGTGGCTCTCCCAGGCGCCGCAAAGCACAGCCACCCACAGCGTTCCCACAGAGGGCTTTGCCCTCTCCTCTGAGTCATGCTGTTACCTTCAGCAGACTGTTGTTATAAAATAACCACCCTTCCTACAGACACATGGAGAAATTGCAAACTCTTTCAAACTTAATCCTACTGGCTGCATTCACATAAGTCTCAGACTTTCCCAACAACTACTTTCTCTAATTTAGGAATTAAATAGAAGAAACTTAAGAGTGACAGCATCTTTCAAACAATAAATCACCTTCTGACACACTTCCAGAGTTGTACTTGCCAGTGTGTTCAACCTAACCTATGGTCTCTCCTTAAAAAAAAAAGTCTTTATAAAATATATTACTGCTTTTTAAGCTATTACTATGAAGTCAGTGCTAAGTTAAAACTTTTTGGAAAACTGCAAAGGTTTTTTTTTTCATTTCAGTGACATGTGTACCAGGAGGAGGAACAAATTTTCCTGGCTTCCTTGGCAAGGCAAGGCTTTTCTGCAAACAAGTACGTCTTACAGTACTTAGTACATCTCCTCAACATTTTCTGATCTATTGGCAATCAATACCAACTCATCTCATGCTGAGGCAACATCATGCTTTGCCAGCATGCCTCCATTTTCTTCTGCTAATTTTGTGTGGCTGCAAGTAATATAGGAAGCTCTCAAGGACAAGGCACAGCCCAAGAGCCCCAGGGAGAGACCCTCGTGGAAGGAAGACAAGTGCATGAAAGAAAGGGGGAAACTGAATAGTCTAAATAGGAAGAAAAAATTTCTTAAAGAAATCTTTTGCTATCTACATTTCAGTGTATTGTCATATAAACTTTTAGTCTTTGACACAAAATAAACATCATTTGTTAAGTGCTTATTTAGTGTGCAAATTCTTCATCACTTCTTAAACACAGAAGTAACAAAGATGAGGTGGGACTTATAATACTAGAAGAAGCTTGCCAGTGCTGAATTTCCTATCTGTGCTCTTTTGTAAATTATCATTTAAACTTTAAACTTACTGGATTAAATAGCTACACAATAAATTTACAGTGACAGTTTATGAAGTACCCTCCTGGCTACTCCAAGATATACAGCAAGAGTCAAACTTTCAGGGTACCTCTAAACATTTTCTGCATAAATATGGACATTTTAACTTGCAGATATAATTTTGCCCCTGCTTGTTTGAGTACAGTGTGCAATCAGGTGGGCTTGAATGTTTTGTGAATTCATTTTTAGGCCTGCCAAAAATCTGTTTCAAGTTCAAACAGTTATGTAATTTAATGGTTCAATCCTTTATGGTCTACTTGACCATAAAAATCTCTTTCTTGGAGTATCCTGGGTTCAGCTGGACATGCTAAGATGAGCAGAAAAAGAAGTCCAAGGTATTTAAGTAATTTTCACCCAAAATTCTGCAGGTTCTTTTATCTTCTGAATTGTCATTACATCAGTTATCGTACAGTATTTGGTGCATTCTCAAAGTTTGCATGTTCTGTTTCATGAACTCACAGTCTGCTTTCACAGAACTGACATACAGAGGAAATTTTGAAAACGGTGTTTTTTCCTTTTGAAAATTGTAAGGTGATAAAAAAGACTGGGATTCCTACATACAAGCTGATTTGTTGCATAATTTGGAATGAAAAATGATTCCCCATAGATAGGTATATAAAAATATGATTACGCATTTTGCATATTTAAAAAACATTAGAATCTTTGAACTTAGTTACTCTTCAAAAATGAGTAACACTTGAAAGTATGTCCTTGAGTATCACAAAATGCCATAAGGCTGTTGATTCTTCCTTTGCAACATTCCTTTGCATGTGTGCTTGATTTGCTTCTTGTTGTTCTGATTCTTGTTTTTTTAACACACCGGAGTTTAGAAAACATTGTGACCACTGCATCTAAGTTTATAATTTTACAGTAATATATTTGAGGCAGACCTGAGCAAAAATTTCTGCATTTTTTTTTTCTTCATTTCTCCATTTTCTTCTTTAGTGGTCTCTTGAAAAATCCAGCCTGCAGAAAAGAAAAAAGTGACTAAGAACTGCTCAAAGCATACAACCAGCACACATGTGCTGGTTCTTACTACTATTTTGATACTTTCAGTACAGTAAAAAGTCATTTAATAGTTTATCACTGAAATACAACATTGTTTTTCCTGGAACGGAAAAACTAAAGAGACATGTCATGACAGCAGACAAAAGGAGTACAGTTAACAGATAGTGAATGATTGCTGAATCATTGTTATGCTTACATAATGTCGAAGGCTAAAACACTTAATATTTGGTACTCAAATAAATAATACTTTATTGTATACCTGTCAAATTTTTCAAGAGATTATGCATGCTGAAATTTATAAACTGTAACCTTCTAACACAAATGTGAACTAAATATTTAGCTTGGAGAAGAGTGCCCACTTGTGGCAATACTTACACCACAGGCCTAGCATCTCTTCCACAAAGAGAAAACCTGGTTATCAAAGGCCACAGCCAGAGCTAGTTAAAAAACCTCTAATAAACCCTTAATCATACTAAAATCTCTTTTTATTTTTCTTCTCATAACATACTGGCAATACAGATTTCAATTGGTTAGCATTGCGTGTTACATATCAGAAAAATCTAGTGTTATTAGTTATTTTGTCATATCTATAAGATTTCACCCTACTTATTAGATAATATTAGTATCTGTGAGGTTCTAGTTAGGAGAAGGACACAGCAGAGCATTTAAGCATATTTGTTTATTTTCATGAAGACAAGAACATGCAGCTTACCTTCCACAAAGCAAAGATAAGCAGTGCAAGAATCAAGAGTCCAGCGAAGATACTCAGGAGGATAACCCATAAGGGGACTGTACCTGGTGGGAGTTCTTTGGAAATCTTAATCATGGTCTGCAAAGTGTTCAGAATGTAAGCAATAAATAACTTGTCCTTCTAAAATATCAACAGAGCGCATGATTTTTATGAGTATGCAGTGATTTTCTGCGGTACCATTTCATTCTAAGTACAAGAATTTGTAGGAGGGAATTGAGAAAATAATCTCCAACATGAAACCCTATATTTACATAGTACCACATACTTTGTATGTGCATTAATTTCATAAAGGTCAGCCCTGCTATAAGTCAGTAGTCATTGTTATAAAGGATGCAGGACCAAAACTGTGAGTAGTTGAAGTGTATGTTAGGGAGTTTCATTAGTATATTCTTCATCAGTCAATGCCTGCCTCCCTGAAAAGTGGCAGTGATTAACAAACTTCTAAATCAATTAAATGAAATAAGTGTAAAAGGCTGTATAGATACTAGTTTGATTTTAAACCAGGCATATCTGGTGTAAACTAAACCGAAATAAGGAATATACTCATTTAAATAAACATGACCATATAGGAGTTTGAATTATTTAATCTTAAAAATTTATTAGAGACACAACTTTATAGCTCAAAAAAGCATTGAAGAGCTGAACACTAAACATTCAACTTGAAATTTTGTCTTCAAAAAATTAGTTCTGAAATTCCTTGGTTTGTAAAGACAGCTCTTATTATCTGCAAGCCCCTCAGCTGATGTATTTATTAATACGTCACTTAAAAGAAATGCCTGAATACAATACCAGCTAATAGTTGACCTGTGATGTTTGTATTTCCAAAAATATTTTGCACAAGATGTCATTCACACTGAATATTACTTTGCCCTAAATTTTGGGTGTATTAACAATAACAACACATAATATGACTTTTGCTTAAAAATGTGCATTGTAGTAAATAAGTCCCTGCATGTACAAGTTATCACAGAAAAGCAATGCATTAACCACTATAAATGTCTTGGAATAAAGAGTATTAAAGGATAAATAACAACTCTAACAAAATTAGACATTTCTCTTTATACCTGACACCACTACTATAATGTTGTTATATACTTTCTTATCTAAGAAAATGACAGGGAACTTCTGAAAAATTAAAGATTCTGTTTCAAATATATATCCTGGGTAATGAAGTGGAAAGAAATAATAAAAAAAAATACAATATATAAAGTAAGATCACTTCTAAATGACCCAGGACAATTATTAAAATATTATTGATTCCTTAAAAGAATTTTAATTATGCTTTTAATTTACATAGATGCAAGAAGCATTTATACTGCAGCAGGCAGAAATACTTCAGACAGTATTTCTCACCCAGGTACATTGGTGGGTAATGGGATTTTGGTATCTGACTAATTGACATTTCTCCTGTAATATGAAAACACTTTTATTTGGAGTAGGATAATACATTACAACAGGTAACAATCAGTTCACTAGTAATGAATGGAAATGAATGATTCAGTAGCACAATAAATCCTATGAAGAGTAAATCCATGAATTATTATGTTCTTACCTCCAGTTTTTGATGGTCATTTCTCAAAATCAGTAATGAGTTCTCACTCCTAAGTAATGCTTTCACAACAAGGGTTAAGCTGTGAATACTTGCCTGGAAGAAGAGAGAAATGGCTATGGTTTATAATTAGGTATTTTGAAGTTAGAAAGCTTTGTGGAAATGAGAAGGGTGAAAGCAAAACTTAATGCTAAAATTTTGGGAGATGCTGAAAAATGTGAAAGTCAATGAAGCTGCTCATGTCTGTCATCTTCAGCATACACATAACTGTTTATAAGACAGCAATACAGCTTTGAAAGAGTAGAGAGCAAGGATTTCAAAGAAAGACTGGTTAATCCTGGAATACTAATTTGGCCACAGGGACAGACTCAGGCTTTCTAAAATTTATCTCCCCTCCTGTCCTGTTATTTTCCAGAGAAAAACAAAAACACAAACCAGGAACTCAGTATCAGAAATTTATCAACTGAGCAAAACAGACCACAGCCTGGTCATTGTTGTAACTATCAGACAATACTGAGGTGTGCTCTAAGGTGGACTCTCTCTCCTCTGCTCTTTTTGATCAAAAAATCCTTTCTAGACTTGAGAAATCTTTCCAGATTAAAACTTATGTTAAAATTGTATGTTTCTATGTACCCCTCCTTGTATCTGCTGAATTAGAATTTGTGGATGCATGAGTAGCTATTAATAAAGAATAAGTAAGGGGTATCTTTTTACCATGTTTTGAAATTCCTGCTAAGTTCTACGTACTTACTTTAAGGAGAATAAAACGCACGTAACTTAGTTTGAGGAAATTTTAAAACAGAGAAATGATTTCAAATACTATGGGACTGTGGAGACTTAAGAAAATGAAAGGTAGAATTTTAATAGATATCAGAAACATTGGCTTAAGTTCCTCAAACCCAGGAGTATTCTGAATACAAATGGGATTTACTTACTTTTATCATGGTAGGTTTCCATACTCTTAATGAAACATTCACTTGATATATGTCAGATGGGATCAGGGCACAACTAATAGATGCACAGCTGTATGTATCACAGTCCTGTTTAAAAGGCACCAGCATGATTTAATAGGAAGAGACTTTTCACACTACTAAAATAAAAACTTGTGAACTACTATAAATACAGATTATAGATTTGCTATGACACCACTACTAAACTGATATTTATTACTGGGGCTTTTAATGTAAAAACGACACCACAGTATATAAAACGAGTTGAGATATTCATGCTATGGTAGAACAGACTCAGGTTTTGCAGGCTCGCTTAGCCTTGAGGAAGCTCTGTTACTGTAGGTATGCAGAAAAAGGCATCAGCAGAGCTCCTAGAAGAGGCACAGCCTGTAACAGCAAGAGTTTTTCTGCCAACACAGCTATGGCTTCTCTGCAGTGTTTCTTGATCCTTTCAAATCATGGAACACCTGAATCTTTCAAGCAGGGTGGATGTATGTGTGAAAATTTAAGTATCTTTACTTCCCAGAATCACTTGCTAGCTGGAAGGGCAGCAGAATTATGTTCAACACTTTGGAAACATTTTCTTAGCCTAGACCTTTATCACCTGTGAAGGACTATGATAAGCATGGCAAAACACCCTTCTCATGGCATGGTTTCATTTGCACCAGAAACTCAACTTGTACGTTTATGCTGAGGAGGTAGTATGACAGTTTTCCCCCTGAGACGCCAACATAACTACAGCAGCAAAATTACTTTGCAACTCTTCCATCTAAATGTGAGAGGCTAATCCTTTCCAAATGGGATCATCAATTACATTTCTACCAGTTGCATGGAAAATCTATCAGATCAGAGTGCTAGCATTTGAAAGTATTTTCAACTGGATGTCTAAAAAAGTTGCAAGGGAGATGAGAAGCTTTTAAAATACTACTATTTATTAATTACAATGAGAATATAGAAGGTGAAGATTTACTCAGCTGTCAAATGTGCTACTGTTATTTACACACTTGCTAAATTTAAAAAAAAAACACCCCAAATTCAGTTCCACGTACAGTTTTGTAGCTAAATAAAAACTATAGCTAGTCTATGTAAAGATGGCTTTTCAGGCTATTAAGACAAAGTGAGTTTCTGTAGGATACAGTTTGAGAGAACCTTTTATATATTTATTGCAGAAGTACTCAGCTCAATGATCTGGGTTAATATGCAGGATGAATATATATACTATATGTAGGCTTACCATAATTGTATCCTTTGTAGGTTCTTTTACTTTTGGCAACACAAATGGTTTCCCAGTACTGATCTTTAAGGGATCTACAGGGTAACTAGTTTGGCAGATGGCATTCTGTTAGCAGAAATAGAGATATTATTCTTCTTGTGTGAATATGCAATCTATTACAAAAAAATGCTCTGGAAACAAGCCAACATCAATAATATTTAATATTTAATAACATTAATAATACTTACTAACCACTAAATGCAATAAAACTGCATATTGCAAGAGTGCAGAATAGGAAATTCTGATGGTGTAGGTATTGAAGTATCATTATTCAAACAACAAATGAGCTTTTTATGAGATAATTTAACCTAAACTCTATCCAGCTCCTTAAACATCTGTAGAAGCAAACAAGAGCTTTCTGCAAGATGCCCACTATGTGAAGCAGCAAGAGTTGGTTATTAAAAGAGCTAAACAGCTTTTGCATGGGAATCCAGAGGTTCTGCCTTAGCAAGCAGGCAGGCAGGTTAAGCGCAGGATTCCGTTGCAGGACCCAGGGAGGGGGAGCAGGTGCTGGAGCACTGTTAGACCTCCATGGCTCCTTCAAAGACAGCTGGGAAAACCTTTGGTGTCTTTGGTGAGGGGGAATTTGTCTTTTCAGTCAGGTTATTCACTTTCAGATTGCTAGCATGAAGAGAATTGCAAATCCCCCGCAGTGCACTTTGGCACTCTACACCACGGTGTAGGTAGCAGTACATGAATTATACCCACAGAAAAAGCACAGATTGTTGAGTTTATGTGCAAACTTGGGTCAAATGTGGTGATTGCCTAGGAATGAAAATAATGGGGGAAGGAATTTAAGAACAGACACAATTTCTTTGTATTCTAAACATGAAATATTTTGGCTTTTTTGGATGTTTTTGTTTTAAAGTGAACCTTGAACTTTCATTTAGACCATTTGGTTTATTTTTCAATGGTGCAACACCTCAAAACTAAGTGAAATATTTGGAGAGAGGTGCACATGTGTGTGTTTCTCTGAGGGGAAGATTAAAAAAAAAAAAAAAGAGGTCTAGGTCACCACTTAGTGATATTTGGGTTCTTCAGCCATCCAGTTATTGATATAGCTCTAGTTTTAATATCTACAGATCTGGAATCATGGGATTTGCTGGAATTGTGATCTCCTCCAGCTGCTCTGGAGAAATGAAATGGAAAAACTCAAATGAAAGCTGCAGTGAAAAGCATTTGAAAGACATGACCTACCATCCCCTTCAAGATGTCTCAGTGCCCCAGAGAAGGAAGAAGCCAGAGGACAGGACTGCTAGTGCTGGAGAGCAGACGTGCAGGAAAGCTAATTTCAGTAACAGAAAGAAGAGGACTGAACAGGAGATTGAGCTCTAGATGCACACAGCAGGACTAGAGCATTTGTATTTGCTGACAATGGAGATAATCTGAGGCTCAGTAGGCAAAACTAAGAAAGAAACTCCTGTCACTCATATCTTAGTCTGGACCTCTCATCACTTGGCAATATGTCAAATTAACCTTGTTATAGTCCAGTTATTGTTCAACACCATTTTAAATTTGCTTGTTTCCTTTTAAGAAAATTTATATCTCTGTCTTCTTATGTACATCTGTACATACTCTTAAAATACCAGCATCTTGCCTTTTAGATTAAAAGCAGTATCTACCTTGAAACAGGGCATAATCCAAAATGTTTGCATTTTGCAGTTGCTTATAGCAAAAATTTCAAATTTAAATTAATCATAAAAATACAAATTCCTAGCTTACTTGGGAATGTGACAATGTAGTAAGGTAGAGAAGAGTGTTCTTGGCTGCTGTTACATTGGGAAATAAGATCTGCAGCGTGAGGTTTGGCATTGGAAAGTGTTCGCCTTTTTCAATCTATTAAAAAAAGAGAAGAATGTTTTGATTAGTACTTTCCTTATTTTGTTGGTATTTGATTGTGAGTTTTTTCCTTTCCTGGGTTTTACTTTTCTTCTGTGTTTTTTTACATTTCCACAGTCAGTTATGCAAAAAGTGGTGTGGTGAACTCTTACTTTTTCCCCAAGAACAGCCTGTTGTGAATTAGCAGACACATTCTTCTGTGGTCTTTGGTAATACAATGCCCTATCGAAGGAAATCAAATGAACAGGATGAAATGGGCCATTTTGACATAAATTCCTTCTTGTTAACTTGTTTACTGCATCCTCTTATCATCTGGGACTTCCATCTAAGGTCATTTAATTTCAATTTTTAATAAAGCCCCCAAAATGCTTTAACATGGGAGAGGAGCCACTGCACCAGTGGCATTTCCTGCTGGTTCCTCACCAGGTGTGCTTAGGCATCAGCCCTCCTCCTCACCTGCTCCTCTCACCTGTTTTCCCTCAGAAGATCACAGGACATATCTATAAGCTGCTGCTCCTTCTGAACATGCCTGCTTGGCTGAGGATGGAGAAAATGCCTAGGTGGAATTGCTGGCAGGGGAATTAGTGATCCTGTCTCTGAAGTGGACGAGCTTAATACATACTCAAGAACCTGTTTAACTTTTTTCTTCTAACTACTCATTTGGGGTAAGCTGCTTGCAGGGATGAGTTGTGCTTATGAGATCATAAACGGTACTCTCTGCAGTCCACCAGCTCTTATATTCAGAAAGCAAAGATTTTGAAATGAGATTAATAATTTAAACATGCACAAAAACCTTCGAGATTATTGGATTTGAACTTTCAGACTGAAAAGCAGTAGCTGAGTAAAACACTGTAGATGGGCTAAAAAATATAAAAAAACATTTCCTGTTTAGCGAGAGCAAGAACTTTCCCATGGCCCATTTTTTACAGAGAGAAAGTTGATTCAGAGACTTTTATCCTTTGTATATCATATCCATTAGGAAGATAATATCCTTGGAGCATGGCATTTGCCTTTTTCAAAGCTGATGGGATTTTGGAAATATCTGTTCTAAACTGCAATGAACGTAGGTCAAGTTCTCATTTACCAGGGCATGCTCTCTTTCCCCTGCTGAGGGCAGCGTCTCGAAAACCCACCCGAACTACTCCACAGGAGATGGACCACTCTCCGAACCTCTGACTCATCTTATTCCAAAGCAAGCAAGAAAAAAAGTAGTGTTAAACCAAAATACCCATGTAGAAGGTTTAACAGATGGCACAGCTGCTATTTAAGTAATAAGCTATCACATTATGTAGTTCAACCCAAATGAAAAGAAAGATGAAGCCAGGACCGATATCATGCAGTTTTGATTGTTTCTTACCCTATAATGAAGAGTAACTTCATCCCCAATCTGCTCTGTTGTGTTAATAGCAGTAGGGACGGTATCATTTGCTGCAATTATAACATGGTGCTCTTTGAAAACACTGTGGATTAAAAACAAAACAAAAAAACCCTCCAATAAGCACAAAAACTTCATAAAAATTCTAGCAGTTAATAATATAGGTCTTTTCATTAATTCATGAATCCTCCAGGACTAGTCTTCTAATTAAGAGTGCATTGCTACTTCCACTGAAGTTCAACTCATCCATTTTCTGAGTAGTGCTCACTTTTTGTTATGTACATTTTAAATGTTTGGTTCAGATAAAACTACAAAATGAGTAAATATTGTTCCCCAAAATAATATATCAGTGCCTGATTTTGCTCTTCTTATTCTGTGCAGTCCCTTATCCTGAATATTGACATGTGAAACAGGTAGGGTCTTAAAAAAGACAGAATAAAGTAAAAAAAGAACAAAACCAGCATGTTCTAAATTCAACCTTATTCCCTACGGGATAAACAGAGGCTGGATTTGAACTATGAAATGCATCTAAAATGAATTTGAGTTAATTATTTAGACGTGCACACCATGTAGTATACTTTGCTGATAATATTTATAATGTTTTTCAGGGATGAAATTTAACTGAATTCTAGCTATTCCTGGAAATAAAGTGTGCTACAAGATGTGCATTAAAGCTTATGTCTGAACTGATAAAAACAAACCCCTGAGAATCTAAAATTAAGGCTAATTTTTGAAGCTGGAAATCAAATACTACACCATGCAATATTATAGTGATACAAACTCATGGCCATCAGGAAGCTGGAAGTATTTGCTTTCTTATGTACCTGAAACGCCTTTGAATGAATAGAGCAAAGTACAAAAATCAATAAAAGCTGCTGTTTTACTTACAAACTGCAGATCAAATTTAAATAGATACAATGGAGCTACAGCAAGATAGGGACAGTAACTGCTCCATTATTTCACGTAACTGCTCTTTTCAATGAAGCCTGTGCTTCCTGTTCATGAGCCTAGAAGCTGTTATTTGTAGATACTGAGCACAGCTCAACAACAAAACAATATTATGTCTTCTTTGAATACCTGCTCTTTGCTGTGCTAGCAAATAGAAGTACAGAGAAGCATCAATACCTTACGAATACCAATCCTACTTCATATTTTACTGGAATTGTAATGTGTCCTCTGTTGTCACTTAAGGTCTCAGGTGGTTCTTCACTGTCACTAAAATAAAACAACATATGCCACTCAGAATCAGAGTGTGATAGTCATCTGCACACACAACATGACTACTAGGTGGGAAGGGATCTTAAACTGAGATACCTACAACTCTGGGTATGAAATTAACTCCAGTTAATTGCTATCTCCTAAATATAAATTCAAAAGACTATTTCTAGTAACTAAAAAGTTAAGTCCTGCATCAGTCCCAGCTCAGAGATGCATCTTTGTTAAAATTACAGACTGAATGAAAATGGACCAAGTAAGGGCCATTACTCTTACACCATCCCTGTATTTTACAGGGACAGCAAACTCTGAGGGCAAGCGTATTCCTTTACTTTGTCATGACAAATTCTGCCATGTTCATGCTCTTTGAAGGCCAGACCTTTTTGTTTAGCATAAACTGTGGGTCATGCAGTAATTTTGTAAGAGAATAAACCTTTCCTGTAGGCAAAACTACTGGAAATTATGACTCATTTGTGACGCTCAGGCTCTGAAGACAACAGCTATTTATTTAGTCCACTCAGTCCACCCCTGGACCAAGTACATCCATAAAGCTGCCAGCTCTACAGATTGTTTAACCACTTCTGAGTTCAGAAAAGTCATCCTTGTTTTACTGTGAAACACAAAGCTGTAGAGCTTTCTAAGAAAAAAAAATCAGAAAGTAAACAAGCAATGATTGCAACTAACCTTGTTGCATATACATGAAGAGTAGCATTTTCCAGAAGACATGATGCATTGAATTGGAATGATATTTTGAAGGAAATCTGTTTGGATAAATACATTACACATTTCAAAAGGGAAGAAAAAAGAAGAAATAAAAGCACACTAATAAGGTTTGATCTGATAAAAAATGAGTAAAAATTTGCTACTTTTATATGTGGAATACTATTCACATTTTAACACTTTTCTATAAACAAATTCACTTTTTTTTTATTTGTCCCAACCAAGAAGGAATAGTTATCACTTATTAAACAGAAGCCTCAAATTTTCNTGTCCCAAACATGTCCCTCTTCACATCCTGACACTTAAGGGCAATTTTATATGAAGCAAAAGTTTTATTACTTGTTACTGCGCAGGATTTTTCAGCTCAGACTTGGGATACATGCATGGACAGGTTTTGGGGTGAACACAAGAGAAAAGAAATTCAGAGGTGATAGGGACTGCCCTGTCCTTAGAACAACATGCAGCAAGGAGAGCTTGCATGCAGAGGGACTTTTTACCTCTTCTGCAGGTTTTAGAAATGGATATCCCACTTTACAGGTGATGTTGTGATTAGATTCACAGCTATCTTTCTGTATATCCTAAAAGCAAAAGAAAGAGAAATCATGACCTTGTGCAAACTCTTTTTAAATTTTGACTAAGCATCAAGGGCCTGTTGAACATATATACCATTGCCGCTTTTCATCATCAAAACATCATATGAGTCAAAGCCTTAATTGAACTGGAACAAAAATAGGAAGCCACAACTTCTGCAAAACAATTTCCACCTATGTACAACTACATCAATTAGTAGCCATTATTCCCTTCCAGTGAATTGTTTGGAACATTAGCAATTATATACAAACTGGACATCATGCAAATTAGTCATGGGGTCTAGCAGACCAACATATGTATAAGTACACAGTATTTACATGTAATTTTGTAATTGTGTTCCTAACTGGGCAATAAAAGTGACATTCATACTCTGTTAATTATTGCCACAGGGTCAGCAACAGTGCTATGGATCCCTCACTTCTCCTATTGTGCAACACCAGGACTGTTGATTGAAAACAAACTTCTCCTAATGTTTTCCACCTGAGCTGAGGTGAATTCATAACATATATGCTAAGACAGGCAGAAAACCAGCTACTTTGGAAATGCTGTCTGAGGTAGGGATGAGGCAGGCACTAATCTATGCTGCCCTACCAAGACAGTGCTTTTTCTATACATGTGCAAAAGGAGAATTTTAGAGGCTCAGGAGCTTACTGACGAATAAAAAGGCATTTCTGGCTCTACAGATGTACAGATGACTTATGGTGCTGACATTCATCTAAGATGCACTTACTGTCTAAGTGTCATTGTGAAACTTGCATCTGTAGTTAACAGAGGCTAGGCAAGAGTCCACTCAGGTCAAAATAAATACACTCAAGGGATAAGCAAGGACAGCACTCCCAGGGAATCTCTTCCAATCAAATGAGATGATGCCAGAGCAATGAAATGCAGGCTTAATAAAAACGCTTCCTCAGATCTCTCTAGCAATATATGATAAATGTAATAACGTGAAGAATTCCTACCTCAATGCCAGCAAAAATAATATTTGGAGAATACTGAACCAAAACCCTGGTATTATAGGCACTGTCTTTTTTGTTCTTCACAGAGAGCTGGATGGTGAACTTATCATTGCGTGACTTTACAATGAATGGAGAAGAGCTGTAAAATAAAGTAAGAATTTTGGACATTTTAACTTTTGAATCTGTTTTTAACACAAAGAGGAACTTCTTTCAGTGTACAAATTATATTGTTTCTGATTTGGAAATTATGCCACAGTATTACTTTATTAGATTACAGGATTTATAATTTACATAGAAATTTTGTACAGATATCGAGTGATACAATAAACCCAGTGTAGTTACCTGTCTCCAGCTATGCTTGCTTTTACATTCAGAACAAGATCTGAAATGCATTTATTTTT
>VZTQ01012275.1:2658-69935 GCA_013400755.1 Pelecanoides urinatrix | reverse complement strand
TATTACATTTATTATTAAAATTAAATATTTGCATTTTAATTCATTATCTAATTTTATATAAGGTCTTCTGTTTGACAACCAGAGAAGTCTTCCCTAATACTAGTCAGTTAAACATGCCAATATCCTGTAAAATGCACAGGTGAAACATAACCTTTCTACTCATTCCCTTTTAAGTGATTCTTATGATCTAGATCTAATGATCTAGATTAGAAAAAGAGGCAACAGTAGAAGTATGAATGATGCCAAGCACCATCAAAGTATATGACTAACATTCACCTGCTCTATCTATGTAAAAAAGGACAATAAAATTGCTTGTGCTCTCTTCTATCTTCAGATAACTCTGTAGAGCATTATAACCCCAGACCGGTTCCCAAGCACATTGAATCAAGCTTTTCACTCCTGAAGACTCATTTAGAGGAAACATCTTCTGGACAGGCTCAACGACCTTCCCTCTTTTGCCAATTTGTGGACAATACTTTCAGCTCTTGTGTGGGCTATGAATTTTACCTTAAATACTTTGGTTATTAATACAGAATCTTGCTGACTTACATATTCAGATATTGAATTTGGCAGGTTGCTATCAAGAACAGGTCCACTCTCTGGATCAGAAAAACTGAACTCCAGCAAAACCTTTACGGAGTCTTGAAAGTCAGGCTTATCCTAGAACATAAAGAAAACAAAATTGCTGTTATAGACATTCACTTAAATATCTAAGGAGGTTAAAAAAAACCCAAACAATGCTGAGGTAAAATATTTTTCAGTCACACTGTCACCATCCTTGCTAGAGAAGCATCTGAATGCTTGCAATTGATGATAAAGCATTTAATGTGCAAGCCAATCCTTATAAATATCTACTAATGTTTTTGTGTATCTCATCATAAAAATGTCACATAGTCTGAGCATATCCAATGCAGTTTCTTTTAAGAATGTCTCAGAACAGTCAACTCATAGACTTTCCTCTTTTAGTTGTGCTTAAAGGATCAGTAAGATGAACACCAGCAGTGTCACCTTGTGTGAAGTCAAACTGAGGCCTACTGTTAGGACATGTATTGCATATTCGAGCAAATTCTGGGCATAATTTATCATTAGTTTTGAATTATGATACAACTGTGAAGTCACTAAACATTTTAAATGTGGGTAGCTTATAATATACACCTCCATTCACTCTGCACATTAGTTACAATCCTGGCAATTTCATACTCACAGTTGCTGATTACATTTCTGTTTTGCAGTGAATAAGTATTCTCTATCTCAAACCCAATTTGTGAGTTTTTTACCATATTTTAGGAGGAATTGCAGCAATATGCAAACTAGACTTCCAGCTCACATACTCCTGCTGAGTTTTGAATGCACCTAAACTACTAACCACGATAACTGCTTGGTTCCACTAAGTGTGTTATGTTTTTTCTTAAGACAGACACAAACAGACAAAGGTCTCTTTGAATATAAGAGTATAAAGTCTCTTTGTATATAAAGACTGTATATATAAGTAAATAGTTTATATCTATATACATATACAAATATATAAATTCTAAGCAGTAAACAAATCTTATGTACACTTCTTTAGATTAATTCTGGATGCAGATTTTGTTGTCCAATTTACAATTAATGGAATACCTTTGAGTTATTATAATGTCAACATGAGAAAAACACTTTAAATGATTTACTTGCCAACATGTAGAAGTTATGTTTAATACATTCCGACCCTTTGATAGTTATATTTTTTTGCATTTTCCTCTCATGGCTTTCTGTGAACAAGCTTCGAGATACTTGTCTTTGTGAGTCAAGAGTAATCCAATACTGCAGACCTGCAAAGGAAGTTGAGATCAGTATCATGAACCAATTTGCCCCTAAACATTCTTTTTTCCCCCAGTATCTTAAATGCACTTGGAATAGTGACTTTAGAAGAGCTGCATTCCATTTTTGGAGAAATAAACAAATGTGAGCATAGCAGTTTTATAGTGTAAAGATTCCATACCTTGGTTCTTATCTACTTACTGGATTCAAATGTGTCTTCCTTTGACTTTAGTCTGGTCTTAAAACAAATTGTGGCATTTATACATATTGTTTTTCTTTTATTTATCTGACAATTTTGTTGTTGGATATTGATGCTTTTGGGTGTAAATTGCATGGAAACATTTACTTCAGCCACATCACGAGACCTTAACAAAAACACAAAGAAAGAAAGTGTCTTGAAAATAATAGCAGCAACTTTTTTTAACTTAAGAATGAACTTACAAAATGTGCAACATTCAACATTAAAATACACATATGTGATGGTCTAGACAAATAGTTAACTATACACGCTATACATAGTACTAGTAAACAACAAATTACAGAGAAAATGGTCACAGGGTTTCTCCCCAGTTGTTTCAGAACAGATACCAGATGAAAGGAAATATTTTCAAAAGCATTTAAGCAACTCTATACAGCCAGTCCCATTTTAAAAGAGGCTGGAGGCCCAGACCCATGCTTGAGGGTATCCACAGATGAACATATTATACATGAGCTGGAGAGTAGTGTGCCATCTCTTAGGCTGTGGGTAGATAAACAGGCTGAGTTTAACTACCAATTTGCTTCACTTTAACTCCCTTTTGCCCCTGTCCCTGCAATGAATTCCTGCCTCTCCCTTTGCTCTGGCTCAGTTCCCTTTTGGCCTCGAGACAGAGTATGCCAGTGCACTAAACCAGCAGAAAAATTAGTTGGCAAAATAGGTTACTTCAGATTTGTGATCTAAACAATGCCGTGAAGGGGCATCTCATTGTGTACACACATGGAGCTTTTAGAAAGACAAACGACCAGATGAAGGTGAGGAAAAGCTGGCATCTCGAGGATGGTAGCAAGACCTGACAAACTTGATCACTTAGCAGGTGAGTTAGGTGGAACAGCAGGACAGGGAAAGCAAGGAGCTGCTTAGCAATTGCCTTACCAGGGAGATGGCTTTAGTTCTGCTTTAGAAATGAGGGATTGTATGTTACCTTGTTTATTTCTCTTACTGGTATTTTTCTCTTCTCCCTTAAAAAATATATTGCTCATTATGCCATCTTAATCACGCTCTTTTGTAAAGAAAATGAATTCACTGTTAACCTGAAACTTTAGTTAACTTTTTCCAAGATTTTCTGTAGGGAGTCAAACTAAAGTTTTCTTATTAGGAAGTCAAATGAGTTTTCTTAGTGACCCCTTTACATTTGAACCTGTCCTTGATATTGCTAATAAGATAATATGCAATATAGTATGAAAAAGAGAACACTTAGGGTTTTTTCTATTTTACTCAGTGCCACAAGTGGAATCAGTTTTTATTTTGAATATGGTCTAGGAGGACAAGGTCTTCATACTAGGCTAACAAGTTTTCTAAAACATTCCTATATGTATTACTGCTATCCATTAAGTTTTATACTCGTTCCTCCAGAGAGAAATGAAAATATGAAGATTTACAGCCAGTGTCGAAGCACGAGATCAAACCAGCATCCTCACAACAGTCTGAACAGTGGTGCATGCAAGTTACATCGGTATCCCAAGACAAACGGTTATTTTCTGGCCTGACAGCTGCTCTGAGTATCCGTACCAGAAGAGGGCAGCCCCACCAAGGCCTCCAATGGTGACATCAATCAGTCCATCATCATTTAAATCCATTTCTCCGTGCACAGACTGGCCAAAAAATTTCACTTTTTCCCCATCTCCACCTGATGCAATACGCTGTGAAAAGCATTAAGAGGTTTATGCAGTGCATATTGAAAGATTTTATAAGAACATTCAAGATGCATTTGTTGGCAGTTAGATGGCTTGTGGACTCCTTAAATATATTAAATTTTCATTACAATACTCCTAAAAAGGGTTACCATGGTAATGAACACACTATAAATTTTCAGAATTGCAAAATATCTACTTTTCTGGCTGTAGGGAACATTTCAGAAGGTTTCTAATAAAAACAAGCAAATATATTTTCTAACATTATTAGAGTCAAATTCAGTTAAATCAGATTGAGTTTAAAAGTACAGAGCATTTTAAAAAAGAAGCTGTCATGACAGGTGAAGTCACAGTTTGATTCTATGTTGGGAAGACATGGGAAAACAGGATTCGTGCTACATATGCTTACAGCGGCTGCCAATCTGTAAAGTTTTACTTCATACCTGCGAATATTTTTTACTGATTGTGTTGCCTTGGCCATGATAAATATAAACAGCTCCCCGATGATCATCCTCTAAGGGAGAACCTATTACAATGTCATTATATCCGTCAAGGTTGAGATCCTTCACTGCCGCAATCGCAGTCCCGAAGCGTGCACCGCAAGGCTCATTCTTATGAACTTTGCAGGTGTCCTGTTTTAACGGCGAACAGCATGTTTGCCTTATAGGTTCGAGACTCATCTGATATTCAAACTTTGTCTGTGAAAGAACAGATTTAGAGTTTGTGGATTTCCGTCAACATTTTTGCAATGCAGATTTTTAAGAGCTCCTGTCCAGAAGACAAACTGATAAATTAAATGAAACAATTACATCCTATTCCTAGTGATTGTGTGCACTATAGAAACTGTGATTCTGTAACTATAATTCAAATGTCCTTCCTGAGCAGCGGTTGGGAAAGACATTCATAGAATCATAGAATCATAGAATCCTTAAGGTTGGAAAAGACCTCTAAGGTCATTGAGTCCAACCGTCAACCCAACACCCCCTATGCCTACTAAACCATGTCCTTGAGCACCTCATCTATACGTCTTTTAAATACCTCCAGGGATGGTGATTCCACCACTTCCCTGGGCAGCCTGTTCCAAGGCCTGACCACTCTTTCAGTAAAGAATTTTTTCCTAACGTCCAGCCATTCTTGCTCCCTCTCTTTGTGCATCTAGATGCTTCTGCATATTTCTTGAAGTTAGAGGTTCACAGGAAAGACTAGTATCACAACAATATTTGGATGTTATTGTAAGTAAACCACTTCATTCTTAAGATAGTGTAAAGAGTTCTTCTACAGGCATTCTCTCAATCTGAGAAGTAAGCCAAGTTTTGATGAAATACAGATGGCAATACTGTTATTCCAGAACAAAAGACAGCGTTTCTCTTACATAGACTGAATTCTGTCCTCAGTAGACCCATACTCCATGGCCTAACATATATATTCTTCTGGTCCAGTGTGCATCCTAGGTCAAAAACACACATGTACTACGGCACGTAACCAATCTTTCCAAGACATTGGCCCCATGAGTTCTGTGTTAGAGATTAGCAGCAGCAAGCAGTTGCTGCATCTCCTTTATTTGAAGATGGATAAAAGGAAGCAAGGAAAAACAAATTTCAAACCCTCACAGTACTGGAGGACATGGAATTCTTGTTTTCTTGCCAACCCTATTCACCAGCAATTTGTTGTTAGCAACGCGCATATAGAAACCAGAAGAGTTCCTTGTCAAATAGATCCAGTCTCTTTGGGTCCTTTTCTTGCAATAGTATTTTAGGAGACCATCATTGCTAGGACACACTTTGATAATTTTACTACGATACACAATGGTACAGGACTAAAGAAAAAAAAGAAGAAAAAGTATGCATAGACATTGGAAGGAGAGAATTATCAAATTAAGAATTTGAGGTGTAGTTAGTATATTCCTCAATCTAGTCATCACATGTTTAAAAGCTGTTGGATGTATGGGGTTTAGCTCTAAATTGGTAAGCAAGTCACAAGGATACCGAAGCACACACTTTTAGGATGGATGAGCCCTACTGTTTCCTAATCCGTGAAAGCAAAAAGAAAACATGATAGAAAATTAATCCTATAAATTTGCATCTATGTCATATTGCAGCTTACAGGACATAGTGCTTATCCATATAATATATTCCACTGGGAAAAAGAGATGATAAAATAAAAGTTTGAGAAGGAATTTTTCAAAAATAATCTGTATTATACTCTCAATTGTCAAAATCATGTTTCTCTGTTTTCAACAGGTCATCTTCCCTAACTCAAATTATTGTATTTATTTAAAATAAGGATATGAAGACAGTAAGAAGCATGTTCTGTTCCTGGTCAATAAACATCATTCTTACCTTGTTCAGACTATAAACGTATACTTTCCCTTGCTCCTCCTTCTCAGTTCCCATATACATAGGAGCTCCAACAAGAAGAAGGTCCGTAAATGAGTCCCTATCGATGTCGATTGTGGTGATAACACCCCCAAAGTATGACCCAATCTTCAAGAAAATGTAAGGTATAAATCAGAGACAGAGTCAGCAACATCATGCAACTTTTCCTATTCAGAGACCTATTTTATGGTTGCTTACAACAAAGCTTACAACAAATGTTAACCATTAGGCAGAAATTTTCTTTGCTACCTTTTTAGTCTGTTTGCCTTTGAAGCTTGTTTTCTGTTTTAGAATTTGTTGTCAGATTTTTTTGTTTAAGAATGGTCCATTCAACTTTCCATTCTCCTGAGTTTGAAAGGTACAAATCGTGCCTTCTTCCTGCTAAGGGGAGTAGGACCTCTTAAGATAGCATTTGAATAGAAGTGTCTTGGGAAAGCTAGTTTTCTCTTCAGTCCCAACAATAATACATAGAAAGAGCAAAATCAACGGTCGTAGGCTTGCCAGGGGAAAAAGGTAGGATGGTGGACAGTAGCTCCAAGACAACACAGTGCAGGCAGCCTCCAAAATTCCCAAGTTGCCACTAAATGCAGAGGAACAAGATCTATGCAAAGAGCTACGCAAAGGCTGGGCACAAGGTGTGGGATTGTCTGATTACACTCACTTCACAGCTAAGCTATTTACCCTGCATTTCCTTTACACTCAATGTGAGAAGCAGTCCCTTCTAGTGCAAGATGCATCTTATCTCACAGAAGATGCCTCAAGTAGGCCAGATCCCTCAAATGTTAAAAATGGTTGCTTTCCTTTATTGACTCTAAAAGGATTGATTGATTAGCTGAGTTGCAGACATCAGCTATAGATGAAATTAGGTAACCTGAATTCTCCTGAATTGCAGCTCCTATATTGGGCTGTCACTCAATATTACAAGCAGCTATTAAATATTTCATGCTACCCCAGCTGATGCTCTCGCACAGAACCCTGCCTGTCACACCTGTTTCTTGCCAGGACAAGAAACTTTCTTTCTCAGCAGACAGAGAAAATTGCAAGTACAGAGATAGCTACAACCACTTGGACACTGCTGAAGGTTTAACCCTCAAAGAGAAAATTTCCAAGGGTCTCTGACTACTGTAGAGTCCATTTTCCATTACTTACTATACCAGAGCATCTACCTAACCTTTTCTTCTGATCTTGCTTACAACTCCCAGTTTCATTTGCTCTTCTGATGCAGAGTTCTCATCTGAAATCATTACTTCCATTTCTCATGCCATATTCCTCTCTTATGTTAATCATGAATTCATACTTACTTGTTCTCCATTTAACCTCTGAAATACTTGTACCTCTCTTCCTTCCATTTTATAAATGATAACTTGGCCAGTGTGATTGTATCGTGGCTGTCCTGCTATGTACAGTACACCTCCAGGTATCAATGCTGAATTCACAGTGTATCCTAGGAAGCAGAAAAGAAGTCAAGATGCAGTACAAACAGAATGCATCAAAAATACTTGCTGTGATTCAGAGCCTTTTTAACCCTTATTCTACAACTAAATGTTTAGCCCTACTTAAGCTAGAGAATAATAGCAGAGTTAATTAAAAGGGCTGGATGTGTATTTGCCTACAGTCTCAGAGTCATGAGCACCATTGTGTTATTAAACCTGTTCACAGGCTGGTGAATCATGTTCATTTTGCTATTCTCAGACAGTGTGTGATATGATTGTACTGATGAAATAACTCGTGAATAGCTAGTTGAAAAGCTACTTTCAAAGAACAGTTGTCACCGTCTCACTGTCAAACTGATGGAGACTTCCAAATGTGATTCTGGGGGCATTTGGAACCTGGCTCTGTTTAACAGCAATTTAACAACATGGGTGAAGGAAGACTTTTGCAGATGAATCAAAACTGTGGCAGGGTTGCAAGTATTATGGAGGATAGGATCTAAATTTCAAATTACTTTACCAAATTTGAGATATTAAAAAAAAAAATAGCTAATGACATTCTGCAAAGAAGACAAACAGTGTACTTAGGGAAAAAAAATGAAATTATTCTAGTGTTGGCTTTTCATCAGTGAAAACATGGCTTAAATGAGATAACAGAACAGAACCACGAGGTGTAGAAAGCAAATCCTAAAGAAGAGAGCAAGGCCACTAATGCTTTTTGGTAGAAAAGGCTGAGAGGAAAACAATAACCTGCCACTATGCAAAACATTAATATGAAAAAGATAGTGGTAAACTGTTGTTCTTGTCCACTGAGTGACAGAAATCGGCTTAATTTTAAGCAAAGATTTAGACTGAATATTGTATAAAACTTTTTAACTATTAAGGCATAGAAAAACTTGAGAATACTACTAGAGGAATCTATGAAATCTCTGAAGAGATTAGACATCTCTATTGGGGAAAGTCTAGATATAGTCTTAGGTCTGTAAGTGTTTGGACTAGTTTTTTGATTATAGTAGTAGTAATTGTTTTTTAAAAAGAACAAGAAAATCATACAGTAGACATGTCCATACGTAATAAATTTTCCCAGGCTCCTAGAATATAAGATAATATTCTGTAAGATACTCTTTGTGAATGAGATTTGAGAGAGGTCTTGTAGCATTTGTCAAAAAGCATTATAAGATGGGCTATTTCTCTTACCTAGATAGGCTGCAAGGGGTTCATTTTTTTCTGAAAGCCTGTCACGAAAAGTGTCATTAGTTGGCATTGAAATACCACTGTCCTTCACCATGAGCACTGTGCCATTCCAGTCATATGCTCCAACTGCTCCAAGCATGATCCAATCCTTATGCAGAGAAAAACAAAAAGCCTGTTCTCTATGTGAACCATCTTTTGAACATTCATTGATCATGATGCTCACATTTGGGTAATGCTTCTGTATACTTATATATTTAGCCCTGCTTTTCCTCTTATGGTATGGCCCCTAAAATCATAGTACGTCTCCCAGTTTCTGTTAAAAATGCACCCAACTTAAAAAAAAAAGATAAAAAAAAAGACAAAAAAAAGACATTCAGAAAAAGCAGCACAATGAAACACAGCTCCTACAACTTCAGCCCACCATTCCAGGCCCAATAGAAAGACAAAAGGGATTTAGCAAAGCTAATCACAGAATACAACACTTAAATGCATTTCCCAGACAAAATTTCACTTGAACCTTTCTCTGTTGAATCTGTGAGTCTCGTATATTGTGCAAGAGCCTTTTATCAGTGAGAAATGGTTTGCTGACCTTTCTTGCCTAAAGGCATAAATGTAGCCTTCTAGATAAGACAGACACCAGAGACCCTGAGTCTGTCAATGCACCAAGGACTGAAGACCCACTTCTGAAGTGAGGTTCAGATGATAGCAGGTCAGTTGTGAACTTCAAGAATTTGCTCTACCAAATAGATAATCTTATAAATAATCCTTGTACTCCCTATCAGGGTAATACTTTCTAAGGTATGATACTCCATCTGAAGAATCATGTAATGATCATGTAATGTAGTGCAGAGAATAAAAATGAATGGAGAGTACTTCTGCAAGAAAGTATTTATGTTAAACCATATTGAAGGTCTTTTATTCTCTTGTTTACCACTGATATGCTGAGTATTCAAAACCATGTTGAAGGTTTTCCTATGCATATCAGTTTGTCTTGGATTGGTTGGTGTTTGTTCAGTTCAGTTACTCTCCTGTTGTGTTCTTTTCCACTGTCACTACTTTTTCATATCTTTAAAGCTTAACTCTTCCCAGTTCTTTTGATCTTATGTTAAATTTTAATTTCATTTATGTCCACTAAGCAGATCATCACAATGGATACACTTTAATTTTTCAAGAATAAATAAAATACATAGGGAGTGATTTTCTGCTAATAAAAATTCCCAGAGATTTTTGCATCCCAGTTTAATAAATATTTACCCCCTGAGGACTGAGTTATTCAATGTGTTAAGAGAACTATGAATATATTGTATTACTAAGGATGCAGATCATATCCATGACAGAATATCCTTTTTACATATCTTCCATCTCAATTTCACCAATATAATGCAATATCAATTTACACATTAGTATTTAGAGAGAACAGTTCTATAGTTCATAGAATCGTAGAATGGTTTGGGTTGGAAGAGACCTCCCAACGCCCCTGCCATAAGCAGGGATGTCTTGCACTAGATCAGGTTGCTCAAAGTGCCATCCAACCTGACTTTGAACACTTTAAGGGATGGGGCATCCACCACTTCTCTGGGTAACATGTTCCAGTGTCTCACCACTCTCATGATAAAAAATTTCTTCCTTATATCCAATGTAAATCTACCCTCTTTCAGTTTAAAAAAGTTGCTCCGTGTTCTGTCACTATAGGCCCTGGTAAAAATTCTTTCTGTGTCTTTCTTAACATAATATAGATTATTCTCCCAGTAGAAAGTGTTATGGGAGCATTAAATTTAGAGTTCCTGTGAAGAAGGTACTTATTCTCCTAAGTTTTCATTGTTTTTAATCATTCTTTACATACATTTTTTACAAAAAATAACTGGATTACGGGAAACTTCCAACAGCAAACAGAACTGTACAAAGAATTCTGAAATACTTATTCCAAATTCATGCCATCACCAACAAAAACCTACTTTGTAAAAGAACTTCTATTTTCAAACAGTTTGCTTACCTGAGAATAATGAGCACTGAAACCAGCTTGAGACATTTCCATTTCAAATGAGGCTGCTTGCTGGTCTGTTGTTGCTATTAAACAGAAAAAAATAAGTTTCAAAAATAAATTAGTTTCAATGGAAGAAGTATCTGAATAGTGTAATGAAAATGCTTATATGGTAGAATCATATAATCATTAAGGTTGGAAAAGACCTCTAAGATAATCAAGTCCAACCATCAACTCAACACCACCAGGCCCACTAAACCATGTCCCTAAGCACCTCATCTACACCTCTTTTAAATACCTCCAGGGATGGTGACTCCACCACTTCCCTGGGCAGCCTGTTCCAAGGCCTGACCACTCTTTCAGTAAAGAATTTTTTCCTAACGTCCAATCTAAACCTCCCTTGGCGCAACTTGAGGCCATTTCCTCTCGTCCTATCGCTGGTTACTTGGGAGAAGAGACCAACCCCCACCTCACTACAACCTCCCTTCAGGTAGTTGTAGAGCGCGATGAGGTCTCCCCTCAGCCTCCTCTTCTCCAGACTAAACAATCCCAGCTCCCTCAGCCGCTCCTCATAAGGCTTGTTCTCCAGGCCCTTCACCAGCTTTGTTGCCCTTCTCTGGACACGCTCCAGCACCTCAATGTCCTTCTTGTAGTGAGGGGCCCAAAACTGAACACAGTACTCAAGGTGCGGCCTCACCAGCGCCGAGTACAGGGGCACGATCACCTCCCTGCTCCTGCTGGCCACACTATTCCTGATACAGGCCAGGATGCCGTTGGCCTTCTTGGCCACCTGGGCACACTGCCGGCTCATGTTCAGCCGGCTGTCAACCAGCACCCCCAGGTCCTTCTCCTCTGGGCAGCTTTCCAGCCACTCTTCCCCAAGCCTGTAGCGTTGCCTGGGGTTGTTGTGGCCGAAGTGCAGGACCCGGCACTTGGCCTTGTTGAACCTCATGCAGTTGGCCTCGGCCCAACGATCCAGCCTGTCCAGGTCCCTCTGCAGAGCCTTCCTACCCTCCAGCAGATCAACACTCCCGCCCAGCTTGGTGTCATCTGCAAACTTACTGAGGGAGCACTCGATCCCCTCATCCAGATCATTGATAAAGATATTGAACAACACTGGCCCCAAAACTGAGCCCTGGGGAACACCGCTCGTGACCGGCTGCCAACTGGATTTAACTCCATTCACAACTCTCCAGGCTTGGCCGTCCAGCCAGTTTTTTACCCAGCGAAGAGTGTACCTGTCTAAGCCAAAGTATAGTAAAGGATAGCATAATTAACTAGAATATTCAGTGAATATAGTTTGCCATAGATTTTTATAATGGATACAGAAATTAAGATCTGTGTTAAATGCTACCACTAAGTATGAGAGTTTTCATTTTAAGATCATGTCTCAGAAGTTGTCCAAGAAATATTTCTGGGCTAAAATTGACCAGATTTGACCTCAGGCTGATGGTAAATATGCTTGGAATGTTTGATTAATATGGTTAAGCCGTTTTCCACTTGAACTAAGTGAACAATAAAAGCCAGCCATGTAACCCTGGCCTTGTACTCAAGCAACTAAAAATTTGTAGGCAGCTGGTAGAACTTCAAATGAAAAACACTTGATGTTTGTATGAACCTTTGCAAAAAACAACATAGGAAAATCTCAGCTGTCCAAGATTCATAAGCTTCAGGGAAGGGCTTGGAAACTATAATCCTGCCCACAAAATTACATTAAAATCTTCCTGATTTTCTTAAGTGACTTTGAATTAAAAAGTTATCAGGTGATTTAGTACTAGTTTCAGTATCTTGCCAGGTACTCGTGTGCTAGTTATTAAACTCTGATGAGCTGCTTTGCTCCCAGGTACACTTGAAATACCATCAGGGAAGAGAAATGTCTGCCTCTTCCTCTACTTAAAAGCAATACTCAAGGACTATTTTGCCACCTTAAGCACCACAAGTAAGGTAGCTATATTCTGCATATTGATTCCTCCTGGAAAGCAAGATAGTAATGAGCAGTAGAGGGAAGATATGAAATCTGCTCTGATGCTTGTTCAGGAAGAGTCCACAATTTGCTACCAGCTGAGAGCTGAGGCAATCCTCCAACTGTGTGAATGAGACTGAGGCATAGCCAGCCATGACTGCATGAATTTCAGGCATCTGGGTTATTAAATAATACTCAACTTTTGATACTCAGCAACTAAACCACAGAGGTTGCTCGCTGGGACATGATGTCTTTGCTAATTGTTGGGATTTATGGCCAGGCATAGGAAGGAGACATGATCTCAAACACAAAATGTTTGACACTCAAACATGTTTCACAAGATGCAGCTGCTTTGCTAAGTCTGAAAAAATTATGGTCCTTTTTAGGCATAAAACTCTTAAGTTGCGCATTTGCTGATAAACAGTATTTTCATGCAGTAAATGAGCTGAGAAAGACAGGACTCTCGCAGTCTGAGGCAAAGGATAATGCTGGTTCTGTTGGTGTGCGCAGCTCTGAATGCTGCTTAGATAACGGCTCCCAGTCTGACTTTCCATTGAGTTTCAAACTGCCAAGGATCTTACAAAGGATATTTTGTGAAAAAACATTTGTGCCTGCCCATGGGTTGGATAAAACATAAAACTGCTGTTAAAACCAGAAGTCTATGCCATGAGACATACAGGCATATGAAAAGATCCACTGGCTGGCAAGTGTGGGGTTTTGTTGGATTTGATTTTTCAACTCTCTCCCAATTTTCATGTGCATTTTTTTAAAGGTCAAAACCAAAATCCCATTTCCAGTTTCCATTCTGACTTCCCTTGTAGCCAGATTATGTAATTTCTGGCACTTTCATAGGTGGAGGAGGCGACATTTCTTATCTCATATCACAAGTGTCTTATACAGAAATCTTAGCACAGACTCTGAGCTCCTACTGAAAATCTGGAAATCAAGAAGCCTTCTGGGAGTGGTGAAATTACCTAGCTTGTCTCTTACAGTGTGGGTGAAAACAATTTCCCACATTTTTTGTTTCAAATATTTTTTTTTTTTGCAATACAGACAAGTCTATATAAAATAGAATTTAAAAATAAGGCAAATATATCAAGGCACCAATATCTTAACAGTTTACAATAGGTTTATGTTAAATAAAAAGTAATAATATCCAAGAAGTAGGTATTTGTTACTGCACCATTCGCAGAAAATTAAAGCTGAATTCAAGGAGTACTGCAGAACTTCTTGATACTTAAAGAGGTACAATATGCCTAAAGTACCAAAATACCGGAGCACATGATGATGAGAATTAGTCATCTCAAGAGCTGACTATTATATAAACAGATAACATTTCTACAATTTAATCAGTTAGTTTCACCACCATCAATATAACTACATTTGTTTGGATATTTTATTAAACTACAGAACTTGTTTAATGTTCAAGTGTTTTGTAATTTTTTCTTATGATTAGAGAAATGAATTACTAAAGTCAATGGAAGTGTAAGAGCTCATGATATAAAGCATTCCCCATCAGCAGAGAGTTCAGGACAGCACAATTTACTCCACTGTTTGGAGGCTGGGCTTTCATGTGACAGACAGGCACTACCTAATGGCTACTGATTGCTAAAAGGGACAAGGTGGACTGTGACAAAGTGAGACCGTCTCTTCCAGAGGCATCTGGTTCTTCAGAGGGTTGAGCTATGGCATGAAACATTGAATTCCAGATGTCCAGATGTCCAGGAACTCAGTCATGTTAGGTCTTACATCCTTCATCTGTTTCATGACTAGCAGTTGATTACCTTTTTATTCTATAGTCATTATATTTAATAGGTGTAACTAACAGATTTTATTCTACTAATGAAAGACTAATTTTTCTCACTTTTCTAGAAATACAAAGCACAAACTGAAGACTAAGGTTTCAATTCCTGTTTGAACTACTATTTTTTCACTGAAAGTGTATTCTTCCCGATAAAAGGGACTTAACAATAGAGCCCCCTATTCAGTAGGGATTAGCCAATATAATTTGTAACTAATAAACTCAGCCTTCTATTACCAGTACTGTGCTTGAAACAAACGGATTTGGACAGTGTTGACTAATTTGGATGTCTATGGTAAAATATTTTTATGATCAGCATGAAGAAAAATACCTGCATAATACATTTTATGCAGCACAACACGTTGCAAAGGAAGATAAAAGCAGGCCATCTTCTATTTGCTTCAGTTGTAATGCACACATGAAATAACATTTTAAATAATGTCATACCTTCCAGGGCAAATATTCTCTCTCCAAGTGCTTCAACAATAGTTACAAGAGCTAATTCATCTGAGACATTGAAGAAATGCTTTTCAGTAGGCTTACTGGCAATTGATTTTATTTCCTCTACAAATTTCTCAGTACTTAAATTTCCTCTGCTGTAGCTGCCGAGAATCTAAAGAGATTTTAAAAAAAAAAAGAAGTCAAAGATGCATTTTACAACCTGTTTTAAAAGGTACCTTTGAGACAGGTTGTGAGAGAATATTGGAAAATCATATCTAATCTTAATTTGTTCTGTTAAAACCTCCCTCAAACTAATTTGAAACCAGTCTTTTCCAAAGAGAACTGAGGGCTCAGTTGTTTCTCTGAAAATATCAACAATAGCAAACAAAGCAACTGTATGGTGTAATGTCTGCTATGCTCAATTGTCCTTTTTTTCTCTTCTTCACAAAATTCTAATGATTTATTTTATGATTCTATGATTTGTTGAAGTAGGCCTTAATCTAGGAAAACAACAACACAACACCACCCAAACCAGAATACACAATTGCATTGGCTTCTGCATAGGTACCACCAGTTCTTGTCATAACGCGGTATATGAGCAAATAATGACATGTTAATTAGGCATAGGAAAATTCTTTTTTGTGTGCAGATTTGCCCTATAAATACATATAACAACAATGCTTGCATTCAATGTTAACAACTCCATCACAGTACAAGACTTTAAATTTGGTCTGCAGTTTTAACACCACTGCTGTAAAAAAACCCACGATGCCTCAGAACAAAATGACTTACTTCTCCAATTCCCAGACAGATAAGTATTTTTCATAGAAAAAAAAGTGCTCTATAAACTTAACTTGCTTTGAGAGGGAAATAAAAAAACAAACTCCCATGTTCTAGCATTCCTTGACACTGGAGCAATTCAAATTTGGTTCTAGACAGAGATTTTATTGCTAAAAGTTATGGCAGCTTCAAGGATGACTTTTTCTTTAATGATCTCTAGCTTTATGAAGGAAACCACTGAAAATTTGTGTGCTTCTGGATTCAACTTTTGTTTTATTTCTTTCTCTAAATTAAAGATAACATCTTTCTTGAAGTTGTGTGGTTCCATACCACCTCACTGTACCAAAACAAAGAGATAGCAACTGAGAAGCAACAATCCAACATACCTTCAAAACTAACGAGAGAAAACAGATGATCTGAGTACAGAATATACAAATACAGTGGAGAGTTCACAGCAGATCTATCATTCATGTTTCCATATTTCTCAATATATGTGATAACCTCCATCATGCTCATCCTCTCATTCAGCTACTAAGTTTGCTCAACATGAAAATGACAACCTCAGAATGCCAGCACACAGAACAGCCATAATAAACCTGTTTTTTGTTGATTATTTACATTTACTTTTTTTTTTTTAAAGTAGGTAATGTGTCTATAGAAATTGCTTAGATTTTAACTAATCCACTCTGTTCAATATTGCTCTTAACAAAAAGTATTTGATTTTATACTGCCCCTCAAAACTTTTCTCCTTTTTCTTCACAAGCACATACACCTGTCATCACCAGGAAGACGGAGAGATTGCTTTTTCTTACGTGTTGTAAAATCAGAAAGCAAATTTTTAATGTTTCTTTCAGCTTCTTTTTTCCCCTCTCTGAAATGATTTTATTTCCATAAATATTCTGTGAAATTATATTTGGAAGATGAAACATGCTTTTAAAATTTTGAATTTTCCCATTAAATTTCACTTACAGCAATAGCAAACCTCTGAATGTTTTCTTTTTCACAGTTATCAATCACTTCTTTTAATCTGTAGTTGTCGTGTGATTCCCCATCAGTCACAATAACCATTACTTTTTGTACTCCTCTTCGCGCACCATGAGCCTCAGTAAAAGCCTCTTTCCTAAAGGGAGCATAAACATTTGGAGAAAGGCAATGTCAGCATTTAACACATGCATCGTATGTGCATAGTCAACCATAAACTAAAAGACTTTATATTAACTAAGAAGCAGGAAAAGGAGATTAATATTAACCACAAACAAATACAAACAACAACAATTGGAACTTATATGACAGTTCATAGCCAATGAGTTTCACAAGCATTCATTCATTATTCATTCATTTGAGAGCAACAGCAGAAAATACAGTCCTGGATAGTGAAGAATTCTTCCCCTCACCAAATAAACTTCTGGCACCTTAAAACAGCTTTTCACAGCTTTAAAAAACCCAACCAGCACCTCCCCATCCCGAAACCCCCACACAAAACCCCCACCTATTTCCACCCTACAGCAGCACTTCAAGTGCTACCAGCACACCTCTGCACATCTACAGCAAAACTGGGTGTTGAAGATGTGGCAGTGGTTTGCAGGTGAGCAGAGGGAGGTGGGGGTGACTGGTTGAATTCTATAGCTGCAGATGGGCAAAGGGGCACTGAGGTTTTGGGCAGCTGCTCACCCAGACTCTGGAGGGGACAGAAAAGGCCAGGCTGGATTAGGGCTCAGGAGGAGAAGGAAGGAAGCAGGGCTTCCTCTTTTTAGAAAAATACCACAGAACTGTAAGACTGGCCACACGAGTGAAAGCTAAGATCTACTGCTGACGATGGCAAAAGTGGATGGGTTGGAAGACTGCAAGAACAGAGGAAGCTTTTGCTGATAGTTTCTGTATATGCAAGCCTGCAACAGTTTGTGGTGCACAGGGACTTTCTGAACCACATGTGGTTTCTGAGTGTTTGGCAATTCTCAACTGGCTCTGCCTTCATGGACTTGTTCAGACTCCCTCAAGCCTCTACTTATATCTAAGGAAAACATTACTGGTGAATATGTAAGAATTTAATCAGATTTAAGACATCATATCAACAAAACTTTGGTCAGATAATCAAATAGTTTATCAAAAAGATGTTGCATATTTCACTGTTGTTTGGAAAGGGCAAATGCAGTCTTTTACAGAATAAAGTCATGCTGTCATGCCAAAAAAAAAAAAGAGTAGAAAAGAAAAAAGATACCAGGACAACATTGTACAGTTTGAAAGTGTCTGAGAGATTTTGCATTTACTGTCCTACAAAGATCAGATTTCATTTTTCTCATAAAGGAAGCATTTCTAAACAATGCTATTGCTACAACAGATCTTTAATCTCTCAATGATCCAGAAGCTTCAAAGACTTCAGATATAAAACTTCTAGGCTTTCTGACAAGTATGAGCTCAAACCCCATCATAATCTTAACTTCAGAATGAAGACAAATTAACAATAAACAGTTCTATTTTTTCCTGTTTCCTCTGAAAACTTAATTTCCTTCATCCCTCTATACACACAGTTCCTACCTGCTCTGTGTAGACATCAAAGATTGTCAACTCTTTGCTTCAGACTACAACCTTGCTCCATGTCTCTTCTCATTCCCTATTTCCTCCACTCAAGAGACAGCTGCCTTTTCAGGGTGCCATATACAACTGCTCTAGATGCTGGACAGGGTCTGTTTATCCACCCTGCTCCTAAATTTTGTTTGCTTAGCTAAAACTAAGTCAGATATCAGCCACATCATATTTTTAATTTACAAAATCAGAACCGTCACTATATCTGTTTATGTTTGTTTCTACCATATGCAGGACAATATTTTGTGAACGCACCTTGCCGTATCTATTCCCAGGGCTGTCATAGTTTGCGTGCCACGCCGCTGGGGTATTCTCATGGCTGCAGCCATCACATCTTCTGTTGTCGAGTATGTATTCAGGAAAAATTCATGGACTACAGTCTGTCCGTACTGAACGATTCCAACCTGAAACACACAGTTCATGTTAAAAATCAACTATCCTTAAAGAAAGCATCTGTGTCTCCTGCAGTGGGGTAAACGCCCGTCTGTACCTACAGCCAGGAAAAGAAATTAACTCTGTGTGTCTCCCTCAGTATGAAACACCCATAAGCATTTGAGCAAGACTGGCTAGCAGACACACGATCTCATGAAACATTTTGAAGTTGCTAAATTGTTTTTATTAAAAATAGGAACAAAGCCAAAAGCAGGTTCAACTCCTTGTTCCTCCTGACTTGTGGTAATCTGTGCCGCAGCTCTGCTCTCCTCGAGGCCAAGGCAGACCAATGCCCTAACCACCAGTCACAACTCCTCAGAATAGTTTTCCTTACAGCATACGAGGTCATGGTTGACTCACAACTCTCTCCTTTCCATCCACATATAATATTCTTACATCTGATAGTTTATTTACCCTAAACGTACCCTAGAAACAGCATTGCAATGACAAATTTAGGCCCTCGGGGTGAGAGGAAGACCCAAGTACCCTTATTTAATGAAGACAGCAGGGCAGTCCAGGACATGGCTGTTCTCCCAGCAGGAGGTAAGCCCAAGTAAGACACCTGACAAGTGCCAGAGGGGACAACATGAATAAAATGGTGGCTTCTGGAATAGGGGAGGATGACGGAAAGACTCTAGATGACCTCAGCAGGACAAGTCTTTGTGTGAAAGATCAATGCGTGGGACTGGAACCCAACCACAAATGCCTGAGGGAACCTGCTGCAAAAACAAAGGTGAAATAAAAAGATGAGCAATATTCTTAAATATTAATTAATTTCTCTCATTCATCTCTGTCAGTTTTAATGTTTTGGTGGGTTCCTGACAGCTTTTACTGGGAAGAATCCACACAATGTTCCATTAGCATATTTCAGTTTTATATTACACATGGCAATTTATACGTGTTATTTAGGATAATGCGTATTACGTGGCATATTTATGCTTCACTCATCTATTATTAAAAGCACTCTAGCATTTAGGCACTGAAGATCAATAAGATGTTTATGCCATCATGTTATTTTAGAAGAAGCTTAGTATGTACTTTGCAATTGCTTTATAGGTGGTTTTTGAGGTACTTTCATAGCCTCTCAGATTCTGCACAATGTTTGTTTGCTTGTAGTAGAAGGGTTACAGTTGGATAACTATTTGATCCTAAACATCGAATTCATGATCATTATGGAAAGCTAGTTGCATATGATTATGGGACTATAATTATAATGGTATGTGGTAGCAAAATCTATCCCACTTAATTTCTGTATCCTTTTGAAAATACAATCAAATCTGGAAGAACTGATGTAAGTTCAAAGTTACAACAAGTTGCTCCCTTTTAAGATATTTTAATTCTCTCTTGGAAGCATGCCCTCCTCCACCTGCAGCCAAGAGCATCCAGAGGCTGCATGTTCTCATGGGCAGCAGCCTATTAATCCTACACAGTGTTTACACAGGCTGGGGCACATGCTGTATTACTGCTCAGAGCAGTCATGTGGCACCATCTAAACCCCAAGCTGGAGATGAAATTTTTAACCCGTTCCGTCCAAGGCAATTATTTTGTGGCATGCATCTAAAGTGACATACAGCATAATCTGAACAGGATGCTACTAGTCATTTAAAAAGACTGCCATTAACTGGTGGTAAACAAGAGGTTTTCATTATGTTTGGTCTTTTGGAGCAGGAGGAGTGCCTTAAGTATTCCAGGACCATGCACAAGCGTAGCCAGAGACTACTGTACCCCAGGGAGCCTTCCGCTGTGGATTCACGGGCTTCTGCAGCTTTGAGGATTTTATTGGTACCAAGGATTAAATCAACTATTGGCTGCTGCCAATGTGAAAAGTATCTGCCAGTCTTTCATGATTCTGGAGACCCATGTTGGTGTTGTCATTTTCCTAAAAAAGATTACAGGCTGACATTGAGTTGTATCATTTCCTATTTGAAAGGAAACGCTGTCCACGATCACAGCAAGTAAACATTTTGAGCATTTCCTTCTCAGGAAGTGAATGGGAAGAACATCTGAGTCTGGAAAACTGCACTGTGTTGCATAGCTTGTAAATCAGGAAGGAAGGGGGGCATGTGGTTATCTTATGGGATACAATTGTTCTGTGGGACCCTTCCTTAGCACTAACTTTGAAAACATTGATCATCATGTTCTACATATTTCATGGCATCAAAGATGAGCCAAAAGGGTAGTGAAAAGCTTTCCAGAACTGACAAAATACTACTAGGCTGCATGTTCCAGTCTCCTACAGGAACACAGAATCAAGACCACCTTGTAAAATTAGAATTATATTCTATTAAATAGCAATGAAGGTTTGAGCTTTTGCAGCCATTTAATCTAATGGAAATCTATAAATGACACATCTACATGATGCAAATGTGCCTTTATGCGACAATAAACCTGTTCAAACTGCATAACTTCAGCAAGCCCCTAAGAATGATGCTTACAGGCGTTGTATGTTTTGATTTGCTTGTTTAATTTAAATCTGGAAAATGCAATAGTACTACACAGAAGGAGGTAATTCTGCTCTACTCCAGAAAACCTAATATTTTTCCCAGCATTACTGACCATAATCTATTGAACATCTTTGTAATTCCTAAGTTTATGTTCCCTTCCCTAGCATTCCATGGCTTTTATATTACACAAGGGAATAATTCTTTAATTGTCCCCAGTTCCTGTGAAAAAGTGTTGTACGAGAGAACAGGCAAGTGAAGGACTGTCCTGCTTTGCGACAAAACATTTCTGAGGGCAATTATTTATTGTTGTTCTATAAGTGAATACAGCCCCTTATTTGGAAAGTACATTCTGGCTTTCCCAATAAATTATTAAGGTAATCTATTTGGTAAAAAACAACAACAACGACAACAAAAACAAAATGAAAGTAAAACCATCTAGTACATGGAAATGATATGCTAGGATTTTCACCACTGGGATGTGGAGGAAAATTAGAAATATTATTGGTTGTACTTAAATCATATTTAACGTAAAAGAAAAGCAGAGATGCTTTGGGAAGCACTAATGGATAATGCATTTTATCATAAGGAGAACCTGCTAAAGATACCTGAATCAAAGCAAAATTGAATTAATTCTGCTACATTTTGTTTGCTCCCAGGGACTCAGGCAGAAATTACTTGTAAACTATTGCAATGGTCTTTCTTCATCCTGAACCTTTTTAACACCTCTTTAATACACTTCTGTTCTTCTGGAGATAAAACTGATCATAAGATATGATCTGGCATGACTTATTAGTCCACTGATACAGTCCCTTTAGAGATATAATAAGGTACAGGGCAAACACCAATAACTGCCTTTGTCATACATTAATGGAGAAATAAAACCTGTCTGAAAATTTCTGGATGCCATTCCAACATCACTTTAAAGTTGGAATTGAACATATCAAAGTATTCTGCTTTCTCTTTTGATATTCTTCTACCACAGAAGGTTGCTCACATGTAAAGGATTAAAAAACACACCCTCATATTGAAAAGACGATTATCTCTACAAAAGTTAAAAAAAGAGGAAAAAAAACTATCTTCCTTTGCAGTTACATTAAAATGTGGAATAAGACCGTGAGAAATATTTTGTTCCTACTTGTACCATTTTTTCTCATTTAATTCCTTCTTCCTTTTCCACTCTTCTACCATCACTTTCCTTTTACTTCTTTTATTCCTAAACTCAGCATATGCAGCTTAACCATCTGTAAGCTGCATACAGATGCAGGTGTGGATTTTCTGGAGAATGGGAGGAGGAAAGGAAGGAAATACTTCTGAAAAAAATATACCATAAACTTTGGCTTTTTGCATCTGAATCTTCTGGCTTTCACTTTCAAATTTGCCAAACATGGAACTCTGAGGAATTTGTCTTCTGACTTGCCACAAAGCTAATCACCATTGTTCATGGAGGGGGTAAGTGAAAAAAAAAAATCTTGCAAGCCTCTAATCAAAACACGGTTTTGAACAAGTCACACCCAAGCTGCTAAGGAGTTATTCTGTAATCACCTCATTCCTTTCCCATGCAAGAGGAAAACAATCTGAAGTCAGTGAAAGTCCATGGATTTTTACGTGCTCAACAATCCCCAAAAGATGAACATGGAAAAAATCAATTTAAACAGACAGAAAGTAAACAATTGTTCCTGTATTTTTATTCTGTGCTTCCAGACGAGAGGGGAGAAGTAAGCCTGCTCTGTTGTTTCTCCTCTTCCCCATTCAATAGTCATTTAAACACAGTTTCTGAGAAAGGAGACAGTGTGGGTGGAGGAGATGGTATAAACTCATTTCTACCTTTGGCTGTGCCAGGGTTCCCAAGCAAGGGGCTTGGAGAAGAGGAGAAAGATGGGATATGTTCTGGGGAGAGGGGAAAGGTAAGAGGAACTGAGAAAATTCCATCTAGCTTTTGCCTTCAAATTCCAGTTTTTGAGCGTCTCTCCCCCTTATCCCATTCTTATCTCCCTCTCAAATGTTTCTGCTCTGTAGCAACCAGATGCCAAAGCTGACGTTCTTGAGAGAATAAGTGTACGTGTGAGAAGAGGGGTAGCTATGCCAAACTCTGGGTAGAACGGATTTTGTGGGTGGAGATGGGGGCTGCTGGAATGCAGGTCAGCAAGGGACCTTTTGTGCATGAGCTGAGCTGCACAGACGCGGCAGGATTCCAAAACCAAACATAACAGAGGTGTGGCAATTTAAAAATTTAGGAATTGCAGGGTGAGGAACAGGGGTGAGGGTGCAGTAGAGCTGATTGCCCTGTGTACTATTCCCATGAAGCCCTTTGGGCAGAAGGCGGTGATGATTTCCCTGCAGCCATTGCCCTGTACTGGGAAATACACGTTTAAGTATTTTCACAAAATGGCACATGTTTGAGTAATCAACAGCTTAAGGGACCAGGAACATTCCCTTTCTGTTAAATTTGACAAAGTGTTTTTCCTTCTTCCTCACAATATCTGGAAGAACAACGTGTTTAAAATAACAGGACACGATTCTAAAGTTGACAGTTGATAAGTAATAATTTTATCAGCCAGTGTTCAGTGCAGCCAGCAGGGGAGTTGAGTTGTAACTGACAAACCCCAATTAACTTGGAAAATGACAAGGATACTCTGTGCAGGCAGAGGTATCCTTCACACCTTCTCACAGTTTACTTTGTGAAGGCAGGAGCTCAATGTAGGAGCTAACCTCAAGTAGAAAAAATGCTAAGTATTGGCCTGCAGCATATCAAATATCATACAGGATCCCAGAAAATCCTTGATTTTGGGAGGGGGAAAAGGGAGCAGTGAAAAGAAGAACTGGTTTCTTTTGTTGCTGTTAATAAAGCTTCCTGTGTTAAAATGTATCCCAGCATCCATGTTTCCCCCTTCCTCAAGTTCTGCTGGAATTGCTATTTACATACTCTGTTCAGCAGAGTATCAAACATATGTCAGATCCTCAGCTGGGGTAATTGGTTGTAGCTCCATTAATTCTGATGGAACTGCGCTGATTTATAGCAGCTGGGAATTTGGCCCTCTCCACTTATTATATAAATGTAGCTTCTGCCATTAATAACATGCGGCTTAACAGCCACTCGTTAATTATGATTTCAAATGTTTAAAAGCTGTATGCTCAATGCTCCACAGCACAAAATATTGAAGCTGCTCCAAAAAGCTTATAATCAAAGGCTCTCTGAACCATGCATGTGTGCCCTGGAGCAGAAATGACCTTTGTGCTGTGAAGTACAAAAGAAGACAAGAAGTGGTTGTGGAGAGGAAGGAAGTGGGAAAGGACAATGTTCAAACAGCCTCACTTAACACACTTAACTTTTGTTTCTAGGTTAGAAAGTCGGTTTCTCCAGACTGCCTGAGCAGTGGGGGGAGGGAGAGCCTCCCTGGCATTGCTACTTGGCGGCAGACACTGACTTAGTTGTGGTTTCAGCTATTTTGTTTTAGTACCCCATTGCCGTAAGTTCTTGGAATTAAAGAGCTCCATAGATGATGCTCTCATCCCATTTCCTGTAAATTCTTGCAAATTAAACAACCATAAAACATCTACTGTGTTACCTGTGTTTGCTGAGGACCTATATCCATGTTTTTCAGGAGGCTGTTTAGGAAGTCTGTGACACTCTCCCATGGATAAATGCTGTTGGACCCATCGAGGACTATGACGATGTCTAACTGGGTTTTACACTCTGCAACACAAATTGCCACATAAGAATTGATACTAACAAGGATCAAATATATCTCACAGCTCCAGTTACTTCTGTGATTAGTAACAAATGCATATCCTTCTGCAGTGGGGCTGAACTGACATGTTTAATGCCAACTGTCATTCATCAACTTTTGCATCGTATTTTACATGGTTTGTGTTCCCTTTATCAGCAAGGCACTATGGCATTAGAAGATCAAATAACTGGAGTATTTACTAGTGACCCCTACCTTCTTCAATGTCAAGCTATTCCTCTTCGAATTTTCCAAAGAACCAGGTATTTAAGATATTTATCTATATTACTAAATTGGGTTTGTATTAGGTCTTAACATGATGTCATTATTTAAAGAGAATCTTTTGGCCATAAGTAAAAAACATAAGCAACTATTTTTAGCAATTGTGTTTGGATGTCACATAGCACTCTAATGATTGTTTATTCTGAGATAAATTCCAAAAGTAGCAAGAATTTAGGTTATATACAGACAATGAAAACATTTACTTAACTTGGTAATGCTGGTAGCTAAGTTAAGCAGCTCATACTTTTTGGTATGCCTATGTGTATACATTTGTCTTGTTGGGCACTTTGTATTTTCAGACACACAAGAGAATTCCTGTGGCATGCATACCTTGCACAGACGGAGCAATTGCCTCAATGGTTTCAAAAGTGGAGCTGACATTAGAGCAAACTCCAGTTGTGTAATGCAAACGCCCACATTTATAAGCATAAAGTGGTCCACATGCCTTTAAAAGATGAAAAAGGGTGAAAGGTTTTTGTTATGGTACCTGAAGAAAAAACAGACTTCTTTTAAAATTGGCAAAAAGTCCTTTCTTACCAGAAAGCCTCCTTTTGGGTTAGTCACTAAGGTTGTTCCAAGAGTCATGTTTTCTTTTACTTCCACGACGTTAGGAACTGAAGTAGCAGCTATAAATAGATTAAAATGTTAAGTATTTGGGAACATGAAAACAAAATGTTGAAGTATATAACCCCGAGCATAAAGCTTCCAGATTCTAAAATAAAACCCAGACTGACGCTGGTTTCATCGAATATTTTAGCACCCTTCCTCCTCCTTCTTCAATTGAAACAATCAAGAAAAATTTCTGAGACTGGCTTTTATCCCAGAAAATTTGTCTGGGTTGCCATCTCAAATAGTTTTCTCGAACCGCAAAAAAGAAAAAAAGTAAAAATAACAGCACATCATGAAAGCAAGAGATTACTGTTCAAACAGTTTTGTTAATTGGAAAACAAACATTCATTTTTTACCCTGGCCTGCTATAAATGACTTAACAGCTTTTAGATTTGTAACTGTTATGTTACATTACTGACATTTAGGCTTTCAAGGGAAAAAAAAGGAGATAAAAAATACCATGAAAGGTCTATTTAGTGAAATTCATATTAAAAGGAAGTCTCTTCCTGTCTACATCGCATATGTCTTGACATGAGTAAGAAAATGATTAATATTTACCTACATCATATTAAGATGCATCAGCCTGTTCTGGTTAGTTACGTGCTCATCAAAAGCTTACTGATGGCATTATGAAGGTTCTTGTTGGCTTCAGAGAGCTTTGGAAAGGGTAATCCATTAATCTATGCTCCGTGGCCTTTCTGGCTCCATGGCCAGGACTGCCAACCACAGTAAATTAATGCCAGTCATAATAAAGTTTTGATAACACAGCCAAATGTCCCTTCTAAAATTATGAGCATGTTTTCCACAGGACAATGAGAAGCTTTAAAATAAAATTGTTTTTGATGTTACAAACACAACTTCCTTCACACTAAGCTCTGGAGTCCTAAGTAAATTTTATCTATAGAAATAATTCTAATGCATATTTACTACTAAAATCTCCTGAGATCTGACCTCTATTATTCCTCCACGACACAGCTTTTTTTTCTTTCATACCTGGTAAGTTCAGTTTTATGCAGGGTGATTGGTTACTCCTTCCTACAGGGCATTTGTATACATCTCCTGTTCTTTTCTCAGGTTGGCCAACTAATGGTGAACCAATAAGTACCCTGCAAATGAAATAAGTCACCTGAAATATCTTCTTTCTTAAAAGGCACGAAAGTTGGCAAATAAAACTTGCAGAAAGAGCACAGCTGCAGCAAGCTCCGTACAAAGAGTACAGGATGGAGAGCAAGAAAAGTATCTATTATGCTAGTTCAGATACAAGCAGAAGCAGCCATCCTGTCTCCTCTTTAATAAGGACACAGAAAGGAAATGTGCCTATATACCAAATTACACAAGAAAGTAACATTTTTAAAAATTCCAGTGGAAAATAAAAGCAATATTGGTTGCTGGATGACAAGTATTAAAAGTAATACAGAAGGAAATATCTGTTTTATTTAATATCTCCTTGATCTTTAATATATTTTAGAAGAAAATGTATTTACAATGCTGAGAGACCAAATGCCAAAGGAGAGGCTCACAAGCACCAGGAAGAAGAATTCAGTCTTAAGTAATGTGAGCCAGCAGTGTAAAGCACATCATTTTTCCTCTCATTAATAAAAAATAATGTTATTAAAAGGGCTATTAAAAGAAATTTCAATTTTTTATAATGTTAAGGATTTTTATCCTGTGCATTTTTTTTTCAAAATTTGGTGTGATCAAAAATCACTATTCTCATGTAGTACTTTGTAAGCACCACAAATTAGCATCCACACCTAAATCCAGTTTTCAGCAGGAAATGCTGTTTAGAAACGGACACTGTTTTTGTTCTCAGACCTTCATTAGCTACACTAAGTAGCCCAGCATTACCCAGCAGATAACAACTGGCTCCACTGAATGTGTAAGGAAAATCTTGGATTAAATTAGAATTCACAGCACACACTGGAAACAGAAATCTTGCCATTAAGAGTAATAGTTCAGTAAGATTTGGTCCTGGACACTTAGATGATTGTGAAGAACTATTGAGAGAACCATTTCAACCTTTAATCATAAATTAATGAGTCCAGGCAGAAGATATTTGATGAGAATTATATAATAGGTAAAATATAGCCTATGGATTTAAAAAAGACGGAAAGGAGAATCTAAACCCAGTACAATCGAGCCTCTAAAAAACCATACTGGAACAGCTCACTGTGATCCATTAGGATTTTTTCATGAATAATAAATTAATTAATTCTAAAGCAAAATAAAATGCTCCAAGTATATACTGGATCTGACTGCTCTTTCAAGCTATATGCTGTAATGTATGTATTTTTTACACCAAAACTTAGAAACATGCACCACAGCCTATTACGCATCCTTGACTCCATGTAACCGTAGAGAAGCTGAGTGTGCTTGACATCCCACGGGAGGTGATCAATGCTCAGCAGGATTATGTCCCTATGCTGTTCTTTTCTCAGAAAGAGCAAGCCCTGTGAACAGCGAGAAGTGGTCTGAAAGGCTATTTTGTCTTTCTGCACAGGGGATTTTTTTAGGGGCCCCAGTTTTATTGAGAAACCACCGCAGTCAGATTTACAGAACACCCATTGCTGAAAAGCTCTATCTGTGGTATCTGGGTAGCATTATAGCAGTTGACAAAGCATCACAAAGCTGCTTTGTATATGTATTTTTAACTGTCAACCTACAGATTTCCTGCCCTGGATGTTGCTATGCTGAAAGCAACTTGAAAGCTTGACAATTTCATAGCAGCTCTGGAGTTTAATTTCAGGGATGTTCAGATCTAGCGCACTAGTTTAGATTCCTGTCTTCCTTCAGCTACTGGAAGAGTCGCCATCTCCAGCTCATGCTATTTTTTGCTCTTGAAAGGACTCAGGACAGTTTACAGTAATATAGGTTATTTTGCAAAATCGCAGCTCCTAAAATGGATAACATTTCCTGAAGGTCTAAATTAGCTCAAAAAAGATCATTATTATTCTCCCATGACCCTCATGCAGACGTATATTTAAACATTCTACAATCTGGGCAATCAAGAGCTAGCATTTTCAAAAGCAGCCTCTGCAATTTCATTTCTGTGAACATCCCCTATGGCTAATGGTGAACACTGTGTTGCAGAGGTGGGCAGATTCTTGGAGCCAGACAGCCCTGGCGTTTGCAGGGAGGATTGTTCAGGTGCTGCCGAACAGTCCGACCTGGCTTTCACACAGCCACGTGCCTGTTGTCCCAGGCTGCCCGCAGGAGTCCCTATGTTTACCAAGAATGTGAATTTACCAGCAAAGCTCTGGGAAAACTAGAGCAATCTGCAAAGAATGATGGAGATCTCAGGATTCCCAAACCTTTTATCATTCAATCATTATTTCAGCCTTCCAGTGCAGTGGTTAGTCTGTGAAGTTCGTTCTTACAAAGGAAAAGCATAAGCAGGTGTTTATCAAAAGCCCAAGAAACAATGATACCAGTAAGTATGACAAAATGCAACTTCTAATTCAGGAGAACAAGAAGGAAAAGACAGGTTAAGAAGAAGACTCCAAGTCCCAAATGCAAAAATATAACCAATTAGCCCTCCAAAAGGGAAGGTGGAATACTGTATTAATAAGTATTTTGACAGGGAAATCTTCCCACCAGTTAAAAAACTTTGTTCAGATGACCTCTGACAGAAAACTTTAGAAAAAAATACGTAATACAGATTAGTTAGGTAAAACAGGAGCAGTTTCACTGCAGTTTTGCATTAACACAAGGAAAAGATAAATAATGATTTTATTTGGTAAATGGAAAAAAGAGGGCTCAGGCATAACATGAAACTTTCTCAGCTCCATCAATGACGGAATTTACCCACTTTGTGAACTCATTTATGTCTTTGAGAAAATAAATGTAGATATAAATTTGGATATTTCAGTCTCCCAATCTTTCCAGGTTTCCTTACGTCTGTGCATTAGTTTAAGAAATATGACTGACAGAATCTGACCCTTACATATCAGGCATACTTACAAATAATAGTATAGCACTGGAGTCACTGAATACCTGATAAGTTGGAGTTTGCACTTAAGAAAAGAAAAACAGCTTACCATTTCCCTTCCTCATTTTCATACTGTTGGACTGTGTACCCAAACATGTCTTCCAGAGGTCCACTGAAGGTCATTGCATTTTTCACATCGACATTGGAAGAGCCGACGAGGTGAAAAAGAGCTTTAAAAAAAAAAGTAATATGTAGCAACACACATAAACCCCAAGACTTTTAAGAAATCAACGTTCAGTTATGACCTAACTGAGGGTACAAACAGGGGCTGAACATGGCATTTTGGCTATATTTATCACAGATGCTAAGAGATTTAAAACGTACTTCCCCACACATACAAACTAAATTCAGAGATGTTAGCAACTGGACTTCTGTATCCAAAATCCATTTTGCAAAGTCCATCACTCATTTGTAAATCACAATTCAAATAACATTAAGTAAAATATTATTATCTTTAATAGTAAATAAAACAACTTTTTAGTTATTTTTACTCCTTTTAGTTCCATGCATTTCTAATGTAAGAATTTTATAGAAAATGTTCCTTCAACATTCAAGGTAGTCGTTCTAAATTTTTCATAAATTTGAGAATTGACTAATTTTTAACTGTTTGCAGAAGACACACACAGAAAAAGAATGAGGCAAAGCTTTCAGATATATTTAGTTTAAATCTATATTAGAGAAAAAAAAACCATATAGTTTTCTCTTAATTCTGTTCTAGAGTACCTGTAAACCTTTCATATTTGGAAAAGAACAGAATAAATTTTTAATGCAACCAGATGCTGTTATTTCAAATAGACACTTGTATGTGTCTATTTGCAGAAATCCAACATTTACCCACTTAGGAAAAGTTGCTGTACAATGGTGTTGTTAGACTATGATGAGATCAGTCATCAGATGAGAGAAGATGCTTCTTCAGACTGATTTTCCATACCCTAAAGCTCAGTGATCATAATCAGGGAAAATACTGTAAAAATAAGACTGTATAGCAATTTTCAGAAAAATGAGATATATAGCATGAAAACTCCAGCTTGAAGTGATAATCGTAACCCACTGTGAGGCTCATTAAGAAGCCAGAATTACTATTTATATATAAAAATAAGGCTATTTATTTTTTCTTTATTTTTTATTTCTTATAGTGATCTCTTCCATCTTTGTCCTGTTGATGTCAGTTTCAAAAGCAACCACTGACTCTTCTGCTGCAGAGCTTTGTATTTAATAGACAAGAGCGAAAAATTAGTTGAATTTGTAGAACATCAAGACTACTTAGAAACACAATTATACACAACTTTCATTTAATTTCAAAGAAGCATTTCATGATCATTTGCTGACATTTAACAGCTACATAAAAACACCCAAATCCATAATACTTGCTGCATGTCAAAGCATCTAAATAATGTCCAGTTACTAAAATACATCTGTGTTATTCACCATTGAGACAATGATATTCTCATAGAAAACTTGTTACTATAATTAAGCTCCCAAGTGGTCAATGCTAATCTGTCTCTCTCAGCATCTTATTTCCTGCTTAATACAGTAAAATTATCACAAAAGACTATTTATCACTTAGTAGGTATTTCCAGTTTCACTGGACAGCAAAAAAGGAAAAGTTTCATTTGTGTTATTTTAGCTTTTCTTCCTCCAGTCAGAGTCAAGAAATATAAAGAAGTGAACAGATTAAAACAGAGTTTACTTTTTTTCTTCAGAAAAGATTAATTGCAAGCAATAAGAAAAAATTAATAGCTGACGGTCTGATGGGAAATCATTTGCTAGAAAAGTAATGCATGCATCTTTTGCCTTCCTTAAACGTTTATGCTTAAGGAAATTCTGCTATGTCTGTTCATGTGCAATAGATGTTTTCCTCCCCTACTCTCAGTCATGAAAGCATAATTAAAATTAACAAAATTGATTTTTAAAAATTCAATCAAGTCATCACTGGTTCAAATCTTTTGTTAAATTTCAGAGTAAAAATAATTGCTATTATGATTTTTTACACCATGTGTGGGATTCACACCACGTCACTTAGATTCCCAACCTACCTCCTAGACAACGTAACAGTTCTAATGAAATTGCCTGCTAAAGTAAATATCTAAGTTCATTATTTAGTTGAAGAAGAAAGGTAAATGCAAAATCTATCCATGTCGACTTTCCTCTTAAAGATCTCCAGAAGGCTGTTTACTTCAGCCCCTGAATAAGACAGGCAGAACATCCTTCTAGAGGTCTTCAGAGGCATGTTTTCTTCACCTTATGATATTTAAAACATATTATGATATATTAGCGGTCACAGATTCCAGCTCATCTCTTCCAATTTACTTTCTCCTAAAGCTACTGAAGGTCACACGTGCACTCTGTGCTCTGTACACTTCATCATGATACCCTCCATCATCATCCCATCATTTGCTTACAGACAAGGAATTTCTTCACAATGATGCAGTACTGACAACTACTGTGATTTTTACTGTGCATTCACTAGACAGAATGCTCTTGAAGTTTCCTAAATCTGTTATGCAATATACTCAAATCTTGTAATTTTAAAGAATATGCTTCTAATCCTCATAGCTGTAACAGAAAGTTTGAAAATGTGAAACACTAAAGCAAGCAAACTATAAGACAAAAAATGCCAGCTATTTGCCACTAACCCCCCAAATCCTTGTGCTTCTGGGTGAGGTCAAATTAGAATCAGCAATACTAATAAATGTTCATCTAAAAAATAAAGCTAGAGGAATCAAAAGAAGGAATCTGGTCAGAAATAAACATGAGGTGACTCCACACATATACTCCTGCAGACATGATACTGAACAAAACACAGTCTTGATTTGATCCAATATGGCTATCCTTTTGTTCTCTCATATTCCCGTTCTATCTTAGCCAGAAATCAGATGCTTTGAAGTTTGACTTCATACACAAACTGTGTGGCATATTTAATATGCAAATGGTATTACATGACCTTCTGTGGCTTCCATGTGCTAGGAAACATCATGGGCATAATGTTTTTGAATAAAAGTAAGGGTCATGATAAGCAGTATAAGATTAACTTATAAATAATTAATAGATTATTTATAAGGTACCTTATTACGTTTTGCACAGATTCTGTAAAAGGAAATCTTACTAGTCAATGATATGTTCAAATCTGCAGATGGTAAATGGAAAAGTGGAGTTTACACTGACCCACATTACACTGTTAACTAACAATAATCTACTGACTTTCACAACCTGGCTTTCACATTTTGCTTCATTTTTCAGTACAAAGAACATTGGACACATCAGCTGACTATTCAGAACATTTAAAAATATGTGACTGTGAAAGGTTGTGACTGTGAAAATGATAGTTTATATTAATAACAGTATCTAGCTTACACTCTTCCAAACTTCCAGTTTCTGTGTAAAATGCACACATTCTCATCTGTTTCTAGCAAACATTTGTATATGAATTAAAAAGACTATTGGCAGAACAAGTGGAAAAAGAAGAGCTACAAGGAAGTTGCAGAGGATTCGTCTGAGAGTTATGGAGATTAAGGATTTGACTATATACTTCATCAAAATTAGGTAAATTAAATTAAGATTTTGAATGATTTCATTTGTATTAACAGAATGACTAAAAATACAGATCAAAGCACTGATCAGAAATGCAGACTATAAATGTTTATCAAAGGATAAAACTGAGTTCCAGCTTTCAACTTTATGTTCTACAAGAAACGAGGCACTGTAGAAAACCTGGGACAATGTCCCTCTCACTACCAATTTAAACTGAGGAGAACACTAGCTGATGCATGTGTCATTCTTTGGTTAACACTCAGTCACCAAGACAACCACCCAAATATTATTTCCACTACAAACCTAGAGTAGTAGCTCATACTTGTCCAGTAGCCACTAATTTTTTTTTCTGTTTTATTTAATGAGATCTTTTAACCAAACATCTGCCTAGTTATTCTGCCTCTAAACTGTGCAAAACTAGATTTCCCCAGTGCTTGTCCGCGTGCATATTGCCTGGCCACTCTAACCTTTGCAAACAAGAACTGCAGAATAGGCACCCTTATTTTCCGAGAACAGATGGATATAAACATAACCCAAACTGTAGAACAAAGCCTAACACCTGGCTTTTTACTGATGAAAAATATATCACCGCAAATCACCCACAATAAATGACATCACGAAGACTGATTTAGCCAAGAGGAGAGAGTAAATTCAGTTAGGGTATTTTATCTGTGCATGGTCTGTAGCAAATAACAATTGCATGCTCTATAAACGGTGGTTATTCCAAGAAATACAAATGTTTTTTGCAAAAATGGGAAAGGACGAATTTGCACTTTGCATTCAACAGGGCTTACACGTTGGCCGCACACTACTTCCCCTTATCAGCATGTGGTCAAAGTGTTATTTTTGTTCCATTTCATACTTACTGTTGTAATGCTATAGCATTTCAGGTGTCCTTATTAATCACTCTGCATTTTGCAAGAAGAGGCTGAAAAAACGGAGGTCTAAGTGCAATCAAGGAGGACAACAAACCAAGTAGAATGTCTTGCAAAAGTATGCACAACTGGAAAATACTGGGAAACTCAAAAAAAGTTATTAGCAGAAAAAACCCCCCAGACTGCTCCATCCTGGAAAATAAAAAAGAAATTTAAGCTGAAGATTAAAATAAGATTAAAATGTTTTGTGGAGTTCTCATATGCCTGGACCTCGTGCAAAAAACAAAAAATAAAATAAAATAAAATATTGCTTTAATGTCTTGTACAGCACATATTATAACCAATGATGCTGTAAGGATGTTTTAAAGACCTGCAAACACAGGAGTGCAATACAGCAACACAGAACAGTGCATCTGATCAAAATGTACTGAAAGTTAAGTGATATTAGGAAAGATGTCCTAATTTATAAGGCAATAACTGATTGCCTTTAAAAGTATTTTATGCTGATACTGCAAAAGACTACCTGTCTCTGTTGTTACCTTAGAAAACATACGAAGAAAACAGCATAAAAGGAAGCAATTGAGATGCTGGTGACAGTTAATCAGTGAGGGGAACAGGGCTGGGAGCATTGGCTTGGCTTCCCAAAAAAACTTATTTTCAAAACTGTGGCAAATAGTATGGTTCTCTGTAACTAGAAAACCTCTTCACTTGAGAAAATTGACACCGAGTGCTGGCATGTGCAAGCCTGTGCTGCTGCTCTCAGCTGGCTGGAATCAAGCCAGCAGCAAGGAACAAACTGTGTCGTTCAGTAAGTGCAGCACTGAGCCTCAGCAAATAAAACCTCCTGAAAGCTGGATCTTTTTAGCTGCATCAACACAACACTGTGGATTTGGGTTCAAGGCTGGACTGCAACTGGCTAGCAAGGGAAGAGTAAACATGTATCTCCTTCAAAGACATACCTATAAAAATGCTATTTGTGAAATCATGGCTCAAAGACATGAAAGTGGATTCTTTGCTGGACCAGCAAATGGAAGAATCTTCACATTTTATTTTTTGCTTCATTTGTGATAATGTCACTGCAGGATTATACTGTCCTGTCTTATGAAAAAGAGATTTAGTCACAGACATCCCAAGTGGAAGAAAATACGATGGCGTGGTACAATTGCCATCTGTGAGCTAAGGGGCCACAGTGCTCTGGCCTTACTGTGGAAGGCCAAGGAAGCTGCGGTAAGGAGTTCTTGCTGCATTCAGTTCTAAATATCAGCATATTTCAAATAAAGCTGTATACTTTAAAAAAAGTTTCAACTTCTGAAACTTTTTCAGTACTGCTTAAATCAAGCTTTTTATTTTTCAGGGCTACAAAAGAACTTTTATATAATTTTGCCTCCAGCATTTTTTTCTTTAATCTTTAACCTTTGAAGAGCAAAAGACTGACTTTCTGGAATGAGACCAAATAATTAAAAAAAAGACTTCTTATTAAAAGTAGATAAATATCCCCAAAAGACAAAGAAATATATATTTGAAAGTGCTTCCAGATTCAGTAGCCACATGCTTTTCAAAACCAATTAAATGCTTTGTACAACCCATTAAATAAAGCTTCCTTTGATGGTTTGGTACTGAATAATTTGTACTGGAAGACAGCTTTCTAATGCGGTGTCAAGCCTGAAAATATACTGAATCAACACTTTGTAATGTGTTCCCAAATGAGTAACACAATGCAATAGGCAAAACTTTTGGAAATACAATAGCAGAGACCAAGAATATGTGCCTCACTTGGTTGACAGTCATCAGAATAGAACTATTTTGTTCAAACTTTGTAAAGTAGTCCTCTCATCGGCACAGTTCATAGCACTTGGCAGTTTCTCACAGAAGGGTGAAAAAGCCTTAGAAATATGCAGTCACATACAGAAAACATTGTGAGGTCAGCTACTAGACTTGTACAGATGTACAGAGGCTTAGCAAATTTAGCAACTCAATGGAAGTGAAACAACTCCTAGAAAACGTTTCAGCTGTCTCCAGTGATCTTCAGCCCATCTTTTGGATGTAGTTCTTCCATCAACACTTAACTCCATTCAAGTACCTACAACCTGTATTCTCCATTAGGCCCACCCTCCTTTGCTATCAAAGACCATTTCCTCCTGAACATGCCACTATAACTTTTGTTTCCTACCATCTAGCTTTATCTATAAGCCCCCAGGACCCTTCATCTCTTGACCTTTTTTTGAGATAGAAGATATTTATAGTCATCTATAATTAACTCAGATTTCACACAGAAACCATGGTGAAAATGCACGTGTGTGTTACTTTCTGAAATAAACCCCAGAAGCTTAAAAATGAGCAAAAGATTAATTTCATGCAAAATGTGAATAAACAAGGACTCTTTAATCTAAGGAAAAATGTGTTCTTCACAATACTCTCCACAACTGCTCATGAACCTGTACGTTTTCCTCTGCACAAAATTCCTCTAGATTGATAGGAAGAGTCAAGTGTGATGTTTCAGTTGGTTTTCTACAAGCTTTCTACTTGCCCAATTATGCTGAATCCCAGTTTTGCAGGCTGATGTCCTGCTGCTGTAAGCTTTCCATGGGGTAGCCTTGTCAAAACCAGAGAATGTGAATCATAGCACACACACACACAGAGAAAAAAAAAAAAAACCAAACAGTCCATCTGATCAGTCTAGACTTCGTCAGTCTACCCCATCAAATTTAAAATCACCCATCTATAAAACGCCCCAGAAGGACAGAAATTCCTTTTGAACATTCTGCGTAATGTGATAATATGAGAACTAATGTGAAAAATCATAGAATCATAGAATCCTTAAGGTTGGAAAAGACCTCTAAGATCATTGAGTTCAAACATCAAACCAAAACCAGCAGGCCCACTAATCCACGTCCTGAAGCGCCTCATCTACACGTCTTTTAAATACCTCCAGGGATGGTGATTCCACCACTTCCCTGGGCAGCCTGTTCCAAGGCCTGACCACTCTTTCAGTAAAGAATTTTTTCCTAATGTCCAATCTAAACCTCCCTTGNCCGCCAATTGGATTTAGCTCCATTGACCACAACTCTCTGGGCTCAGCCATCCAGCCAGTTTTTTACCCATTTTAAATGACGTCTAGCTGAAAATGCATGTTACCATCTCCCTACCAGGACAAAGGACAATTTTTTTTTTTGCCTTCCTGACTTGGTACCATTATTCATTAATTGTTTCCCCCAGTTGCTTTCGGGGATCGTTTGGTAATTTTTCTGAAAGGTCAGCAGTCTTAAGGCTAATATCAGAGTGGAAATGCTTTGGTGGCAATACAGGCTTCCTGAAAAGTGGCAACTTTTTCCATTTCTTTACTTCACAGTGGTACAAACTTCTGCCTTTCATGGCCTTATGCTAAGCATAATCATTGGCTCACTCTCAACCAAATCAGTCAAGGCTTCAGGAACAGAAGAAATCCTCCAAAAGGAAGTGCAAATATCTTGATATGACCCGCTCACATCCAGCTAGCCAGAGCACCACAGAACTTAAATCCAAGCCAGTTTTTATATAGTACAGCAAAATCATACGCAGTCAACATGCATGCTAAAAGCCAATGGCTCACATTTTATGTCCATAAAATGCATCAATATCAATTCAGCTGTGATCCAAGAAAATGCAATAAATGCAGTGGAAGGGAAAAGATGGAAAGTTAAAAATATCTATCTTTTCCTTTGGTCCCATACAACTCTGCTATGCAGTGATTTTGGGAGAAAAAAAAACAAACCAAAAGCAAGCAGAGAGCTTGACCAATCAAAAATTCCAGAGCCAAGTGGGGACGGACACACTTCAGAATTAAATCTCAGATGTGTATATTAAAAGAAAAAAAAGATGAGCTTGCAAACAATAGTCAAGTTGTATAGAGAACACCTTTCCTATTACTTCTGATAATACAGCATCTATGATAATTTTCATTGGAACACAACGGAACATTCATTTCCTTTATCTGAGCCATCTTTCAGTAGAGTAAGAGGGAACTACTATGTTGTTCCAGCTTCTTATGTCATCGCTACATAAAGAATTCCATGTTTCCCTGCTCACAATATGTATGCCTGTACTTCAACAGAGACTTAAAAACTCTAAAACTTTAAACTGCTTCTTAGCACAAAGACTTACATTATTTTTCAGACAAACTCCTTATATAAAGCTAACAGGTTTAGCAAAATGTAAATCAAAAGGATTTTTACAAAACTGAACTCCATTTAAGCAGCAGGAGATGCTACAACAGTCTAAGATAGAAAATGCTTTTACAAACATAAGTATCCTAGTAAAGTTTAAACCACTTTTTTTTGTATTTAAATACTCATATTTGCAGTTTTCTGAGAGCAGAACCAGAGTAAGGGATGAAACCTACTGTTGCTAAAAGCTAATTGTGAAAGGTTTAAAAATGTTTGCCATTGAGCTTAGACTGAAAAAAATAAACCATCATCCAAATAATTCCTCTTTTCTATTGCATATGTTAATTCTTTGCAGTGAATCAACTGTATTGTCAATAATATTGTTCAAGATGTTTTTTTTAAACTCTTCTCCTACCAGTAACCAGAAAAATGGCTATAGTGGGAATATAGTTGATAAGAGATTGCTACAGGCAGTAATGGAAAATAAATCACATATTTGTTGAAATGCTGGAATTGCACCATGAATGGTCCCCAGCTGCTAGCGCCCTCATACCACTAGCTCAGATGGAAGTGCCTCTTCATCCCCAACTGCACAGCAGCAAAATGCCTGCAGGGAACGCCAGCTCTGTCCTGCAGCAGCACCGGGTAGCAGGCACTGCCTGTTTGCACAGATCAGCTCTGACCTGCTCACTAGCAAAATCTTGAGCCTGTCTCAAGCACGTACCGGCATGGGTAGTCATGGTACCAGCTCTCTACTAAAAGACATACAGAGCTTTTCCGGTTTGAAATTTACGACTGCTCACTGCTAAAACAGAAGATTATCCTCAGCCAGTCTGTTTCCTTGCTCATTTCTACCTATGAAATGTTAACCATGATAATAAATCTTTTCTTCACTGGACAGTTTAAAGAATGTGGCTCAGTGATAACATATATTTTACATTTTTAACTGAGAAATCCAAGCAGACAAGAATGTGGGACTGCAAATAATCACAGTGGTCACTAAATCCAATGTTCCATGAACATAAACAACCACAGAATACCTGCCTAATCTGGAAAAGGCTACAAAACCCACCACCACATACACATCACAAAAGACACTACATCCTAAGACAAACTGAAGATCAGCAATACAGAGGTTTGTTCATTTGGACAAAATAAACCCCCACAAGAACAACTGGTATTGCACTAGGCAATTCATAGACTGCTACATGTATTTATTTACTTTACTTAAGCAGCTTTACTCATCATCTGAGACAATCAAAAGGACTTTCACAGGCTTGCCGCTTCTTCCAGTCTACCTGTGAGATGAACATAATTTACAGGCAACACATAAAACCAAATTTTCTGTAAATGGATTCACGTACCAGTAAGTCAGGAAGTGGCATACAGTGTTCACCTGAGATCATCAGAAAAACTGACAAAGCCAAAATGCCAACTTCACACCAGTATTGCTCAGATGAAATGAGAACGGAAGATACCCCTCTAGTGTATGTCAGAAACTTATCCCCTGAAATAATCATGTGTGATATGTTTGAAGTGGAATATGATAAAAGATCAGTGCCTCCACCATTGTCATTTCACAGGGCAGTTTGGGAAATAAAGTAATTTTTTAAATTGCTGTAACAGTTTATAGGGATTTAATATTCTTCTTTTATGTGGTATATTTTTATAGTCAAGATACTTTTTTATTTCAATTAAAAAGTTAATAAATTCTCCAAAAGCCAGTATATCACCATGAATTATCAATATTGAATAGCAATATACTGAAAACTTTAGCATAATAATATGCATCATCAACCATATCTACTAATTTTTAAACACTAAGACAGTCAAGTACCAGTAAGAGCATGAGCACTTCTTTTGCTGTACCGTTGCTGTAGGGATTTTACTGGTAAACCATTTGAAAGCACTATGGAATTAATCCCAGGTCTTTTTACTTCAAATGTTCTTTTTTACTGGTCAATAAACAATTCAGGGAAATTTGGAACTAGCTGTGAAGAGATTATAAGAGGAAGGTTTGTTCACCCCCCGCAAAATTAAAGCTGGACTCTAGAGGTAGAAAAACATCCTGTTTTTTAGATGCAGTTTAAGATAGCGCTTTCTACATGAATTACTGGCGCTAATAACTTATCTTTCCCACCCACAGCACATGAAGTACACCCGTGATTTTAAGATATCTGTCCAGTCCAGTCCTGTTCAGAAAGCATTCTGGTGTTACCAGGAGTTCCATAAAGAACCTGTTACTCTTTCTTTCAAACATCTGCATCAACTTCACAAAAGTACCATGGAAGCCTAACAGTGAGGAAATTTGATTTTCTTATGTAGATGCCACTTGTACAGGCTAAATTGAAGTTTGCAAAGTTAAGGTCAATTCTGGTGTTATTTAACAGTGGCTCAGTCTTCTTAAGTCAATGGGAACTGTGAGTGTTAAAGAAGGACCTCCTAAAAAGGCACAAAGAACTTCGTGCCACCACCTTACATCCCACAATACTCCTTTTGCAAGTATGTGCTATCTTACCATAGATTTAATATCAGCTTTATGCAAGTAGCACCTCAACTACAGTTTCAGCAGCAGAGAGTGGCAACGTATCGCTTCCAGCTTTTCCTTCCAGCTCATCTACGAGGCAGCACAGCAGTGCTGATGCCACACTCTGTTTTTATTCTTCTTTGGTCTACAGCTCTTTGGATACCGCAGTTGCCTTTGCCTGAAACAGACCTTTCCAAGCTCTGCTGATACACACAGAGGACCAAGTCACGGCAGAATGATTGGAGGAAACCTGCTTTCTAAAGGAAACACATTTAATGATCAATGAGTTAAGTCTGATGACTGTTTACAAATAAAACGCTCAAAAATTATTTTTTAATGGCTCTTTAAAGCTCCTGGAGGACTTCAAACTGGCAGAGATTGAATGGAAAGTACTCACTAAACCCGTATCAGGTACCTAACCTAAGCATCTTTGCATCGTCAGCTCAGGCAGCTAATCCCTGTCTGACACGAGGTTGGTATTGTGGTGCTATCTGGTGTGCCTGTTGAGATGTGGTGCAAACATCTGCACTCACAATTACACAGATATAAACGGGGCAACACAGTGCTCTGCTAAAATAACAACAGCAAGCGCTCTGTTTCTGTTCAGAACATAGGGTACAGGATTGCTGAATTGATTCCTATCTATTGCTGGCAACTAGATCATATTTTTCAGGGTAAACAAATTCCATATAAAAGCGACCTTTTGCTCTGATTTTTCTGACTGGAAGGCTGTTCCAACTTCTAATTTTTCCAGTAGTAGGAACTTTCTGCTCTCCAACATACATTTATTTCTTGCCAGTTCTTATGTCAAAATAAAAGTGCTTAAGCTAGGGAACAAAATAGTTTTAAAAGTGTTCTAGAAATAAAAGTGAAAACTTCCATTTCAAAATACTACTGCTTGAAGCCCTAAACAGTTTTCAATACTCTCCCCTGAAAAAAAAAAAGACTATTATAAATTTATATAACCTATTTAGGCTAGAAAGACAAGTCTTCAAAAATAGGGAAGGTTAGACTCACAGTTGTCAGCATTAATTGTCAACATTAATTTCCATTCTTTCTGAACAGTTAATAGGACTTCTGTCTCATAACAAAAATGCACAGGACCGTGCAAGTAGACTTGGATAAAACATACGCAGATGGCTTGCAATTGCTTAAGCAATCATAAATCTGTTGTTTTCCAAGATCACAATGCTTGAGTGTGTATTCATAGATTTTTAATAACTGATTTCTGAGGCTTTCAAAAGTTTAAAAACTTGCCATTTGATGGACTTGTCTTACTAATCTGGTTATTTTAATAACAATGCTTTAGTTGAAACAACCTGAAACAAAAAACCCCAACAAACCTTTTAACATTTTTTTTTCTGGCTTTCTCTTACTGTTTCTTTTCACTAAGCAGCCCCTCAAGAACTCTGGAAGGTTTATTTCAATCAGCTTCTGTTGTTGTTTGTTTTTTTTTTAATGTCCAACTAGAAATTTTTCCTTTGCTTATCACGCCGATTGCCAATGCAACACATTGAGGTGTTTGTTTCACAAAGTACTTTTGTAAAAGAAGGCAGCTTTCAGACAGGTATGAAAGGAAGACAAAGATAGTCTTTCACAAGCCCCAGATACAGCAATGACTCCAGGTGTGACACTTGTGTACCAGGCTTGTCAAAAGTTAGTGACAGGATTAGTAAATTCTCAGCATCTCAATTTCAAGTCTTAGCCTTAGGCTCAAGGCTCCTCTCCCACAGCTTAATCGCGTCAGCTGGCATCTTACCCTCAACTGAGGATAAGTTTTAGAACCGAGTACAGGTATTTCAAACTTCCACTGTGGCTCTCTTTGGGGAAGAAGTCTTGTGCCCAATACAGCATCTCATGTTTTCCATTGAACCATAGCTTTTCATCTTTCCTCACAGCTCTGAAACTTGGAAAAGCTCCCTCATGAAGCAGCTGCTCCTTTTCTGCCTCTCGCCATGGCTGTCCCAGCAGCTCCCAGGTGCAGCCTTGCAGCCAGGGCAGCCACTGCCCCAGGAGGCATGGCTGTCCTGGCACACTGCTGATGTTCTCCCAGCACCACATCTGAAGAAAGTCCGTTTCAGCTTCTGTTAGCCATGCTATCGCAGAACAGTAATTTCCACTCAGGAGAGGAATAAACTATATGGAATAAACCAGTTCTCTTTACCTAAGGGAGTGGAAATGGACTTATGGCAACTATTTGGGTAAGATAAGGTCTCAGCTTTCAACCATTTTTCTGTCCCATTCAGATCAGAAATCTGAGGTCCCCCACATCCCAAGAGATATCACACCTGAGACAGTTGTGGTTTAGCTATCTCGGCCAAAATATAAAAATATGTATTTGCTTATTCAATGTGGAATAGTACTCACCAAAGACACTGACAGAAAAGGGAGGTCTTCAGCCTTGTGTTAACAGTGAAACAGAGAAGGGTCTTAAGCTTTGTCTCTTCTGTCCCATATGACTCCTTAAACCCTTATACTCTTTCTTTGGTATTCTAGGCTTGGCTTTGATTAGAAATTCCATTTTGGACCAAAGAAAAAACTTCCCATCAAGTCTGGTATGTACATTCCTAAAAAGGAGGACTAGTTTCAACTAATTAACATTCTCTAATGGAACAGCTATTTTGTTGGAGGATTCATCATCAGCTCTAATTTTACTTTTAAGTAACTATTAGAGCTACATGACAGTAATTACATTAGCTGTGAACATAGCATTTCCCAAAAAGAGGGCAATAAATTACAGAACGATATAGCAAAATCTGACAAGAGCTGGCAGGGCTTGAAAGCTGCTGCTTCACGTTGCATTTCCCAGAAGACATTGACTTGGAAGTAAGTGCTGCTCTGGTATCAGCCCCCTTCTCTGTTTCTTGTACAGCTCTCAAGTGGGACAAGAGGAAGAATTATTTTCAGACAACAGAATAAACAAGTATGATTTCTGAGACCTTTTCCTCACACTCTATTTTAGGCTAAGGCACCTTAGGAAACAAATTTTTCACATAAAAGCTATACTGCATTTCTAAAACAGTCAAGTTCAGAAGTTTACAGAGAATATGCACTACAATTTGGTTGGTAAACTGGAGACATTTCTTTCCTTTATATTCTGTATCATGCAAGCAGTTATCCTCAAATCAAAGTCAATGCCCTACTTGAGTCAAGCATAAAAAGTGTGGCAGGACTAAACATTACGCTTATTAAGCAATTCTTTGGGCAACTGTCACACAAGAAGCTCCACAGCCTATGTTTACTGTTCCCACTGCTGAAAAAAACCAGGCTCGACCCGTATCAGTGCCTGAATTTAGAATTATAACAATAATCACAAGACCCAAACGGTTAGGCGTTTTCTTAACTCTAAATTAGCAGAGTAATGAGTTTGCAAAATACTATTTTCCTATACAAAACCTGAATACCACAGACCCTAAAAGCAAATTGTGGCTGTTATAGGAGAAACACAGATACTGCAAAATAATCTACTCATGCCATGTCTCTCTTGTGTTCCTGCCACCTGCTAAATCAAACCAAACCTGAGAAATCCTAAGTCCTAACAGCATCAAAACTTTTATCATTCAGTTTGTAACAAGTTGCAGGTGTATATTTAACAAGAACTGAAAAGCGAATGACTCCCAGACCTGTATCATTCCCCACATTAGCACAGCTTGAAGAAGAAACTTCTTTGTTTAATAGTCATCAACCTGAACCACCTCAGCTGCACCCAGTTCTACATTTTAAGAACTTCATTCAAAAATAAACATTTTAACTTTATCTTTTAAAAAAACAAACGGGAACTGATAAAAGCAACTGGCATATCAGAGACCAAGAAAAAAAAATTAAAGTCTTTAGTTCCACCGTATCTAAAAACTACAAAGATAAGTAGTTTTCTGAAGTCATTCCTTCATTTTTTTGTTATTATGTGTCTTGCAGGAATTCCAATTTTGGGTTATAAACAAGGATTCCTAATTGCAGACCTTATAATTGCAGTTTCACATTTTAAAAATTGCTTTCTTAGATCTTTTGTAGAAGAAATAGACTACACACTGCACAAATGTGGCTTCAGATAAAACAGCTTAAAGATTCTGAGAACATGTTTTTTCCTGCAAAACTAGACATCTATTCCTTTATGTAACAGGCTTGTTTTCTTTAAAAACAAAGATATGAAAATCTGAGAGACAAGTGAATGGACTGGGTGACTAAAAAAGATCACATGCACATGATTACACCTTTTATGCCCACTTTATCTTTGTGAAACTGAGCACATTTTCTGATAATGAGCTTCCAGAAAGAAATTAAAGAGGCTGAAGCTATAAATCAGTCAGCTGAGAAGGTAGCTATAATCACCTTCACAGAAAAAGGCAAACCAAGGTTAGCAGCTCAGAAGTTAAACTAAAAAATTTTGAAAGGGTAAGTAAGATAGTTTTAATAATCAGAGCTACTTAACCTTTGAGAAAACAGTAGCAAATGAAAATTACTTCAGACATTTACATGGCTTTAAAAACATCATGCTAGTTACATCACAAATTAAGCTGAAGAGCTATGGGCTCTTGTTACACTGGTGGTCAGGGAGTGGTCAAAAGACCATTTATTACCAGCATTTTACTCATACAGTGTAGAAGGGTGAAGGCAGGAAGGAGGGAGATGAGGAATTCAAATAGTGTTAAATGCTTTACAGTTTTACTGAAAGATTTATCTTTTATTTTGCTTTTTAACTAGTAGGATTATTTTGGTCTCTTGCTGGTGGTGACCTCATGTTTTGCACCAAACTTTATTTGGTAAACAACCACAAAAAAAAATTATATAATAATAACTGGATTTAAATGCCAAAGGTGACAAAACTAACAAACTGGGGCCTGTTCCAAAGTATGAATTTGCAAGAAAGGCTTTATGACCTAAATTAATGAATTTAGTTGAATCTTTGAAGCTAAGAGCACAGCAGGTTCAGGATCAAGCTGATTTCATATTTTTTAAAGCCTTCCTCCTACCAAACTTAATAAACATTAAGAACTCCTACAATGTGTATTCATTTATTTTGAAAACTAAAAAATTGGAAGATAAAACCATGCTACTAATTCACAGAATTATGTCAGAACATAATCAGAAACTAAACTGAGATACTGTTCAAAATTAACTAAATAGGTTATGGTGCAAGAGAACAATTTTTATATTGCAGACAGTTTTTAGTTCATGTTTGTTTAATTCCAAAGAAAAGCCACAAAAAATATTTTCCCATGGCTCTAGCACTTACTCACTTGATCTGCAGATAACATGCATCTTCTGTGTAAGTGTGATCTACACACAGACATTAAGGTCTGTGTTAAGCAAGCATCTTTGTCAATATGGACTTTTCAACTATTTAAAATTCCTTTAAATGTAAAAGATACTAGCAACCTTGGAACTTTACCAGGTCAAGCATCTGCAACTACCGAACACAGCCTACTTTCAATACCATGCCCTTACGCTGTTTCCTGAAACAGGATGCATTTGTCTACATAGTGATTGTATATTTATTTTACTACAAGAACACTTACAAAAAAAAAAAAAAATTCCCACCCTTCCATACTTTGGGCAACTAGATGTGTGTTTGTTTCAGAGACTTAATGCCATGATAGCAACGGCTAGAAAAAGAAAAATACTCATAAATTGTAAAGTCAGTTCAGAATTTTAATTCTAAGTGAAAATAATTCAAAGAATCACTGTGAACATATTTTCTCTCCAGATGTTTGTTGTTATACCTTAAAAAAACCAAATAAGCAGCAAAATGGCTGCTTCTTTTCCTTGGTGATACACCACCACAAGCACAAAACATAGACTTGCAGAATTGCCATTGTAATCTAACAGTACACAGCAAAAACTCTTCATAATTTCTTGTTTAAAGTGGAATAACTGGAATCAATTTGGTCTAATAAAATAGCAAACCAACGAACAGTTTGATTTGTCTCTCAGTTTGCTGAGAATTATTACAATTTTGAATGTAAGTATAATTTGTGTACAAATGCAACAAACTGGCATTACTTACAAGACAGGAAATAGTAATATACCAGCTTATCTTAAAGAAATGAATGACTTTGTTTAGACATTATGAGACTCTTTAAAGCCATAGTTTGCTGCGTATGAGTAGTACTGAAGGTCAGATTCTTCTACATTCTTCATATGTTTACATTTAACTCCTTATATAGCAGAAATTAGGGTGCTTTCTAGCTGACAAAGCTAATCAGCTTGGGCAGATTTTTAAAAGAAAAAGAAATTTTAATTTAAGAAGTCCTACCTGCTGAAGGAAACCTACCTGAGCATTCTATGACTTGTGGCACTCAACACCATTCAAGACAAAAACGTAAAGCTCAAATAACATAGTTTATCTGTGCAAGCTGACTGAACAACTGTCTTAATAAGCTTGCTTGTCTTCAGTGAAAGAAGAATCAAAGTGTTAATGTAAGTACAGCTCTAATGTAAGTTCTGTTCATGCACTCCTTAGACTGTGTGGATGATGGGACAAGGGGAGATGGCTTTTAACCCAGAAGAACTTCTCTATCAAGGAGTTTGGGCAGACGTTTCAGCTAGCAATAGATTATATCAAATTCACAGAGCTGGCACACAGTACCATTAAAAATGCTTTTTCTAAAATTATTCTACAAGTTTTGGTGTTTTTATTTTTAATCTTCCATTGTTATGTCCCATTCCCTATTTCAGAAGTCCTCCATGTTTTTTTTAAATGAAATGTATTTTTGGCAAGTCTCTCCTGTTCCCAGTCTCCCACCACATTTAAAAAAGAAATGCTTATTTACACACACAACCTACACCATCAAACATTGGTTTAAATTGAACAATCCCCTTGCAGATATGTCACAATCTGAAAGCAGTTTCTGCTTCCTCAGCCTAAGATTTATCGTCCAGTGAAGAAACAAAACTTATAGTGGCTCTCAATGCTTTGAGCAGATCACATAATTGGAAAAGTAATTTTGATTTTTACGGTTGTCATTATCTTAAGCTGAAGTTCAATTTATAAATTTGTATCCTTACTTCTGTATCACAGCTTATGTATGCTTTTAAAGAGGTACACAAATAGACAAATACTAGATCATGACAACTATTAGTTGCCAAAAGATTCCTCATGGAAACTAGGGTCCTGATTTTGTAAGCCTTTTCATCTACCTTCTCAGAACTGGATGCTAACTAATCCCAATGCCAATTCATCAGAACACAGTCAATTACAAGATACATCATACCTTTAGGACAATCTCCCAAGATAACAGCATTCAAAAACGTAACTGAAATGGGTGCACTGAGCTTCACAATTTGTCTTGCATCTACTCTCATATTAGGGAGGAAATGGCTAATTTAAAGGGTCTGGTTTCTGAAAGATTGCTGCAAGTGTTTCACAGAAATATTTAAGTGGTTAGACTCATAACACCAAAAAACCCCTCAACAGTTGATGTTGATCCCACTCCTTTGCCACATCTTAGGAAGAATGGTGAGTTCCTAGTAAGGTCAAGCACAGTTTTGATAGGTCTTCCATGAAGAATTTTACATTTCTTTTGTAATACTGTTTTCAAGCATTTAAACAGAAATAGACAGTCTGACATAATTTTTTCCCTCTCAGTTTATTATCTTTTCATACACATTCCAAAACACTAAGCGGCCAGTCTGCCTTAACATGCAGAATGAGCAGCTTTGGGGAGTCAAATTAGTTTCTTGTACTGCTGGAGGTCTAGGGTGTAACTTGCAAAAACAGTCAGCTCCAATGCACAGTATACCAATAATCATTACCATAGAACAGATATCCATTAGTGTGCTGAGCAGAGCTATATACTCTAACAAATACTACCAAAAACTTAAATTACATGTCATGGCACATCTGCACACCGTTTTTAGGAAAGGAGGGCCTTTAATGTCATTTCAACATGACTTGGAAAAGAAGCTGTGAAATGAAGTCACTGTTATCAATCCTCTTCAGAGCTAGATTCATCTTCCTGGTCAGAGAGCTCAGCAACAGGAAAGCGCAGGATGGCTGCCACCCCTGTCAGCTGGCCAAGCTGCTCTCCAGACACATGAAGGCTGGAGAAAATGCGTACTGTGCCCATGTTCTCCCGTACGCTATCTACCAATTTAACATATCGGGCACGTGTAGCCACATCCTGGTGCCGGAAAAGCTCATCGCTGATCAGCAAAGTATCGATGGCCATGGCTTCATTGGCCTTCTCCACGTGTTTTAGACCATAAAAAGCCCTGTCAGGCTCATGCTGCAGCATTTTATAGAAGTCATCTAAGGCTTTGACTTCACCAGCTGCCTTAGTGTCAGAGAGACGGCTAGTTACAGCTGGGTCGCAGAGGGCTTCCTTCAATGCATATTTATGTCCCGAGGAAGAGTGGACCTAAAGTAAAAAAAGTCAAAGGTTTGTTTTTTTTAAATAAAAAGGACCATTTTCTTGATTAGCCAATCACAAACAGCTTCCACTATACATAGTATTTATCTTGATAATTATTCAATAAGTTACCTCTTTCTTGAAACCTACATGATTCTTTTCTTAAAGGATCTCTCCTGCAATCCAAAGCCTATACCAAATCCCTTAAACTGTATTTTAATAAGTGCAGGAAAGCTGTTTCTCATATTCAAAGGCTGGGTTAAATATGCAAGCTGTTGCAGACAGTCCTTAAGGTAGGGCCACTTGAAACTACTAAGAAACTAAGACTTAGGCATCATTTTTTTAAAGCACTCCAGAAGAGAAAGACCTCTTAAGACTGCAGACACAGTGCAAAAGCATCATCTTGCACAACTGCATAGCTACTATGCTTGTAAAGCTTTGAAGTACATTAAAACTTTTCACACATACTATTATCCCTTTGCTACAAATGCAAAAGGAGGCTTCTTGGTGCAATTTGTCTCCAAAACGTTGGGATCTTTAAGTATTGGGACAGGCTTCTCCGTCCCCACTGTGCCGTTCAACACCCCCCCTCCCCCTTTGCAAGTATCGATTACAGGCCTACTCCAATTAAAAAATGATACAATTATCCTCATGAAAAGGAAAACTTATTTTAGGCTCTGAGTTTGCCTATTTAAGTGAAAGGCAAAAACCCCCACCATTAATGGAATGACTAAGGAACAGGAAAAAATGCTATGGTCTGCATAACCTTTAACTATGTAGTACAAAACTAGCAACACAATTAACTAACCTCTACCACATCCAGATACTTTTTTCCCCTTCTTTAAAAAGCTTTAGAAAGCTGCTACTAAACATGCATGCTATATAGTATGGCAAATTAACACTACAGTTAAACTATTTTCCAACTTGTACTTCACTATTAATTGAAGATTAAATATGCCCTTATAGGGAGTTTAAAATATTTAATACTTTCTCTACTCCACATTAAGGTAACCTAGCGAAGAACCATCCCTGTATTCTGCATAACTATCTTATAGTTTGGGAGGCATAAGAATAATTTCCTTATGATGCTCAGACAGAAATTTGTCTAATAAATGAATTATTTCCCATCACCCTTGTAATTATCTTCTATTATCACAGACGGCTCTTAAGCCTCTTTTTACCCACTCTGGAGACTGTTTAGCTCCTTACCTGTAGGAACTTGGACCTGTTCTCCAGCAGAAGCTTGTTGTCAGTCTTGACTGCCTGCTGGAACATGTAGTCACAAAACTGCTCCCGTACGAAGCCTGGGCTAGCCACCAGTACACACTTCACCACCTCGAAGTTGATATGCCGTTGAATAGCTTGCACCACTTGCTCGTAAAACCTCTCCAGGGCCCGGTCGTGCTGACTGCAGTTCCCTTTCCGCTTGCGGGGGATGTTCACCTCCACTTTGGCACGGGTAAGTGTCATGCTTGGAGTGACCAGGCAGACGTGAGCCAGCCCTTCGTGCATGACCACGGCTGCCACATCGGCGCTCCAGGCTGGGTCGCAGGCCTGCTCGATGCGCTCCAGCACCACACTGTCCCACTGCTTCTTTGCCAGCGTGAACTGCCGGTTGGGCTCCAGCTCGATAGTGTGGTAGGCCCCCATCTTGACATACTCATTCTCTTGGATGTTAGTGCCCTTGACCCGCAGCTGGCAGGCCTGTGAGTCAAAGTCAATGGCCTCCACGCAGAGGGTGAGGGTGGTGCGGATGCGGTTGCTGCCCACGCTACCCGTGGCTGACTCGGTCTGCACCTTCCGGATGGTGGAGGCCCGCAGGCTGTCACCCACCTGCAGCAGGTTGTAGGTGTGCCACATGTCCTCGGGCTCCTCGGGGATCAGCGTCACCTGCCCCGCATTATCCTTCTCCAAATCCTTCCTCACCAGCTTCATTCTGGCGGTTCCTTGCGCCGCCTCGCCTCCCCAGCTTCCTCTCAGCCGCGGCGGCAGCGGCCAGCAGGCCTGCCCCGGGAGCCGGCGGGCGGCGGGAGCCGGCGGGCGGACGAACGGCCTACCCCGCGATAAGCAGCCTTTACCGAACACCGGCCTGCCCCGGGCCCGCGGCGAAGCCTGGGCTGAACCTCAGGCGCGGCGAACCGGCTCCTCGCCCCGATCGGCGCGCATACGCAGCGCCCACAGCCCCAAGGCGCATGCGCACAGCCCGCCCTAAAAAGCGCCGCCGGGACGCGCACCTCGCCCTGCCTTTCCGCCTCTGCGCCCGACACGCATGCGCACTGTCGCCTCCTCCCCACCACCCCTGCCTCAAGACCCGGCGCATGCGCGGGGGTGCTACGCTCGGGAGCGGCGTTAAAGCGCGTCCGGTGGCAGGAGGTGGGGTGCGGAAAATCTGCCGCCTTCGCAAGGCAGGGCCGCAGATCGCTGGAGGGAGACCTTCGCGGGGGAACTAGGAGGCAGCCGCGATGCTCCTGTGTGCTGTGCGGCAGGAGAGGACTGTAAGTTGGTGTGTCGCCCCGCTACAGCCTCTCCGTGAGTGAGGCGGGAGGGGGTCGGCGCCCGCGCTGGTCCCGCCCCGCTAGCTCTTTACAGCGACGGTTCACACTCCCAAAAGCTTCTAACACAGCCCCTCACGTTTGAGAAGAGGAAAAAAAAAAACCCAAACTAAGTAGTTGTGGAAGGTTGTGGTTACAGATCGAGAAAGAGATGAGAAAGGTATGGCTAAGTAGCCGGTTTCCTGGGTGCGGTAGGTAAATGCCGCGGTGCCTCAGGGCCGGGGGGGGGCCCGGCCGTGCCGCCCAGCAGCTGCTGGTGCGTGACAGAGGCGGCTGGTTCGACGGCCGTCACCGAGTGAAATGAGAACCAGACCCAGGCAACATCAGAACCTGAACGGTTACTTTGACATTGCTCTTAAACTAAACTTCAGCTTAAAAGTTTTCGGTTAAACTTGCAAGTTACACTTCAGCGTATACTGAAACTTGACCCGCTTCCTGAATCCACTAGTTACTCACTCGGACAGTTCTGAAGCTTCAGAGGCAGATAAGCACGTTTCAAATGAAGTTTGATGTTGACAAATGCAAGTAATATGCCTTGCAAAAACACACAGATTAATTCAATGATATTTGCACAGGAAAGGGACCTAAACAACAACTACACAACCCAATTTGCAGCCTAGACAAATTTAAGAAGCCAGAAATAATATAAAAAAGATGTCATGATGTAAGTACTGCAGCTTATTTTGAAACGGTGTATGATACTGCAAACTCCATTTCAGAATGAATGTTGCAAATTTAGAAAGAATGAGGAAAAGAAAACGAGCAGGAGAGAATAGAAAAAATGCTTGTATGAAGAATGATTCAAAAGAAAAAAGAAATACTTGAGAAAATAGGCAAACTAATGTGCCATGATAAGCATATCAGGCTAGATAGAATAAGTTTGGAATGTCTATACACTCAGTCTGATAACCAAAAAGCAAGAGGACATCCTCTTAGAGATGAGAAAGTGGCAACTTTAGGATTGTTAAAGGGAAGTTTCTGGTTTCTTGTAGTTATTTCTTTTTTTTGTTTGTTTGTTTTAAAAAAAAATACTATGGATTATGGAACTTGCTGACTTGGAAAGGCTTTGGAGTCAAGGATTTAATGAGATACAAGGCTGCTGTGAGCAGAAATCATCCTGTATCTCCCATTACAGTGTACATATAAATTTCTCTCAAGTATCTAGCACTAGTCAGTTGTTGTGACTGGACACTGAACTCAGATCTGGCCCAGTAATGTGCGTTCCTTGTTTCTAAGCTTGATACTGATGTAAAAACAACTTTATCAGATATTACATAATAGGATTTATTTATGAGACCTCAGGCTCTCTTGCTGTGAGTACACATGCTTAACTCTGTTAGTATGAATAGTTTCACAGAAGGAAGCTGGACCACCCAAGGGAATATAACATAAGCACACGTATAAATAACTGTTTAATTTGGGCTTGTAGATACTCATAATTTTGTATTAATGTTTTGTGGCTTAGGCAGAAAGTGTGCATTCAGCTTTTCTTTAGGAGTTCCTTTCACTTCTCTATATAAATGCTGCATTGTGAAATTATGGTGAATTTTCTTCATTACGTTCTTTGCAATTATAAAATTGCAAGGGTTGACCTTATGCTATTCTTTCAAGAAAAATTAGCTGTAGTGCATATTTACCTTCCACATTAATATTTATTTTATTTTTTATTCTTTTGCTGCTGCGTATTCACAAACTTTTCTGTGCTTGTTGGCATATCTCAAAGAATGAGCAGTAGAAGAAAAATGACATTTCCAAAAATTTAAGAACCATATAACTGTAAGTTTGTAAGTTCATACTAGTTTTGCTAATGTCAGGGAGAGAGATGAATTTGACTCCAGCAGAGCCAAAACAAGTGGATACTTTTAACTCTACATGCAGTTTTAACATAGAAGTTCAAAATCACATGGTCTGTTCCAGTCTTGGTAAAAGGTTAAGACTAAGTGTAGAACCTGACAGTTCTTGCCATTTATCACTTTTCAAAAACAATTTTATAGACACTAATACTAGCAACAATTTGGCATCAATTTTCAGACCTTCTTAAGCACAGTACAAGACGATAAAAATGGTGACAGCATATATTCATGGGGATTTTGGACCCTGCTGGTTTTGTAAGATTATTATTTTCAAAGCATTTGAGACACGCTGCCCTACATCTTCCAAGTTTTGATCAGCTGCTTTATGAAGATGGGTTGTGTACAGATTTTAGAAAAGGAGAGGTCATGTTCAGAGGAAGCCCCCTCTCCCCCATATTATAGCCATTTTAGCTAGAATTCATGCAAACACACTCAAGTCCTGGATTGGAAAAACTAATGGGAAAGAACCTCAAATACAGGGGAAAATCTGCTGAGAAATGTTGGATGTTATTGTTGCAAGAGCAAAGGAAGGTAAAAGATAAGAGATGGAGAGGAAAACTGGGGAAAATGTGTTTTTTCGTGCTTTCCCTTTATTCTGTGTCTGTCCTGCCTTTGCATGTGCTGGACAGAGATCACTTCATTTTCTGCATACAGTTCTGTCTTTATGATTACTGCTTTTGTCTATTATAAGGATGAGTACCCTTAATCAGTACCAACAACGTGATCATCACCAATGAGGAGAGAATTCCAGGAGGGAGCAGGCTAGATGTAAAACTGCAAGTGAAGAAGCATTAAAAAGTAATGGAACCCTTTGGATTGATTTCTTCCTTCCTCTTCTGTTGTAACATAGGGCTAGAGAAAACTTCAGCAGATCCCTATTCAAACCACTGAGGCCAGGTGAAGTAAACCTCAATCATCCCTCACAAGTGTTTATCCAACCTTGTCAAAGTTTTCAGTGAAGGAGATTACATAGGGGTGGGTTTTTCTGGTAGCTTGTTCTAGCAATTCATTACCTGAAGAGTAAGAAAGTTCTTCTGAATATTCCCTACATTTTTTGTGCAGCAAGTTACATTGATTTTCTCTTGTCCTTTGTTGGACGTGCAGAATCAACTATTCATCAGTCTCTTTATAAACGAACATATGTGATATAGACAGTCATGATTGAGTGCTCTCACAAAACAGAGAAAACATTGATACTTGGAAGAATATTCTCACTAATAATACTCTGGTAAAAATACATGCCCTTGGTTTTGCCCCCAACACTTTGCCCTTAGTTTTCTCTCTTCTAGATAAACAAGCCTAACTCATTCAGTCTTTCTTTATAGATCATTTTGCTCAACCCTTATCAGGCTTGTCACTTCCCTGTGTACTGTCTGCATCTGTCAGACTTCCTGTACTCAAGATTCTCAGAGGCCTCACCAATACCAAGTTGAATTAAAAAAAAAAATCTGTATAAATACACAAACGTATACCTCTGTGCACCTCCTTTATTCTAGATTGTTTTTGTCTGGTAATGCATGCCAGATTATTTGCTTTTTTTTTCTTTTTAAGAAAGAAGAGTATGTAATTAATTTGCATTTATTTTTTATTCCACTGTAATTCTAAAACTCCTTGTCCTTATTTTTATGACATTTTGACTTTTTTATGTAAGACTACTTCTATTTATTTGAGACAATTTGAATTCCATTCCTGGTATCTGTAATGCCTCCTCTTATTTCTAAGTGTATTTTATTTCACACCAACTTTTAAAAAAACAAACAAAAAAACCCCAACAAAACCTAGTAAGCCCTGGACAGATCTGGATGGGACCCACCCTTGAGATGGGTGTCCTATCTGACAATAAACCTTTTTGTCATTACTGGTGAATTATCTGTCAGCAGTACCAGTGGCAACTTTGCAACTCTGAAGGGAAGTTGTGACACACTAAGTTGTTGCCACTTACAAAGCCTCCTTCTGTGAAGGAACACAAACAAAAGCATATTTTGGAGAATATAGCCATGTAATAAAAGTGATAAAGACATCTATGAACAAAGGCTAAGTATGGCACACCAAAGTACTACATTCAGATTTTTCACATTTTCCTGTATCTGTTCTTTCTTGCACAATAAACACAGAGTGAAGAGGGAAAAACCCTAGTCTTGCCTTTTCCCCACTTGCTGCTGCCTGCATTTGACAATTCTTACGAAATTGATTTCCTCCTCTGCACTGCCTCAGGTTCACTGTGTGCTAGTTGCCAGCACAAGAGCTGCTGGGGAGCTCAGTGTCAAAGTTTGCAAGCACATGAATCCCAACATTGCCTTAACCTTTTTCCCACTTCCTGGGTTTCCCTGATTTCACATCCAAAATGTTACTGCAGCTACTATCTGTAGCTAGGGGGGATTGCTGTATTTGTTTTAGTAAAAAAGCAAGTAAGTCCCTAACAATAAATGAAATCTTAAAAGGAAATATTACATATTCCATCTCCGGATGAACTCATCTTTCTGAAGTTAGTTGGGTATAGTTAACCACTTCTTCACTTCCCCTTTTACCACTTAGAACATCTGAAAGCGAAACGGAGGAAAACAGAAAAGCTAATTAAAAAAAAAAAGTTGCCAGGTGCGGGTCCTTTCCCAAGCCAGAGGCAATTATAGTACTTCTTCTCACCCATTCATCCTCATCTAGCAGCCTCCCCCAAAGCCCTCTGGGTTCCAAGACTGGTTTAGGGATTAAAGTTCCCAGGGAGAAGCAAGCCGAAGTCGTCCTTCACGGGCTCCAGCAGTAGGGCAGCTCCGGGCAGGGCACTCCCGCGGCAGGGGCAGGTGGAGGGATCGGGATGGGGGGACGCGGGCCCTTAGGAGCTTCACCCCTCTCCCGCAGGGAGCAGAACTGCCTTCGGGACCTGGGTCTTCAAAGCAAGACAGAAAGGGGGCTTTCCTCACCTGTCAGCATCCAGCAGAAGGCAGCCATGCCTGGGCTCCTGCGACCCGGGGCCGGGAGCCCGGGCCGAGGGCAGGGGTGGCGGGAGCGGTCCTGCCGCCGGCGCGCCCGGCGGTGCTGCGCTGCGAGTGGAGTTCAGCGCTCTGCGCCGCCCGTCCGCCTTGCAGCCGAGTTAAGCATTTCCTGTTTGTTATTCAGTCTTTACGTTGTTTCTTCGCATCAAGAAGAATGTAGCTTCCTCCCCCCGCACACAACTTTCCTCCCACCCACCCCCCGAAGACCTCTGAGCTTTGGAAACCTCCCTGTAAAGCTAGCCCAGAGCTAATATGTACAAATAAAGCCAAATCTTCCCCCCCAAGCCTCCGACTGCAGCCCTCGGAGAGCACAGCAGACCTTAAAGGGACATCTGCCCGCTCATAATTAATTAATAAGCGTCTCCCGCCAGCCAGCCCACCTCCCCGTAGGGCAGGAGAGAGCTGGGCGTGCTCCACGGCCACCTCTCTCGCCCTTCTCAGCAGGAGAAACACATCGTTGAGGTAGGGGGTGTGTTTGGCTGGTCAAATTTAATCTCTCTTACATCACCCCTCAAAAATGCACTCTACGGCCGGTCATCTGCCTGCAGGAGGAAGCCAGTCACCCCCTCTCCATTCTCAGCGTTTCTGGGAATGCAGTAACTCTTCAGACAGTGGACGATTTTCTCAAGTTTCTGCGTCTCCCTATGCTTTGCTGCGTAGAGGAAATACCAGACAACTGCCTTTGCCCTCATCTACCGAACATTTGCTTGGCATCCCTTCCCCCCCTTTCCCTGCCCCCTGAATGACTTCACTACTAAATAACTGATTAAATCGCAAAGGTAATAATCAGCCAGATTCAGGCCTGTGAGTAGGGATTTTCAGGGTTCATTAAATACTCAGGAAAAGAGCAGCTTGCAGGACTTTTTCTTTTTGTGTTTACCAGAATGATGCTCAGGTGGAGTGACATCCCTTCAGCAGTGTATGAGTTTTAGCACTGGACCTGGTAAAAAATCATTTTGTTGTTTGTAAAACAAGAGAACCCATGGTCCCTCAAGTCAGAAAAAGAGATATTAAAGTACTCTATAATGATTTGGAGATCTTTGTGTTACTAGAAAAATCCCCCATTTTTTCCTTAAATTGGAGCAAAGAATTTAGTGAACAAGTTAGTGGAATTTCTGTAAGTTCCTCTGAGGCTAATTAACTACAGCTGTTAATCATCACTATAATAGTTAAATACATCTTCCAACGTCTGTCATAATTTTATGAGAACACTTTGGGTGCACCTTTACTTGTAGATCTGTGGAAATTTTAGAAAATAGTGCATGATTTCAAAGCTGGGTTTAAGAGCAAAGGTCCTCATTCAGTAACAATGTATGCATATGCTTGCTTTTACACATTATAAAATACATTTAATTACCTCAGTGGGACTACTCAAAGTTGATGAAATGAAGCACGTGTGTAACTTTTGCTGAATCTGAGGATCTGAGCTCTGTTGATACCAGTTTAAAAGACTAGACACATTTTTTCAGCTAAAGGTTTTATGCATAAAATTAAAGGAAACCAAAACAGCATTCAAACTAAAAGAAGAATGAGATTTTGGAAAAAGCTGTAATTTCATTTGTTGCAAGTGAGTTGTATTACTACTGCCGGTTTCACCCCAGTTTCAAAGGTGGCAATAACTTTATGTGTTTTGGGGTTTTTTTTAAACAAATCTTTGTATTCCCTTTCTGTCACCGTACTTCAACTAAATACACATGGAGGAGTTGAGCTTGCTTTCAATTCATAGTGAAGGATTTCTTTCTGTGATACAATTAGTTACGCCAGAGAACGAAACAGGGAAACTAAGGTCTTTCACATGAATTAAAATAATCAGTTCAAACCTGGTTGAAGTATATGTGATATTTGGTACATATGTGGGGAATATACATCATGTTGGATAATAAGACTTTCTGAGAATTAAAAAAAAAATCCTGATGTAGGGTTATTCCTAATTTCTTCCAAATTATTCTTGGTATTATTATTTATTAATTTATTTTTGTGGTAGTTTCCTATGCATCATGTGTCAGGCAATGTCAAAAAGAAGACATTAGAAAAGATGAACTGCTGGACTGAGCTAGCATTTCTTATTAATTTGCACACATTCAAAAAAGTAAAATACATTACAGACTGTATTTATATTGGAATGCCAAACTACTTCATAAAAAAGCAAACTCTTATTGCTTGTAGAATAGCTGCTGCATCTTTTCAGAGTCTTTGTTACTTTGGGTGCATTCATTCAGGCAGCTGTTCATAACATAGTGCTAAATGCTTTTCTTGGAGTTTAAAGTTTTATACATTAGTAGTATGGAACACGTATATTAAGCAGGAATACCTAGATGAGGTGTACTCAGGCCCAGAAATAGTAATTAGGTAATTTCAATAGCTGCATAACAAATATTATTAGTTTCAGTGATTAGTTTCAGTGGATCATAATAGTATAGAAAATCATTACCTATAATGATGGATAAAACAAAAAGGTCAAATTAGTTTAAAGAATATAATTGTTTTACATATTCTTTTATGCCTTTCTGAAGTGCCACAGAATGCTGAGGATTTTTTTTTCCTAGTGCTATAAATTAAACATGATCTGTCATTTTGAACTCTGCCTCCCAATTCAGTTTCAGCAAAGTATTTTAGAATATGCATTATAGAATAAGTACACTAGTAGTTCCATGGAATTTGATAGAAGTATTTGTGATTAAAGATTAAATTAAAGACTTTGAAGGATTAGACTTCGAAAAGACAACAAAAATTAAGAATATCAGAAATTCTTCTCCCTTCAAGTGGGTGTTATTCCTCCAGAAAACAGTGGAAATGCATTCTGTCCCAGAGGACAGAGGGGTGAAGGAACAGGAACCAAAGCTTTTCAGATAGTTTCAAAGGCAGGCAGTCTTCTAAATAATGTGACTAAAAGGTATATAGAACTAATTTTCCGTGGAAATTGTTCTTCCATTCTTATTGAGGATATGAGCAATTTTAACTTACGTTGATTGTTAGGTAAAAAGGATCTCTAACCTGTAGCACAAGAGAGCAATGAGTAATGCAAGACTTTGACTTCAAATAGCCAGAAGCATGCTTAACTTACTTCCATTAAAGGAATACTATGACAACATCAATAATTGTAAGAGAAACGTAATGTGTTTCTGCAATGTTCACTGTTGTTATTACACTGTATTATGCAGTGCTTGGAAGATACTACAGACTTGTTCATATAACTTCTAAGTGAAGATTTATCACTGAAAGCTCTTCGTGTCATCTTTGATGGTTTACATTGTGCTGTAGATTAGTGATAATTTACAGTTACATTTTTTTCTTATACTTGCTTATTCACAGTCTCCAAGTTGTCTTTCACCTTGATTACTCTGTTGTTCATTTTCATAGTCGCCATTTTTTCCTATCTGATTCTAGGACCATGCTAGTATTCACTTGGCAGAACTTGTGGGGCTGTAGTCTTATTTTTATTATGTCTGAGATACTCATGGGCTCCTTCTTCAAGTTCCAGAACTAAGACCTTGCAGGATTTGGTATGGTTCCAGCAATACTCGATGCATAAATCTTTCCATGTTTTACAGCTTAGCTTTTAGCTGATACTTGATATTCTTGGAGAATGCCCATGTTGCTGCTCCATCTATATTAACCAGTGGTACAAATGTGCCAAAAATCCTTTTTACTGTATAAAGGGATCTTCATAAAAATTTTGTTTTGCAGCTTGTGTTAGTTTAATTAATGCTAGGAAATGTTCCTGAAAATGCCCTTTGTGTTCTGTGTATAATTTGTTCTCTACAATATCTTTTATGTCTTCTTTTTTGGTCTTTTTTTGGATTATATATCAACTATCATAGAGCATTTGTGAACCAAATTAATATACAGTCTATATTCTTACTGAAATAAAATAGTCTGATTTTCCTCCTTAACAGATTTAAAGTGTCTCACATCCTCAGTTGTGCTGCTTTTCTTTCTGCATTTTCTCTGGACGCATTTTTTTCAGTATTCATCCTAAATTTGTCAAGATCAGAACTAGCTGTATCACAAAAAATACGGGAAGACCAGGAAGAGATGTGTTTATATGGCATCATTTACTGTTACAAATCTTCCACCAATTTCTTTATTTTATGATTGTCACTTTATACTCATGTAGAAGGATTTTTCTGTTAGAATAGAATTTAAGATTCTTGCAGATGATACCTCTACTTTTTTCATCATTTCTTGTGCTATTTCTATTTCCTTTGAGTCAGCTTCTTACAATTTAAATACTGATTCACAGTTTTCTCCTGCAACATGGTTTTAATTTTCTTCTTGCTTATTTATTTATCTATTAATCTATATATTATGTCAATAATGTATCTTTGAGCTCTGTAGTATATTATCAGACTTTAACATGAATGTATATTTTTTCGAAGTATATGCTACAATTAAGGCTAGAAAAACACAAACTGGTTTATCATCTCTTCAACTTGAATGAGGTACTGATCTCTCTGGCCTGAGTATTTCAGCCTTTTTTGTGCTGAAGCACTTTTTCTGCAGTATTGAAGTCATTGGAGCTATGACATTGAGTCTGAGGGGAATGGAACTGGGTAACTTCAAGTGGGGAGAGACAAAAGAAATTAATTCATATTTTATTGTACAAAATCAAGGGGCTGAACTAGAAATTGCAATATGTTTATAAGGTTTTTGACTAAAGGTACATATAACATCCCAGCTGATGTTGGTCCATCAGTGCATTAGCTCCACTGCATTATACAAATGAAATTATTTGAAATGAAGCCAGAATTTGGGGGCAGAGGATTAATTGATTCTTATTGTTATCTTGGGCTTTCTGCACTCCACCCACACTTCTTTTTATTACAGCTTCTTAACAATTAACTGTTTTTTTTTTTTAACATGCTGCTCATGGTATGTTGCATAACCAATATTATTTATTGTTCAGATAGATTTCAGTTATGAAACTGTATAAAAGAATAACTTACTGAGAGCATGCTGTGAAGGGAGACTAATAGATGACAGTAATTTCTCAAAATAATTACACGGTCTGCAGAGTTTTACATTGTGTTGCATTGCACTGCATTCATTGCCTTCACAGCTGGTCTGCATAATGTAATTACTTATTACTGTTTGGTTACAGAAAAAAGGTAGCTGTGACTGCAATAATCATGTTGAAAACTCTCAGTATATTCTATTTTTTTTCTTTCTGTTCTACATAGATAAGAACATTAACTTTCCTCTTTTTCCTTGATGCATGCACACATTCTTCTTCCATTTCTATTATTTTGCTCAGTTAGTGAAAAAGCAACATTTAAATATAGATGACTGCCCAGGCTTTCCTTTAATCTTCATGATCAGGAAAAAAATCTTGCTTTTTACAGGAACATGAGCCTGGTCATGGTGCCAGTGTATGTTTTATGGCATACATTAAAAAAAAAAAACAACAAAACCAAAACCAACCAAAAAACCAGCACACACACAAGAAAAATATCCCTGCAGTGCAGAAACTTCAGCTTTTGCAATGATTACCTTTTTGTTTTTTAACTATGTAGTTTTAAGACAAATTACGAGTTTGCAACAATCCTTCTATAATGAGCAACACATTGCTACTTTTTTAGTGGATGTTGCAAACCAGACTCCTGCTGTGCTTCCAGTTTCTGTAGATTGCTATAACTCTTTGTTTCAGGGATGCTACAGTAATTTTTACTACTAAGACCTGTAATCTAAATCCCACTGCTCCACCTGCTTATTATGTGAATAATTTCTTTTTGTGGTCTGAAACCCTTCAATGGTTTTATCTTAGTGGTTAGGTCGCTCTGATAAGAAGAGAGTCCTGGGCTTCATATAGAAGTCCATATTGGGTTTTATTGTCCTATATTGGGTTTGCCAGATAAGATGATTATCAAATATGTGAGTAAGTCTGAAATCCAGCCTCTTTTTCAAGCCTAGGGATTTTAGTGCAAGATACAGACAGACAGGCATCTCCAGCCACCTCCAGGCCCGAGTGTGGAACCTACTGAATGTGAATTATATAGAAACAGTGGACAGCTGACAGAGGAGGTAATATACATCATTTTGTTAGCAGGCTAATAAAGCACTCAGCTGCAAAGTCAGAGTTATAAGATGATGGTTTTTTTTCACTTTGAAAGACTTTTAAAAAACCATCTCCAATCTCCCAGAGTCATGTCAAAACCAGCAGGCTTTTGCCTAACTGGCTGCAGCATTCTGTTGAAACTAATACTGTGTACTGGAGAACTAAGGTTCCTTCAGTCCAGAAGTGGGTAGCAGAACAGTAACTCTGGAAGCTACTGCAATGAGCCTTTTTTACCCATGCAGGCTGAGTTACATAGCTCTTTGTGTCTTGAGATGTGTCATATGGTCTTAGGAGAAGGAACCAGAGATCAGGACTCTCTCATCACTACAATGACAACTTAACCATCTTGTCCAAGGACTCAAAAGTTGGGACATTTTCCTTGGGGTGTAAGGTGTTGTGAATCCATCCAGACTGGGAAGGGAAGTGAATCCAATGAATGCTGTAAACATTAAGCTATTACAGAAAAGGCAGACACAGTGTCTTCTTCCACCTATGCCTTAAAAGAAGTGGTTGCAACTGCATTTTGTGAGGAGACCGATCCTATCAATTTGTGCTAAGCATACTTTGAGGGTGTCTACAGGATCTGGCTCTTTAGAAAAATTGAGGGTAAGAATGTCTGGTCTGGAGGTCTGATCCAGACACCAAACTGGTTTGGAAGCACAGTTCTAGCCATGCAAAACTAAAATGCTAAATGTCTGGAGAACCTTAGGGACTCAAACGGTTTAGCGCCTAAACAGAGTAATCTCCAAGTTCAAGAGGAGATGAAAGAAGAATTTGTAGATCACAGTTTTGGATTTAAGCACCCAGTTTAACTTAGGAATTTCTTTATTAGTATCAGTGGATCTAGATCATGGGGCAAGCATAACTTTGGGTTTAATTTAAAAAGAGAGAGATTTCTTATAGTATTTTAATCAAATGGTGGCAATATTTGCTGGTACGAAAATTAAGAAGCTGTGTTGTAAAATGATCCTTGGCTATAACAAATATAACTTTACCACTTCCTAGAAATTGTTTAAAGTATTTAGTCATAATGAAAGAGGAAGTTCTGCTCTGACAATAGGAGTTTGTGATCAGTAGCTTTTTCTTAGTCTGAAAACTCATCTTCTGTGAAACACAGCGAAGTTGCTCATGCTGTATTTTCTCTTTTCTAGCTTATCAGCAACAGAGCTGGAAATTAATAGAAGTTATACTACACACGTGTCATTGTTATGCCATTTGTGTGATGTCCAAATATTTTCTGTTTGTTGTAAAAGTATAATCTGAAAAAAGAAAGATGCAGATATTTTCTCTGGCTCGCAGAAGATCGTAACAAGAGAGACCAGAACTAACTCAAAACTCAAGAGGCAAGGAGAAAGTTATCTCTTAGGTGGAAATTTTCAAAACTGATGGTTATCACTGCCATGAACCAGGAGTCCCATGGACAGATGTGCAGTGTTCTACTGGAGGGTAGTGTTGACTCAGATGGTACAGCATTAATAGAGGCAGCTTCCATTTTTTTACACAGGTGGAAGTAAAAAAACAATCTTATTTCGTACACATTTGTAAGGTCTAAGGAAACAATTTTTCTTGACTCAAGATATTCTCCAGTGTAACAAGCATGAATAAATCAACCTGTTTCTCCAGACTATGTGATATGCTTTCTCTTTAAAGGAATTGTATCACCTTCATCAAAGATGGTTTATCGAGTGACCACAATAGGTTTGTTAAAATAACCAACATATCTGCCAGAGGCAGAGTTAATTTTATTAATAATAGTGTGCTTATTGATGAGTCAGTGGATATGAGTGTTATGCCTGGATTAATTTGTGTTTACTGTCTATGGAAATCTTGTTTCTCCAATAGGGCTGGGCTCAGAGCCAAGACCTTGGTTCAGGTCAGCACCCTTTGCAGAGGCTTTAAAGCTAGCTCAGCAATCCAAATAACTCCCTGTGGAGCAATTCAGGAGAACATTCCCCCCAAAGACTGCAGCCAAACTAGCCTTTTTGACCTTGTCCAGAACTCATAGGTTGCAGCTTCTTGATTAACTCAGTCTGGCACCATTTTCAAATACTTGTGCACCTAACATGCATTTATCTGCCTGGGATCTTCAACTCTTTTAGAAGCCTTCCAGTCTGTAATGTAAGGTCTTGTGTCACCAGGACATAGTTCAGTTTTGACTGCTAGAAGAACAGAATTTGTTTGCTTTCATGAGTGCTCTTTGAGTGCTCTTATTAAAGTAACACGAATGGTTATACCCTTGACCATGTCTGTTCTCATTCCCATTTCCCCTCCTGTTTAGAGTCTCATGGCCTTTTCTGAAAGTATTTTACTCAGCCAGGGTGGAGTATATATCTCACAGATGTCAAAACTTTATTTCTTCTAGGAACCTATTGCCTCAGTTCTCAGCTGGCTGCTTTAAAGCTGATTGAAAAAGTTAGAAGAAAAATATTTTTGGTAGGTCCTTGCTGAGATTTTGAAGTATTCTGCAGACGCGATATTTTTTCCAGGAATAGTCCAAAACTGGTATCTCACCAGCTTGTCCACCTGACATTTGCAGCCCACTTTGTAAGCTGATTTGGGGCCAGTCATCACAAAGCTGCACGAGCTGTATTTTGTAGATTCACAGCTCCTTATCAGATGTGGTTCCTAGGCTTCTGGATTATCAGTCTGACAAGAAGCTAAAAACATTAATCCCATTTATTGAATGACATGGATACTGGTATATGTAGATCCAAGCAGGCTGCTAGATGGACTGTACCAATTAGGAAAGTGAGGCCTGTGGCAGTATGGAGATGTGGGCTGGTCCACCTGAAGTGTTTCACTTGCTTCGTGGAGGAGGATAAGAACTGGGTGGTGAATTTGAACAAAACGCAATTATACAGGATAAAAATCACTTCTTTGCATACGGCTGAGTAGATTACACTGTATATACTGTAGCCATTCCTATAACTCATATAGACACACTTGGAACTATTTTACAGCTAGTTTTCTAGTTACATTTAAACTAGCTATGTTGGTGTGTTGAGCTGTGTAGCCAGCAGCTTAGAGCAGCATGGAGACCCTCCTAAGTAGCAAGATAAAGAAAAGGGTGCAGAAAGAGGGGAATTTAGACCACAGTGATCACCACACTGCTGTGCCTTGTAGTCACAATATCTAATTTAAGATAAGACAGCCATCTTAGCTGCAGCTATAGCAACAAAATTCATAGTAGTGATTACAGTGCTGAATCAGCATTGTGTGTTTCACGTGGGAAATAGCAAAGCTCTGGAGAAGAGAGCCGTGAAAAGTCACAGCGTTTCTAGTTGTTAAAACAAAGTCACTGAAATGAAAAGAGGAAGAAACTTTGAGACCAAATTTTTAAACTGTTATTGGTAATACCTACAATGCCAAAGGAATTTATGCAGCTAGGTACATAGTAGCAGTGTAGGTACGTAGTAAGGTTTTCTAAAAAGACTGAGCTTTCCAGTTAATGAAACCCAGTTTGCTATTTGAAATTTTGCACATGGTATTAGTATGTGTGTTTTGTGAACAAGGCAAGCTATGAATTAATATCAAGAACATTCTGAACTTGGTGATTTTTTTTTTTTTTAGCTACTGACCTTTCCAGTATTTGTCTGCATACACAGCTTGATTGGCAAATTGGCAAGGGATTGTTTTGTGAATCAGTCTGATAGTAAATTCATGCATTTAGTAGAATTGAAATTAGGGTAAGTAGTATAAAGATGTGAGATATATAATGATAACTGTAATGATAACAGTGTATAATAGAACTGGCTTCTTATAATTTGATTTAACCCTTCTTGATACATTATATTAGATTCATTGTTTACATTTTGTTAGTACTGTTTGGACTTCAGAGACTATTTTGGTGGGGAAAAAAGCTTGTAAATTCAAATAAATGCTCAGTTTTGTACTTTCTTTAAGCATTCAAAATTCAACATATAATATAATTTTAAAATAATTGAGGCTATTCAATCAGTTTGATTTGATGTTTTGCATACCATGTTGTCTGCAGTCCTGAGATGTTGTTATTTTATGCTACAAAAGTAATTTACTGCATGTGTTTCAAGATGTATTTTAATGATTTTCTCGAAATCTCTAGGCCTGCAAAGTACATGAGGAGAAAACCTGTCACAGTGGAGGAATTGTATTTCCAGTGCGATGGCCAAAAAATTTATTTCAGAGAGAACAAATTTTGAGGCCAAGGGAATTATGGTTGTTTAGTCTGACCTACTGTAGACCACAGAGTTCTGGTTTAATATTCTCTTTAGGTCAGATAAAAATATGAAATACATTTATATGATATTAGATAAAATACAATTCCACCAGTTTAATGGACAGATTTTAATTCTTTTATGTTAGATCTATCTAACCCATTAATTGTTGCCTTTTCCAGCAGAGCTGAGAATTTTCAGATGGGGCTTCAACTCAAGCCAGTAGGGTTGAAGGAGCAGTTAGAAAACTAAAAAAGGAACAGAATTAGATCTGATATCCATTTATATCCATTCATTAAAATCCTTGCTATGAACATTGCCAATAACTTTTGTCTAAGCAGGCAGTGGGTAAGCTTGACTTAGGTCTATTTTTCAACTTTCTCATGGACTTCAGAAGGCAAGCATCAGCCAGTTAATGAGAGCAAATTATATTATTTAAATATAATAAAGCATAGTTGTTTGAAATGCAGCTTTTTACATGAAAACATTACAACCA
>VZTQ01012272.1:0-37799 GCA_013400755.1 Pelecanoides urinatrix | reverse complement strand
ATCACCTCCCTACTCCTGCTGTCACTGTACTCTAATCTCAGTATTCTAATATATCTAATCTCAGACTCCACAAAGTGTTTTAAATTTCTTTTCAGCTGTTTACCTAAATAAAATATCAACAGAACTATTAAATACACTTCTGCCTCTCCATTTTCACCACCAGGTGGCAGGCAGTAGTATGGTGAAGTGGTTCACTTCCCCCTGCCCCCCTCTGTACACTCTAAGATGTACCTACAAGCATAGAAGTGGCTCACCCGGCCAAAGAGCTCAAGTTTTGTACGGACCATATGCTTATTGTGAATTCTGTGGAATTAAGTGCTCACTGAAGAATCAGTATTCCATATATGAAAGTGTATGTACACACACTGTTTTGTGTATTTATATTACACATGTGTATACATGCATGTATACTTGGAAAACACAGAAGTCTTTCCCACGAGCCACTGACATACTAATCGAGTTCACCAAGACATATGTGCCACTCGGTTAATTTTCTTCAAATAACTCCATTCATTGGGTTTACGGTTTAAAGGTAAAGGTTTAAGGCAATTCATTACCACAGAGCACAGCAAACTGGTACTAAACATAGAGCTGGAATAAAATACAGAAATATCAATACAGTTTGTGTAAGCTATTATTAAAGACTTCAGAAAAATATTTATCCTATTTTCATATACAATATTATAGTACAGTTAGAACATACCTTCCAGAAGTTTTTGTAAGCTGGATCTCATTACATGAATATTTTCAATGCCAACAAACTGGAACCTAATGTTAGAGTAGTTGTCTTCATTCTCATAGCCCTTCCCAGCAGCTCTGTTTGCCATTGCGTTAAGCTTAAAAGAGCAAAATAAAAATACTGAAAACCAGTATTGAAATAAAAATCGTAAATTAAGAAACAAAAGTCATGCAATTTCAATGGAATACACTAGGAAAAAAACCACATACGAGCACATACTATATAAAGATTCTAATAAATTAACAGTTTGTGGCAAATAAACTTGAAAGCATTCAAGTGTAAAAAGGCTTGGTACATAAAAAGCAACAGGCAGTCTATATTTAGAGCTGATGTATCTGTATAACGCATTTAATATTTTCCTATTCTCTCCTCCACATTCCCACCAACAAACCTTTACTTAATTACAAACATTTCTGAGTAAAGACACTACAAAACAATTAACCTAAAAAGGAAAGAGTAAAACCCAGAGTTAACCACACATGCTCTTTCCAGGAATCCTAAAAATGGCGATTTTGGGGCTAAGAAGCTAATAAATTGCTGCAGCTATAAAAATTACAACTTTAAAGAAAAACCCACAGTTGGCTCAGTTTCCATCTGTCAGACTGACCTACTGCTCAAAATAAATGTAGGATTTTCACTTTACACCCTTGTTTTCCAGCTCCTGTGTTCAGAGATTTGAGTGAAATTAATACCAATTTAAATTCAGATGGATCTACAGAGTGAAAGTTACCCCACACATTCCAACACAGGTCAAAACCTCAACATAACTCAATTTAATTAGACAGTGATGAAGTATGACCTCGGAATGCTACAACAGAATTTCCCCTACTTCTTTCTGGCTACGACAAGACAGCAATAGCGGTTTTCATAGAACATTTACACAGAACACAGTACTCCCTCCCATTCTAAAAGAAACTCCAACACAGTTCACCACTTCATGAATTTAATTTCAAACAGTTACAATGACTTGGATCCCACTCAACTATTCACTTCTTAACTATGTTGTAAGTGTATTTTTAAATGCACCTCCTCAGAAGTTCACTAGTATATTCAGTGAATTCTAGCTGTGTCCTGAGAGGGGTTCAACTTCTTTAAGAAAGCAAGTAATTAAACGCCTCAACAGAGAGGCCTAACCTTACCTTTAAAAAACATTTTTGCCCATGATGAAGACATATTTAACTCCAAATTTCTCAGAATTACACCGTATCCCTGCACTCTAATGTTCAGGAACAGAGGCTAGTCTGTAGAACCTGAAGTACATACCTTTGGCCTGGTGTCCATGACATACATGCAGTGATTTGAAGGATTTGCTTTACTGATGGCTTGCAACATGTGTTCATCTTCCAGGCACCTGGCACTAAAACCTGAGAGAGGTTGACTGCATCTGCAAATTGCAGCCTACCATGGAAAACAAAGAAAAAATTAGCATCGGTTTAATATCTGTAGTTTAAATGCTTTGCATAATTCTAAAAAGACACTGAAACAAATTGTTTCATTCGGCAGATAACAGCACTAAGCTGAAAAAAGTTTAGGTGTTCCAACTTAAGCATATCACTTGCAGACCTTCAAACACAGTACCTACAACTTAAATCTAAAGGTTTACCAAAACATTTTTTCAGGCTCATCTACATGAGCAAGGTACCAGTTTACATAATGGACTTCCCCAAGTATAGAAATTCCAAAAAAGTATAGGCTGGAAAAAATACACTTAGGAAAGCAAATTACTCTCTTCATATGAAATGAATTATGGTTGTGTTTACTACTGCAAGAAAGATTTTATTATTGCAAATACTGTATGTTATCACCTAATTTAATTTTCATGTCATTTTCAATGATATATTGTATTTCAGAAGGCATCAGATGCATCTTCCAAGTAGAAATTATCTTCAAATGCATCTAATAGCTTAACACTCATCCTTCATTAATTCTTTAACTCAGCAAGGTGACAATCCTTCTCTCCCTTCAAAGATACCCCCTAGCAGAGACAGGCAGATGCTGCTTCACACCACTCTCTACCAAACCCTGCAAAATCTTATTTCTCATCCTCTAATTATTTTACCTTGCAAGTTTCTCCTTAGAGAACCAGCTCTCTTCTTTTGGTGGTTTGTTTTGTTTTGTTATTGTGGGTTTTTGTTTTGGTTTTGGGGGTTTTTTACCCTCATTTTGACCTAACAGATTTTATTCTTGATATGTCAATGAAGACAGATCACTTGACAAAAAGCTATCTTCAGTTATCCTAAGGTCAGTTTCTGAAAACTTTAAGAGATTCAACTGATTATCAGCTGGTTACTTAAGGATTTATTTTAAACTGGCTTATCTTAATTCAGCATTCTGTTAGACACCACTAGTGTCAGCTGTATTTAAGGTTATCATGAGTTATACCATTCTCAAACAAGTCACTGCACTTATCTCCTTACCTACCCTGAACTACTGCCAAGTGTTGAGAAATACTTTTCAGAACATTCGCATTAAGCGGAAGACACACTATACCTCTTTATTTTTATGATAATACGACAACACTGGGAATCTTCCTTTGCTTCTGAACTTGGAGCTACCAACAATTATGGGCTTGCTTGCAGTTCTGGGAACATAAAGTTCTCTAGGATAGGTTTCACAAATCTGGAAGACAGACACACAAAAAGAATTTTATGTGCAAGGCACAAAGCCTATACTAGTTTTATTGCATCCAATTTGAGAGATGTTAGGTGAAATAAGAGACAAAAGGATAAACACTAACATGTTTCTCTTACACATGTAAATAGCTCAGAAGAGGAGACAAGCCATGAATGAAGTAGTACAAATTGGTATCCAAGTTATACAACCAAGTCCTGCTGGAAAGCACTGCTATTCACCTCTCAAGAATGCAACTCTTTAGTAGAAATACTAAGAATGTGTTTCAAATAAAATGTTGAAATTATTTCCCTCATTTTTTGTATTTGCAGTCCACAAAGTAAGATGAAATCTAATCTGGGAATCAGCTGCACCACCACAGCCATTGTCTCCCACAGCCAACATTGCAAATGCTAAAGTAGAATCATTCTCTGTTAAGAGCAGTAACAAAGCTGCAGAGCACCAGAATTGCTGGGGTTGGGCTTCAAACAGGTAAGTATACTCTAGAAATATTCCCAAAGAACACATGCATCCACACATACATACTCTTTCAATGAGGCCTTCGAAAAAACTTCAGTTAGAAAGTTGTGAGATTGCACACTGATTAAGGAGTTGACAGTCTAATACTATGAAATCACTGAAACATGTTTCCATTACAATACTTACCTTATAATCACGATTTGCATCAGACAACTGCCAGTTAGCATTTGGCACTCCCATTCTCTTATATTCTTCTGCTAGATCAATAAGCTGCCAACCTTTGACTTGCTCAGATTCATTTTGTTTCGGATTATAGGAGAAGGCATACAGTTCTTCATATTTTGCTAAAAGGTAAAGACTACGTAATGAGTTGCCCCAAAAATGTCTGAGTGGAGAATGGTAGTTTACAAGTCTTGAAATTGTCTAAATTGCAGAGTAAGTTTCAGGCTTCAAGATTCTCAGAAGCAAGACTAAATAGATACTTGACACTCTTGAAATATTTATTCTGCAACTATCATACTTTTAACTGACACAATTATAGATATTTAGTTAAGGGTAGGTTATGAAAGCTTTCTTGACCTGTTTCAGCCAGGACATTTCTAAAGCCATAATGGCAAAGCAGAAGTCACAAAATGAAGACTGACAAAGTGAAACAAGACAAAAAGCAGAATTATTAGAAGACTTCACAAGAGCTAAAAGAACAAACAATTTTTGGAGGTAAGAACAGAAATTCACATCTACTGTCCTTTAAAGGCAGTAAGTTTTAAAGTTTCCTTTAAAGCAAAAAAGCTTTCAAAATATTTTTTTTCCTAATACACTATTCATATATCACAGATTACTACATTTTACATTGTTACAAACACGAAGCAGAAAATGCAAGAGACCATACTAGATGAAAGAAGTCTCTTGTAAAGCTGAATCAGTAGTGCTATTTTAACATCAAAACATCAGCTTTTTTTTTTTGAAACTGCCTGAAATCAGTTCGTATTTGCTTAGTAGCATTTTATCTATGGAACATGCCAATTAAGCAAAACTATACATTTATATTCACCATTTCAGCGATAACATTAGAAATTAAAAAAAATACAGGAATCTCGCATTCTGTTAGTGAACATCAGTGACCTACAAAAGCCAGATAACACATCTTCTAAATTTGTATACAGATTAATACTTAATCATTAAAATTCTTTTACATACCAAATCCATTTAAAAGACTTCCTTATAATGCACATTTAAAAAAAAAATATACAAGCTATGTATTCCTCCCTGCAACTCCCCAAGCATATACTGCAAAGTCTTTTACAGTTAGAAGTATTACCTGTTCTTGACAGCTGAAGCAAAGAGTTATAAATGTCATGACAATCTCTCTCTCTGGGAACAACAAAGTGAACTATCCTGAAGTTCTTGCACTGGATGACAAGGGGGCAGCCAGAAGTAGTTAAGGGAAGTTTTTCCACTGCAGCAATGTGATGATGTAGTATCTGTGGCGTACAAGAACTCAGTGTAAGCACGCTGATGAAAAATGAGAACAGCATACTATTTACAAAAGCAGATATAAGACACATTAAGTGATGCTGAATATGGATTTTGACTAATTTTGTCAATCATTTAGTTATAAAAAGAAATAAATTTAGAAGAAGAAATCCAAGACTAGCATTTTGGTCAAGATACCATGATTTGTCAAAATTTAATTATTCTCTTCCCTCATATTTTGAGGTGTTAATGTTTGTAAGGGGCAGTAAATATCCTTCTAAATAATAAAAAAAAAGATCAAGAAGTAAAACTCCACTGGGGTTGTTCAGTTCTCTTCTATAACTTTGCTAACTGACATGCTTACATCTAATTAGACAGGGTCCAAATAGGCCATCTGCTTTTTTTTTTTGAAGGATCTACAGGAACATACTTGGGAATTTTCAGGCAAAATAAAGCAAATCAGGGAAAGCAACTCAACATATAAAAGACACAGAAGATGCTGAAGATTTTGGAATTCCAGTATTTGACATCTTTAGAATGAACAGGAGATAAGAAAACATCTCCTGTATTACTCATTGCGCTATGTAGACATGAATGCCAAAGCCAAACGCCTTTCAATCCCTCTAACAGAATACTGTCACAGCAATGGATATACAAAAGCCCTCCATAGATCTATCTGTGTGGCAAATCTACAAAAAATTTTAAGAAAATACATGGGAAAGTAACAGCTGTTTAACTACGGGAAGAAAGTCACAGATACATTACCTCAATTGAACAAGATATTCTTGATAACATTTCAACTACCTCACTGCAGCAATCATCTCCTCTTAAGTATTGATCAGAATTAGACAGGCATCTGAAAACTATGCTGCCAAATATGCATTTACAAAAAGACTATATCTCAGAGACATTATCATAATTATACGTGGTACTCGCATTATCATTACAGAAATGCAATACTCTGACTATATGTCCAATTTCCCCAAATGAAACCTTTTAACGTAGTGCACAGGGAGACGCAAGTAATGCTTTTGAATCACATTCTCCCCCATAGCCCATACTGTATGAAAGGATAACAGTTTGGTTTGTACAGAATTGTACATTGCATCCAAAAACAAATCATGGAAAAATAACCTTTCCTGAAAGCACCATGAGGCATAAAGTCAGATTACCAGGATACAGGATTAAGGGTAATCCAGAAAAATACACCTACAGAAAAAAAAAAATTAACCACACCAGGGAAATGAGATTTCATCCTGGAGGATGATAAACTTAAGGCACTGAACTCAGTCAGGTAACTGGACTACAGCGGAACCCAAAATTTGATGTCCACATATGTGCCACCAGGGTACTGAGCAGAAAAACTAGTGGAATTACTGTACTAGCCAACTCTGATTGTACAACATTGATAGTGGTCACCAAGAAGCTGCAGCCCCTTCTGAATTCTTTTATTCCAGAGATGAACACTTGGAAAGAAACAGCTGCTTACCCCTCCAAAAAAAAAAAAGGCACGGGATCTTCAATATTTCTCCAAAGCCTGTATCTTTGGATTTTGCCATCTCATTTAACCTAGGCAGCATCTAAATACAAGGTAAATTAACGCAGAAATTTTAAACCTGATGCTTAAACTATCCAGCAGTCTTCTACTCCTGCCTCTGAATTGCAGTGCAAGTCAGTTGTTTAAAGAAAACCATCACACATTCACTCAGGAATACAAGCGAAGGCTATAGAAGAAATTACAGCAGCTTGAAGAGAAATGAACATTTTCAACACTACCCGATTTCAACTGCAGCCATGTCGTGCAAGAGTACAATCTGCAAATCATTAACTTATTATCATACTATGAACAAGGAGAGCATGGGGAATAACTTATAACTTAAATGAACATTTCAGTTAACAAATTCAACCTTAGATCGGGAAGAACAAATGCATCTGTAGAACCTATGCTTTTGAGCCACAAGCATTCGTTATCCTTACCCACGTTTCTCTCTGGGTTGAATCTATGAATAACAGATGAGTTGCTGTAAGGTATAGAGTTCCCGTCAGTGACTTATTGCTCGTGCTGAACCTATCTAGTAATTTCACTTGCTCTACCTGTAAGAAAAAAGGGGAGGGGGGGCAAAACTTAATTTTTGCTCTTTGCAGAAAGCAAAATCCTAACTTTGCAAAAGCTCTATCAGTTTGTGCAATAATTCTGAAAATGGTAGAAAGCATAACACAGCACACATAAGGCTATTCAGGCCAAAGTATTAAGAACACAATAGCAGTCACATAAGCTTTGAGAAGACTGACTAGTTAAAATATCCTGTTTCAATACAAAAGTGCATAATGAAGGCACAATGCTAGGCTCATCAGAATACTTACTCCACATACATAACTACTATGGTTATTTACTAGTAAAAAACCAGGATATCAAGCTTTTAAAAAAGTAATTAAGAACGATTAATTACTAAGCTTTTAGACTGCTTCCCCAAAGTAGAGCAAACACACACTAACAATTTCCTGTTATTGAGATGCCAGCACTGAATTAACAGCTGATCTCAGCAACATGCTTCGCTGGCTATCTGTAGACTCAGAGCCATAAAGATTACATCCTCCTGACTTCAATTTTAGTTATCTACTGTCTTTTATATCATCACCAACTTTAAAAATCTAGCTCATCATAACTTTGCCTCACAGTCAAAATAAATTCTTACGAAATGTAAGCATTATACTAATAATTTTAACAATCTCCTAGAAATTCAAGGACTGTGCTGGCATTTGAATCAGGTATTTCAAACTTAAGTCTTGCAAGGGCAAGTTTCTCCTCCTGGTATTCCATCAACATTGTTATCTCAATCCTATGGAAAACATTTCAAAAGAAAGTGATTTCTAGATGGCCTGCATTCTACCTGCTGCTCATAACTTCACAGGCTCCACAGTTTGCTTTCTTTGAAGCAAACATTACGTGATTCTTTGTGTGCAACAACAGGAAAGGAGTGTGGCAAATGGCTTATCTCCACACATTCCTCTATTTCTTGGCAGCACTGTCTCATTAATGCCAAGTTAAAGCTCTTATGCTTGAGGCTTGCTGCTACTGCCATTAAATGCATGGCAGAACTCCACATCTTCCACACCAGCAAGACCAGCACTCAGATGAGGTGACTAGGAGAGCCCACATCTACTGTACTGATGTTAACTCGTTTTTAATTCATATGTACAAACTTATTTATCTACTAAAAGCACATATAAAACACTAAAAAATTGTCTTTTCAATTCAGGTATTTCTCATAATCTAGCAAGGCCTAATTTTGTGTTTGAAGTTAGAAAAGCAATTTAATGCATACGAAACAGAATGGAGGAAATACAAATATCTACTAAAAGCCAGCACTACTATGATATTTAGATTTCAGTTTAGAAAGCAAAAAAATTGGAAGCTGCATGCATCAGTACCTCAAAATAAATTATGCTGTAACCAGCAAGGTATCCATGCTCAGATACAGAGCAGCATAAATCAATATAGCACAGCCAAAAAGCAGAATTTATTTTGGGCAGTTCTGCAGCAACAACTGCTTAGGTACCTGGCACTGCACCTCCCCAGCAAACTGAGAAGCACACAGAGACTGGTCCAGTTTTGTTCCAATAACACAACCCACAAAATCCCAGCATGCGAAGTTCCATTCTCCTCCATGTAACAAGACAGCTATTCTCAAAGCTGTATTTCTGTGTTAGACGAGGACAGGCATTAGTGCGCCCGCTTCCCCCTACATAAGTAAAGTCTTCAAGACTTCTGAAAGCTAAAGTCTAAATATACTTTTCTTAAAGATAACTGAAATGTAATTTAGATTCAGCCTCCATAGATGACATGTTCATTTAAACTTGACCCAAGCCAGCTTTAATGGGTACTCAACTAGATAGATATTATTTTTTGCTTTTTAATTGTAAAGTTTGGCAAATCCTTAGTTATGAAAAACGAGTCTCTTGTCAGTTTTGATGAGAATAAGTTCACAAAATAAAGAGATTGAAGACTGCTATTGAGTGCACATCTGTAAACAAGGATCATTTAAGTAGTCAGAAGTGATATTCTGACAGTAGCTACCACTAACAAATTAGTGAGTTTTCACACTAGTAAAAATTTGAACAGCTAGCTCAATAATAGTGTTTACAGTGAAAGAGTCACCAAACAACTTATTGGGATTAGGAGTTACAGATTAAAGGCAAAAAAAGTAAAGAAATGTTTCAATATAGGAGACAAGCCGGAACAGAAAGGAAGGCTGAAACTATACCTCTGAAATCTTGCATTAAAAAAGCTGAAGGATTAAATTAGAACAATTAATCTGAGACAAAAACAATTAGAGTATATCATTCCAAGATTCTTTTATTACAACTTTCTATGACAGTCACTGAAATTAAAAGGAATTTTCACTTCCCCATTTAAGTCTCAGGCTTCCAAACATAAATTTAGGATTTAGCAGTCAAGCTAAGCAAAACTTTCCATCTCCAGTAGAAAACCCATCAGTATTTTCACTAAAACAGATTTGACTTCAAATATACAAACAGATTTGACTGAAGAAATTCTAGTCTTTTCTGTTATGTTTTGCTTTAAAATATTTTTAAGGACATTTTAGTTTTAAAGCTTCATTGCAAAACCACAATATTTTTATTTGTAATTTCACTGCTACCACCACTTATAACATACTGTGAACTGGTTTTCATCATTTGTTGCTATTTAAGTATACATTCTCAGACAGAAGTGATTTTTAAGTTGACCTCACTTCTTTATTCAACATAAATCTGTTGGACAGTTTAATTTCACAAAAAGCTAAACTTCATTTCAGGTAGCTGTGCTGACAGTTCTAAGACAATTTTAACTTCAACATTTCCAGCAAACTGAAGTTTGAGGAGGAATAAAAACTATTTCATCACCTTCTCTTAGGTATGACAGCTTCCCTGCCCAGCAGTTAATTTGTGCAAGACTGCGCTGTTATTTCAAGCTTATTTTGCTATTACTGTAATAAAACAAATTGAAAAACCGTGAAGCGCTGTCAGGTTAGAAAAAGTACATATGTCTCAGAACAGCTGGCATGAGATCCAACTTGAGCCCACACATGCACTGAACTTTTAAGGCCCACAGTGCAGGCTGTACTTTAGTTTTCTTTCTTCCTACAATACTCATAATTATTACTATCTAGTATATATGCATTTTAATCCAGTTGGATATTCAATAAACCAACGGCTTACAAAAAGCTAAGCAAGCATCACGATTATAACCAAAAACTCATGCTATTTCTAGCCATGAAATTGGTATTTTTAGAATGGATAAGGGTTTTTTGTATGAATTATAAAAGTAATTGCTTCAAGTAATAAGTCTTGTATCTTATAGGTTGTTTTCAGAGCTTGTTTTTCTCTTCAGTTATGTTGCTACAGGAAGTATTTTTTCCCCACCAGGGGCCCAAAAACACACAGAAACACAATCACTTGCAGACGCAAAGAAGTCAGTGACCTGTAGCCTTTCTAGTCTCAATTTCAGGTTTGAAACTTAAACAGCTACTCAGATCATCAAGAGACTTTGGTTTTAGTCTAGTTTTTATTTTGAAGTTAGCTATTGACTGTAACAACACAATATTAAGTTCCCAAACAAGGAGTTTCAGGTTTATACATCAATGGGCTGATAAAGAAACCTTATCTCCAATCTGTCAGCTTGGTGCAAGATTATTCCACACAGAAAAATAAAGTGTCACTAAGAATAGCTTCTTCAGAGACCTTCCTCCTGTTTCATATATACATATACAAATACATGAAAAATAAAACTAGCTATAGACATTTTATACAAAATTTATAAGCTGTTACTCAAAAAAATTAAAAGCCTATACTTTTATATAATTATTGGTTATAAACCTACTATTTGGAGCCAAAATATGACCACTCCTTTTCTCCACACATCTATAAATCTAGTTTAAAGTCAGACTGCCAGGTCAGAGAACTAATCACTTCACAATTTCCAGCACCCAATAGAGAGGGGCAGTCTTTTCAGAAGCCCTTGCAGTCAGGGCTGATGAGAAGATGAGAAAAACACTGTTAGAAATTTAATTCTATAAAAGCAGTGACTTAAAAAACTTACACGAAGAAGAAAGGCTTATGTCTTTTTTTTTTACATCTTAATTCCAGAGGAAAGACAGACTAACAAACTAAAACCAGAAAAAAAAATAAGAAAGGTCTAAAATGCCAACTGCAGCTTCGCTAATTTTTTTTTAATAGCCTAACACGTTGCACATATACTGATAGCTTTCACTCCTAACACCACGCACCAGAGTCTTTAAAAGGAAGGGAAAAAAAAAGTGTTGTTTTCAGAACTGATTTGCCTCCAAACCTGGAAAAAGCTGCATGGAACCACATCCCAAGTACAAAAAACAACTGCAATCCTCTCCCAGCTGGCTTCTTCTGTTCCCCACCCTCCATTACAGCCCCTGCTACACCAGAATTTTTAGCCTGTTTACCTTATTAACGAGACGGTTCACTCCAGCAGGGCCCCACCGGTGCAGCACGCACCGAGCTCCCCACGGGAGCTTTTACCCTTTCCAGCCCCTCGGCTCGGCGGGGGCCCAGCCGAGAAGCCTCCGAGAAGGGCAGCGCCCGCCGCAGCGGGCCGGGGCGGGCCCCGCTCCCGAGGCTGAGCGCCCTGCGGCGGCAGGGCCCGGGGGGAAGCCCTTGAGCCAGGCACCCCCGCTGCCGGCTGCCCCCACCGGGGCCTAGGGACACCCCGAGCGGCACGAACCGCCCCAGAGCCCCTCGTGGGAAGGCGCCAGCTACAAAATGGAAGGAGAAGGACAACAACGCCCTCGCCCACATCTGACAGCGGCGGAGCAGGGACTCACCGGGCTGAACAGGCCCTCCCCATCTCACAGTTACCAGTGCAGCACCGGCAACGCCACCGACCGCCCCCCCCGCGAATTACCGCCCTGCCCAACAGAGGGAGAGAGCCCGGGGTACCTTGGTGGTACGGATGTGCTCCATAACGGCGCCCGCCCAGCCGCAGCCGCCGCCCACAGTGGTGCTCCCGGGCCGGAGAGGCCGTCACCTAGAAACGCTTCCGGGGCGGGGAGGGACCGCCTCTGGGGCGGAGCAAAGCCGGAGCTGACTCCCTGTAGCGCCCCCTCGCGGCGGGCGGGAGCCATTACGTCGCATGGTGGGCAGCGCGCGTGCGCGGTCGGGCGCGCACGCTCCCTCGCAGCGAGGCGGTGCCACGCCCGGGGCGGGTTGAACTGTCGAGCTCCGGCGGTGGGGACGGGCAGGCTGGGCACGGGCCGGGCCACGCTGTGTCCCGCAGTGCCCGAAGGAATCTTAGTGAGACCCGGTGGGGACGAAGGGGTCGTGGTTGCTGTGCTGGGAGCCGCGGAGCTCAGCGCTGGCTGTGAAACATCGCCTGGCAGTGGGCCCTGAGGAGAGAGCAGTCCTCGGCCCCGCAGTGGGGTGACAGTAGGTGTGTGGGAAAAAAGGCATTCCCTGTTTGCCCAGGCCTCTGTTTATGATATAGAGAGTTTCAGCCTTTCAACAAGAGTCTTGTGAATGGGGAAATTCCTGGAAGATTAGAAATTCTACCTCTCTAGAGGTGCCAGTGGTCAGTCACCCTCAAAGGGAAGAAGTGTTTCCTGATGTTGAGGGGGAACCTCCTGTGTTTCAGTTTGTGCCCATTGCCCCTTGTCCTGTCACTGGGCACCGGTGAGAAGAGCTTGGCTCTGTCCTCCTTGCACCCTCCATTTATTTGTGCACTTCGATGAGCTCTCCCTGAGCCTTTTCTAGGCTGACAGCCCCGGCTTTCTCAGCCTTTCCTGGTAGGAGAGATGCTGTAGTCCATCACCTTTGTGGCCCTTCGTTGGATTCTCCCCAGTATGTCCATGTTGTGGCATACGATAGGTACATGCACAGAATCCTTTATTGTTACAATACTGGCAAATATATCCTTTATCATAACAGGGCAGCCCTACCATCTCTCTCTCCATTGCCTCTCTTCTCCAACCGATTCTTCTCCCTTATATACTAAGAAAACCAGTCTCTCTTCTTTCTGGCAACCATCACATGTCTGCTCACAATTCCCTTCACCTGTTTCAGCTCTTGAATCAGCTGGTGCTCATTAGACCACCTCTTCTGCTTCATTCAGTTCTTCACACATCTCTTTGTACTGAGGAGTCCCCAGCACTGGACACAGCACTCCAGGTGTGGCCTCACCAGTGCTGAGTAGAGGGGTAGGATCACCTCCCTCAGCCTGCTGGCAACACTTTGCCTAATGCAGCCCAGGATGCCATTTGCCTTCTTTGCAGCAAGGACCCACTGCTGGCTCCTGTTCAACTTGGTGTCCATTAGGACCCCCAGGTCCTTTTCTGCAAAGCTGCTTTCTTGCTGGGTGGCCCCCAGCATATACTGGTGCCTGGGGCTGTTCCTCCCCAGGTGCAGGGCTTTGCACTTCATATTGATCTTCATGAGGTTCCTGCCAGCCCATTTCTCCAGCCTGTTGAGGTCCCTCTGGATGGCAACACAACCCTCTGGCGTAGCAGCCACATCAGGTTTGTGTCATCTGTAAACTTGCTGAGGGTACATTCTGCCCCATCATCCAGGTCATTAATGAAGATGTTAAACAGGACTGGACCCAGTATTGACCCCTGGGTCACTACTGGCCTCCAACCAGACTTTATGACACTGAGCACCTCCCTGTGGTCCCGGCCATTCAGCCAAGATTCATCCACCTCACTGCTCATCCAGCCCGTACATCAACAGTTTCTCTGTGGGGATCTTATGGGAGACAGTGTCAAAGGCCTTACTAAAGTAAGAACTTGCTGGTAAAAGTGTGTTGGGGGGGGTTAGAGTTTTAGGCTGTGCAAGAACGAAGCAACAAGCTACACAGTGCAGTGACTCATCCATGTTGTAGTTGTGTGGGTGCCAGTGCACAAAAATCTTGCATGTGCTGCACAGTAGTTAAGAGATGTGATAAAACTTAGCTTAAAGGTTGCAGAATGGGCTATATAAGTCTTGCTGTTTTCATGATTATTATCCAAATTAGAGACAGTTCAATAGGACAGTTTTTATACAAAATTAACCTCTTCTACTAACACACAGACTTCATGGGCTTGAACTTAAAGTTTTTGAGTGGTGACATTCACAGACCATCATGAGTTATTAAAATCACACTATGAAGGCATCACTCTTTCCTTGACAAGTCTTCTTTTCCTGTTGTGTCAGTATATCGTATCACTTCATGGCCTGTCAGAACAGAAGAAGTTGTTGACAAATGACTATAGAAATCACTCTATACATGCCATTTAACATTTTCACAGTTTTAGGGCTTTAATTTTTATAAGATGTTCAAAGATGGGCATGTGTAAGTAAACACGGACTAAACATCACAAATTAGATTTAACTATACACCTGAAGCTCTGCCTTGTGTAAAGGACAGCATTCCGATCACCCATAAATAATCTCAAAGATCTTTTCAGTAAATAGTATCTGTCAGCCATCCATAGTCTTCAGCAGCCACAGCACTGAGCCGCAGAACGTAGAGGTATTTGCATTGTTCGGGATGCTTTGAGAAACTCTGGAGGTAATCGTATGAAACCTTCCATAGCACTACGATTCATCTAGGCTATCAGGTAGATTTAAAAGTCAAGTCTAGTAATGTCTTTTCCTGAGCAAATGTGGTGTGTAGGATACTCTGAGAAACTCCCCTGCATTTCAGCAGTGGCTTCTTACAGTTTCCCAGCTTTGCATGAAAGACACGTCGTGATCCAGCAACCAGGCGGGGCAGGGATGGAACCATTTACGCAGCTTCACGCAGCACCGTGTGGCACACGTGTGTGAAGCACAGCCTGGTAGGGAAAACATGAGCAGTAATTTGTGCAGTAAACACGGGCAGCAATTAGTAATGGAGTTTGTGACATTCAGGTTCTGTTGTTTGTACAACAGCGTTAAAAAACGATGGGTCCTTGGAGAGGCACATGAGAGCCATGTGCCATTGTGCTGGCTGTAAGCCCCGGTTTGGCCAGAAATTAAGTGGGTTTTGGGGTTTTCATGGAATATGAGTCGGATTTTGAGCTGGTTTCCTGCTTCTTGGCCGGTCACCTGGAGGTAACCTTTGAGGTAGCACAGCCTGTCCTGGCTGCCCGTCAAGAGCCGTGGGGAGCACCAGCAGCCGCGGGGGACGCTGGCTCTTGCCGAGAAGGATTTCCTTGGTCTTGGCCTCTCTTGTGTGGGCCATGCCCAGGCCCGCACCCCGCTCCAGCCTTGCCCGCCTGCCGCCAGGGTGACAGCCGGCACGGGCGGTATCCGAACAGCCACCGGGCGTTGTGCGCCCGTGGGGGCTTGCGGCCTCCCCGGTCTTCAGCCGCGGGTTCTTCCATGTTTCAAACCGAGGCTGCAGAGTGCCCGGGCCCCTCCAGAGCGGGACGCCCTCGGCTGTCTGCAGCAACAGCCTCGGCCAAAGCAGGCTGTACCCGCCGAGGGGCCGGGCGAGCGGCCGCTGGCGCCCCGCACGTTCCTGTCGCTTTAAGGGCCGGCGGGCGGCGCAGCGGCCGTCCCGTGGTGCATTGCGGCGGGCGCGCGTAGGGAGCGTGGCTGGCCGCCGCGCGTTCGCTGCTGCCGCTCGGTTCGAAGTTGGCGCCGGGCGCGATGCGGCGCTGAGGAGGCCGCACCGCCGACCCTGAGGAGGCCGCCGCTACCGCCGGCCCTCGCCGCTGGGGCCTGCTGCCGTCTCCCAGCCCCGCTCTCCAGCTGTTCCCGCCGCTGCCGCCATGTCTACGGGCTTCTCCTTCGGCGCGGGGACCCTGGGCTCCGCGGCGGCCGCCGCCGCCGGGGCTGGAGGAGGAGGCGGGGGCGGGGGCTTTTCCTTCGGAGCCGCCACGCCGAGGTAATGCGGCGCCACCTCCCCACCCACCCGCTTGGCTCGGCCCGGCCCTGCGCGCAGGCCCCTGTCCCCAGACTCCCGCGTCCCGGCCCGCCACCGAGGCCGCCGTCGCTCCGCGGGCCTGGCCTGGGCCAGGGCGGCACGCGTGTGAGTGTGTGAGTGCTGGGGGGTGTGGGGGGAAGCGCGAAGCGCAGACCCCGGCCTCTGTGCCTCGGCGCCTCTCCTGCTGCCCCCGGAGGAGCCCGGAGCGCCGGCGCCCTTGGCCGAAAGGGCCGTTGCGCGGATGAATCGGCTTCACCGTGTCTGCCCCGGCGCGCAGGGGGTGAGGGTGCCCTTCTTGCCTCATCTGCTTCACGGCCTCCTTCGTAAATATAGGCGTAGGGATCAATCTATTCAGCAGCTAATAACAAAGAGAGGTGTTCTTCTAATTTTGCTTTATTTTGGCTTTGTCGGAGCAGGGAGTCCCCCTTCATGGTTATCTCTGACGTTCTGAACACAGAATGTGAATCATGCGTATCTAGGTTTCAGCAGTGAGACTGAGCTTTGTGTGTGCGGTGTGGAGTTCGTTGATTTCAAAGCCCAAATGTTTAATGTTCAAATGTGAATTTTTTTTTTTTTAAGTTGGGTGCAACCTTATCCTTTCTGATACAGATAACCTTGCATTTGTTGTATAGTGCCTTGGAGTAAAAGGAGAACTTTGCTGTGTTTTGGTGTGCATGTGACATACAGCAGGCTCTGTACTAAAGGCTTTATTAGTATTTAGGTTTCTCAGAATAATAGGTAAGTCTCTGTTGTTGCTGGGGGTTTTTTCCCTTTTGTTTTTTCTTTGCACACAACTGTACTAGCAGAGATTGTTTTTTCTGACCTGCTTACTATTATGCCTCTGTTGAAGATTACGGCTGTTGTAGTGGAGCTTTGTATCAGTTTTTCCCAAATCTGATCAGGCAAAACTGATCACTGTAAACCAAATGGGCAGGGTGAGCTGCTCAAGGGAACTTCACTTGAAGCAGATATATTTGAAAATACTTATCTGTCAGAATTGTTAGGAATTAGCAGTGTGAGGGGAAGGGAACAGAACATCTGCATCTAAAAGAGTATCTCTGGATTAAATGGCAGTATTGCTTTTTGGAAGCCCATATGAGAGGGAACAAGTTTTGAGTCTCTTCTATTACTCTTAATTTTGTGGTCATCACAGATTGATGACATTCTTGTGTTACCTGTGCTTGTATGGTGGGGTTTTTTTGGTTGTTTTTTTTTTGTTGTTTTTTGTTTTTTTTTACCCCCACAGTGAAGCTTATATGGAGTTGGTAAAGAACTTGTCTCTCTTGCTTCATGCCTGTTTAATGTAGGTTTTCTGTGACTAAAATGAGCAAGTTAAAATAATATTTGTTTATTCAAAAACATTCTTCTAAATGTACTGCCTGAAACAAGGGAAACACTTTTGTCTTGTTGATCTGCACTTGTTAAAAACTGCCTATTGAACTTAAATATTTTAATGTTTGGGGTTTTTTGGCTGTTCTAGCTGGCTTTTTAATCTCTTAAAAATAACAAGTAAAAGTTTAACAGGTACTAATTAATAGCAGTATGGTACTCTGTTTTCATTCATGTATTTATTCTTAAAAGCAGGATGAGTCTTCAGGACTCAAGGAGTATCACAGAGGAAGAGGTCTTTTTACTGCTGGCTGATTGGTGCAAGAATCTTGAGCATCCTTATGGGATGGTTTGCTTGAGAACATGTTTGAGACTGTAAGAAGAAGCTGTTCTTCTGAGCTGGGTCTAAGACAATATTGCCAGGTGTTGGGAGGAAATGGGCTTTATTGTGTAGTCCAAGCATAAGTATTAGTCATCAGTGTGACTGGGCAAAGATATATTCTGGTGTCCCAAAGCCTATGTGATATGCCAGCCTACCTAATTCCTGCATTACACCAATAGCCATTCAGATACTTACACTCTTTCTTTTTGTTAATCGATGTTCTCTATAGTATGCTTTAGCCAGGTGCAATGCTTTGTTCTGGTTCTAAAATTAGAGTTAAGACCTGACTTCAGTGATCTGAGCTCCTCTTCCTTCCATCTGTGGGGAGTAGATAGTCCTTCTGGCACATGCTTTCTGCTGCTGAGAATGCTGCCATTGCTTTATTTCTACATTTTGGGTTCTTTCTATCTTAAAAAACAAACAGACAAAATGCCACTTCATTTTATTTGGGGTTTTTGTTTTTTTGTCCTATAGTGCTAAACTGCATGTTTTGTACCTTAGCTTTCTTCTACTGGAATGCTGAAACAAGAAAAATTTTCACAGAAGAATCATCTTTGTATTGGAAAAAGATGAGAAACATAAACTCTTGACTAGTGAGAGAAGTACCATGTTCTGTGTTTAAGTTTATAAGCAGTTAGGTCATGGTGCTGTAGTTTGGTATGTTGAAATTTTGTGAGTAAAGAAAGCTGAAATGCTTTGGCTCCTGTGGAGTTGGACCATTAGTGGGTCTGTGTCTTTAACCTCTTAGCCACTCTGCTTCCTGAATTACTTCTTTAGGAATAAACTCACACCTAGATTTTGAACTTCCATCCAACTTCTGCTGGGCTTGCCACGATGAGTTTTGTAGATATTTTGAAAACTTTTAATGTAAAAGCTAATTATAGCCTTTTTTTAAGGATTTACTTTTGTGTTTAATTTGTTATGCCTAGAAGCTGCCTTCATTCAAAAAGAGAGAGGATATAGGGGAGTGATGAGAGAAACTGAACACCTGAAATGTAAAATGCTTCTTGACAACTGTTACCCTGAAGTCTAAATTGCATTTCGTTACAGTGCTATTGATGTACTTATGCAAAATGTTGTTTAAGTTAGAAAAAACTTACCTAGTTTCTAAAAAGGCTCACAAATGGGACCGAGAGGTTACTACAAATAAATTATTCGCCTGATCTTCCCTCAATTTAAGAACAAAATTTTTAAAATCATAGTCTGATCTGGCTGCTAGTACCTGTAACTTCATTGGTTAGAGATAATCATGATTATTGTATTCCCCTGTGTTTTGTACAATAACTTAATGCGTTCTCTGCTAAATGTAAAGCTTGTTCTCTGTTTGCCATGAAACTTCTAAAATGTGTAGTTGCTCAAAATAAATAAAAAAGGCTTAGTTTTCCTGGTGATAACTGATCTCTGATTTCCTCCTTCCTCTCTCTTCCCCTTCATCTGTGACAATAGCTCTGGAAGTTTATTCCTGTAACTTTCTGACAAATATACAGTCAGAAAAGAAAGTGTGGTAGGCATGGGTCCTCTATGGTTTACACCTGTGGGGAAGGATAACGTTTTGGTTAGGAAATGAATTCATGCACTGGTGTGTTTCGGTAGTAAGATACGGCAGACTTGTGCTGTTGATGTGAATGGTTGTGTGTCTCTGCGTACCTCTTTAGAATGAAATAAAGTGACATTGGTTGAGGTTTCTAGTCAGAGGTATCTAACTGGACTTGTAAACTTTTTTGAAAAGATGTTCTTGCAGGTTTGTTGTCATCTTTGTGCTGCCTCTAGCATTTGTTCTCCCATTTCAGTAGTTCGGGGAGAATAATTAGGCAAAACTAATGAGATGATCTAATGGAGAAGAGTTCCAATTTCCCACTGGTCTAGCAAGATGTATCAGCTTAGCAAGGAGTTGAACAAATGCAGGAGTCAGTGTCAGGGAAGCAGTGGGAGTTACGGAGCTGTAGAAGGGAAGAGGGAGATAGGCTTCCTCTTTCTGTTTGGTGGCAATGAGCTTGGACTCTGTCTTGTCCAGCTGCATTGTGTGTGGTTCAGAAAAACAAACAATGGCATGGGAAAGAAACTGAAATAAGGGAGGGTGTGGATTTTTATTTTGAAAAATAATTATTGCTAATAGTGTTATTTTGTAATAGCTCAACAGGAGGACTTAATTTTGGAACTCTGGGCTCTTCCACTGCTACAGCAACTACATCAGCTCCTTCAGTGGGCTTTGGGAGTGGACTTTTTGGATCAAAGTCAACCACTGGCTTTACACTAGGAGGCACCAGTACAGGTAGAAACATTTCTTCTTGTACAGCAGAAATTTGAATCAGCAGTGAAGAAATATATCATACGTACACAAAAACTGGGTCATTGTAACGTGCTTTCTTTTTTATAGTAGTTCTGTAGCTCAGAATATTACGTAGTTTTGTAAAAAGGCTTCACTGAGCAATTTAAAAGGTCATTCATTGAGAATTATGCAGTACCAATGCTGCAGGAACACAAGTGCAGTTACCAGAAAACTCTGCCTGGGCCTATGTGTAAATTGTTCCATAATTTGAATCCTGATGTTTTTAAGAAATCTCACTCTTCATCCAGAATGCTCAAAATTATGATTTAAGATTGAGGTATGTTTTGATCTGAAAAATATTTAAAAACATTGTGAGATTGTTAGTATTTGTAATGTGATATTTGTAATTCTGCAGTAGTAAGCATTTCTGGTTTTGTTGTTTGGGTTTTTTTAATGTTAGCAATATGGAGGAAGAAATTTATTAATGTTTTCTTATGTCTCTAATTCAGCCTATGAACATACAGATTCTTATAGGAGCATTGGAGTCCAACAGAATAAAACTTTTCTGACTAGAGGTATTTTTTTTCAGCCATCATGCAGACATAACAATGGATTTTACTTTGGCTCCAATATTGCTAGACAAAATTGTCTTTTTTTTCTTGTACACTTGTATGAGTAGATAGGGGAATTTCTAAGAACCAATATACTAGAAATAAATTCATACAGACTTGAAAGCCTGTATTACTGTGTTTGGCTACATTGGGGTAATTTTCTTCTAGCTCTCAATGATTCTTTTGATCTTCTAATCAGATGTTTTTTAAAATATGAAATGGCATAGCACTGTGTTCAAAATAATCTCTTTAAATTATCAGTGGGGCAGAAACCCTAAACCAAAACACAGGATTTTAAAGACTTTGGACTCTATAATCCTCTTTATACTGTAAGTCTGTTTTACATGCTTATGTTATGTACTACCATATGGCTGAAAAAAAAACACTTGATAGCATTACTAGTTTACATACTTTTGTTTACTTTCATTTGTTTGACATTTCAAACAACTTGCTATACTGCTGTGTTAACATCAGCTTCACTGTTAGCAGATTTTTATAAAGAAAAATGATGTTTTTTGAAGTCGGTTATGCTTTGACTTATGCTGCTGGTGCTTACAAATACTGTTTCCTATGTTAATGTTGTTTTGCTTTCAACATACTACAGAAAAAACTTGCAGAATAGTCTATGTATTGTCTCATAATGTTGCATTATTTCAGTGTTTTATTTCATGTTTTTTACTGTCATAAATGCTCTGTGGTCTTCAATTACTATTCTTATTCTGTTTGTTTGTTTTCATTCTTAAAGCAGGAACAGCAACAACTATTGCTACAGGACTGACACTAGGTAAGGACCTAATTTGTATTTTAATGTTATACAGGCAAAAAAAAAATACAGATAGATCTTTCTTGTAATGTAGAAAGTTAGTGGTCACTTGTGAGCTTTTTCCCTATTACTAATTGCAATCTGCTTTGTAGCCCAAATGTTAAGGCTGCAAACCGGAGTGGAGCCCTGCAGTTCTGGGCACTGTTACTTGTTGTTAAAGGATTATTCCATTCCTATACAACAGCGACAGTGGTCATAGTGAAAAGCTAGACTTCGTATTTATGTCCCCCTGATTAGTTTCATCCTTCAGCAGAAGGGAGGTGGAATATGTTATCAAAGAATTCTTCATAAAGAATTTTTTGCTCTAATGAACTTTGTGTGAACAGGTCTGTTTGGTAATTATCTCTTTTAGAAGAATAAAGAGGGTTGAACTGAGAACGCACCTTGGGAATATTTTACTTTTGTTTCTCTGATCTTTAGTGACTTTTTCAGCTGTCATTAGAAGAGGTTTGGTTTTTTTTTCTTTTTAAACACCAGGAACTGAGGTCTGATGAGAAACTGAGCTTGGAGGTCACAAATATTGGGGGTGGGCGTGGTGCTACAAGACAGACTGCAGTTCAAGAACTTAGGAAGCCATACTGTGAATAAATAGGAAAAAATAGTGTTGGATAAAGAAGCAAATGAAATAGGCAGAAGGGAGGAGCAGCAGCTAACCCAGAACAGACTGTGTGATGCATAATCATACATGGCAGTCAGTACTATGCAGGTGAACATTAATTCTTCTCAATAGCTGAATGAAATTATGTCATCCAAAACAAACACACAGCAGTTACTGAGAATACCAAGTATGTGTTTCTTATGCATGCTGTTGTGGTTTGTATATGTATATGCACACTCCTTTACTTTGGAATATGGATTCTAGAAGGGAAAATGTATTCTTACCATGAAAACAGCAGGAAGTGGAAACTTTACTTGTTTTACTTTAAAAGTGTTCAAAAGCAGAGTTTGAGGGAATAACATCTCAACATATTTTTCTTGTTTACAAAATGAAGAGATATATGCATTCATTTTGATATGCACATCCGATTGAGAATTTTTAGTCTGTATTTTGGGCTGTATTGTTTATAGCTCCATTTACCAATATTTGGTTCATCTATTAGATGTTCTTGTTGAAAGCTCTTTTTTTTTTACAGTTTTTTTAGACTACCATTAGATATAATTGCCAGTCCATGATTAAAGTCCACTGGATCACTACAAATTGTGGAGAAAAAATGCCTGTGCAATTAATGTAAACCTTTGAAATTTATGAAGGCGCTATGGGTATATTTTACTTGATGCAAGTGATCTCGCATGCCATGGTGCTCATGATGGTTAAATGGGAATAGTTCAGAAGAGAAGGTGAATTGAGCATTTATTCTCAAACAGAATGTTCTGAGAGTGATAACTGGTTTTGGTTTCTTTTAGGCACGCCTGCTACCACATCAGCAGCTACCACAGGCTTTAGTTTAGGTTTCAACAAACCTGCAGGTTCGGCCACACCATTTGCTTTACCTGTTGCTTCTACCTCAGCGGGCAGCCTATCATTGTCATCTGCTCTTACATCGACTCCCGCAGCAGGTAGGAAAACGTTTAGGGGTTTTGGGGTTTTTTTGGGGGGGTGAGGTTGTATTTGGTTTTTTTACCAATAAAACTTTACGGTAAAACAGTTCTACACTTTATATTTTTCTAGTATTTACATAATTTTGTGGTACTCTAAGAAGGGTCATTGGACTTCACTATTTCTACATTTGGGTACCCTAATACAGATAGACTTATGGGCAGTATACCACGTGATATAGGCAGCATGTAATCTAAGTCATTAGAAGTGTAGCAAGAGCTGATTTGTCATGCAAAATAATTATTTTTGTTATTGTTAAAGCTGCTGAAGGTTGAAAGCTTCCTATTTGTGCAGCTGAAAAGTTTGGAAAATTTCTCTCTTCTGTAGATGGCCTGAAATAGTTCACTAGTAATGGAAACAAGGTTTTTCCAGTGTAGTTCTCATACTGGCACATATCTGCCATCACATTTAACTCGGCTACACTGTACCGCACATTATGATCATTAAGACTGGAGTTCATTTTTCCTAACCTTAGGAGTCCGCATTTGCGCTCAGCTATCTGTGCCCTCTGTGCTCTGTCCCTTTATGCCTAAGGTCTTTCTCTACTCAATTCTTCCCTATCCTACCAAAAACTGGGATGCTTCATTCTAGAAGTAGGCTCAAACTACCAAGGAAATGTTCTTGTATCATCTGTCTTGTGTAAAATATTTTAATGTTTAACATCAAACATAAATATTTCAGCATTTTAATATAAAAAGTCAATAGCACTCATTAGACCCATTATGCTGTAAAATAAATTCTGTGACAGGATCTAGATTCCCTAGTGTTCTGGGGGCACTCTCAAAAATTTTGTGTAGTTGCAGGAAAATATGGACTGAACAGGATTATGATATCCTAGAACAAAATAACATATAATTGAAAAGTCTCTATGGCTTTGTTTGGAAAATCTGCAGGAAATAAAAACAACCATTAAGTTTATTATCCAATTATGATAAAGATGCTGTTCAGACCTTTCAGTTATTTCAGGTTGTCTGTGGATGTATTTGAATGCAGTGTCTGCATGAAGCTGGTTTGCTTTCTCTGCAGGAACTACTGGCTTTACATTAAATTTGGGTGGCACAACTGCTCCGACTACAACTGCTTCCACAGGCCTTTCCTTAGGAGGAGCCTTAGCAGGTTTAGGAGGTTCACTCTTCCAGAACACAAGCACAGCAGCAACAGGTGAAAGTTACTTTCGTTTTTTCCTCCTTCTGTGTCAAAACATTGAAATTTAATGTGTGATTGTAAAAATTCATAACGTAAGATTTAGTTTATATAAAATCTTAACACTGTGAAAGTGTAATTTTTAACAGTGTTACAGTTAAGAACAGTGTTGCTATATCTGAAGTCATTGGCTTCTTCCTCATTTTTAAATTCACTTGTACTTAACACTTTTCCTTGCGTTATAATTTAAAAAAAAAATCTTTCTCATTGCCATAATTGACTCAAGGAAGTTGATCATAAGTGCAAGAGAGCAATCACATACCAGTATATCCTTTAATTGTGGAGAAGTTGAAAGCTCCTTATTTTGGTGGCTTTTGGTCTGAATAAAATCTTTAACTGTTAGTATTGTCATTTCACAGCTTCCCATCTTTTTCAGCTCTAGAGGAAAAATTTGTTGCGCTGTGTTGTAGCCTTGGTAACACTGTTCTTAAACTTTAAATGAAACAAAGATACTTAAGATGTTGATGATAAGTTAGCTATCTAATAATGTGAAGAAATTACATAAAACACTTGTGTACAGTTGTATGAAACTTCATGCAATCTGTTTTATTCTGTTTATTTTGCATTTTTTTAATCCAAATGTAGTAAATGGACACTGAAACTGCAAGCAAGATTATATGTGCTTTTATTTTCAAGTAAGTTTTAATTATCAACATTTTAAGTACAGAAATTCTGTTTGCGTTTCTTGTAGGGCTTGGGCAGAATGCTTTGAGTTTGACTCTGGGGACAACTGCGGCTCCTTCAACTACTGCCAATGAAGGACTTGGTGGCATTGATTTTAGTAGTTCTTCAGACAAAAAGAGTAAGTTTGTTTTAAAGCGTTTTTTTAATTGAGAAAATTATCAGATCACTACAACAAAGACACTATTTCATTGTGTTCAACGTGTGGAATTAAAGCTGACAACTTAAACTTTTTTTTTCCCCCTCCCCTCTTGCAAGGCATTCCAGTTAATTTCATTCTTAGATATTGTGCTTGTATAGAAGAACAAGATTTTGGTTGCAAATGCAATGTAATGTAAATTTATTTATTTAAAATAAGTATAAGCCAATATTATACTTGAGAACCAGGATCTAAACCCTTTTGGGAGTGAAGACTTATAGGGCCGTTTGCTGAAAAGCCATGGCAGATTTCTGAACAGCTATATGTCAAATAGCCACTAGAGGGGGGAGTAGAGCTATGTTTAAGTAATACATTGCAAATACAAAAAGTACGTGTTTGAAACCAGCTTTCTCCATCTGTAACAGATCTTAAGCTTGGTTTCTTTTTTTGAAAGACTGCACAATAAAAATGTCCTGTTTCTAGCTGTTACTCTTCAAAGCTGTATTTCTGGTGGTGCGTAGTTACATCTGATACATTCTATCAGGTTGTTAAAACCAGTTATAAAAACTTCACATCAGTGGTAGCTTTAAAATACTTAAGTAAGGGAATATTGAGCATTGGCAAATGGACCCTTATTATTTTGTCTTGCTTTTATACTTCCAGAGTAAGATTAACTAAAGCTGATTCTAAAATGTACATTTTCTCTGGGGTATCAATACTATAATTTAATCTNCTGAAGAAAAAGGAGATGTGGCTACCAAAGAAAAGCACCCTAGGAATCCCAGGACAGATAGGGAGCAGCACCTGTGTTCTCTCTGCTGGAATTGGTTATAAAAGCTTTTCCTTCTGGAGACTGAAGACTAACTGTCTAGTATTTCTTTAAAATATGGCTGCAGGAAAAGAAGCTGTTCTTATACATACTTTCTTCAAGTATTACTAAAGAATGTAAAAAATGTAAAAACTGGAGCATTCACTTGCCCAGAAAGTAGCAAAATCTGATTTCAAATTTGTGTCTTTTACTTTGTAAGTATTGTTCTGACGTACAGCAAAGAAGGGAAAAAAGCAAAGTATACTTAGTTTTCTGCTTAATTTTTAGGTTATCAGCTGAAAAAGGAGTCCTAAATTCTGGGTGTGGTNCCCCCTCCCCTCTTGCAAGGCATTCCAGTTAATTTCATTCTTAGATATTGTGCTTGTATAGAAGAACAAGATTTTGGTTGCAAATGCAATGTAATGTAAATTTATTTATTTAAAATAAGTATAAGCCAATATTATACTTGAGAACCAGGATCTAAACCCTTTTGGGAGTGAAGACTTATAGGGCCGTTTGCTGAAAAGCCATGGCAGATTTCTGAACAGCTATATGTCAAATAGCCACTAGAGGGGGGAGTAGAGCTATGTTTAAGTAATACATTGCAAATACAAAAAGTACGTGTTTGAAACCAGCTTTCTCCATCTGTAACAGATCTTAAGCTTGGTTTCTTTTTTTGAAAGACTGCACAATAAAAATGTCCTGTTTCTAGCTGTTACTCTTCAAAGCTGTATTTCTGGTGGTGCGTAGTTACATCTGATACATTCTATCAGGTTGTTAAAACCAGTTATAAAAACTTCACATCAGTGGTAGCTTTAAAATACTTAAGTAAGGGAATATTGAGCATTGGCAAATGGACCCTTATTATTTTGTCTTGCTTTTATACTTCCAGAGTAAGATTAACTAAAGCTGATTCTAAAATGTACATTTTCTCTGGGGTATCAATACTATAATTTAATCTCTTGATTCCATTCAGGAGCCAAATTTTAAATTAGGTATACCAATAGCTAAAAGAAGGAAATACAGAAACTCTATGAAACCACCTTTACAGAGTAACATAGGTTGCAGAGACATAGTTCTTCATACTTGTAGAAGAGATAGCATATTGACTGTCCAAACTGGAGTCCTCTGCATGGTGTTGATTGGTTTTGGAGTTTTATTACTGAAACTGGGAGTGATGAAAAAACTCAGATTCTTGGTTCTTATGGGTTTTCCACTGCTATAATATTAGGATATCACAACACTTCCATAATATACAAATGTCTTAAAATGAGGACCAGAGAACCACAGACTCAAAATCTGCTTCAGTCTGATATCTCTCAGCATTGTTTTGCCCAGATCTTAGGGTGGAAACGTGAATGAGTACCTGAATTCGCCATATGTTGCACAGTGGAACTGGGGGAGTTGGACTATCACTGTCAGGATGATGAGTAGAGATCCCTTAGCTAAGCAGTAGGAAATGTTGAAGGAGACTGTTTTTTGAGTTTTCCTTATTAATTTAGGTTTTAATTTAGGAGTGTTTCTCATAATGGATAGTGCTGACTTAAGTAGCCCTGACAAATATCCCTACCTGTGTGCTGCTACTTAGTTCTGTCAGTACAATTGTTTGTACTGCTATATGAGGAACTGTGTTAAAGTTTGACAGTGGTGGGGTTTTGAGGTTTTTATTTTTTTCCCTTCCTGAAGAAAAAGGAGATGTGGCTACCAAAGAAAAGCACCCTAGGAATCCCAGGACAGATAGGGAGCAGCACCTGTGTTCTCTCTGCTGGAATTGGTTATAAAAGCTTTTCCTTCTGGAGACTGAAGACTAACTGTCTAGTATTTCTTTAAAATATGGCTGCAGGAAAAGAAGCTGTTCTTATACATACTTTCTTCAAGTATTACTAAAGAATGTAAAAAATGTAAAAACTGGAGCATTCACTTGCCCAGAAAGTAGCAAAATCTGATTTCAAATTTGTGTCTTTTACTTCGTAAGTATTGTTCTGACGTACAGCAAAGAAGGGAAAAAAGCAAAGTATACTTAGTTTTCTGCTTAATTTTTAGGTTATCAGCTGAAAAAGGAGTCCTAAATTCTGGGTGTGGTGTGGTGGTTTTTTATTTTTTTTATTCTTCCCCTTAGCAAAGGCATAGAGAATGGTTGTGAGATTCCAGGTTCTAATGTACTGGGTGACAGAGTCTGCAGACAATTTAAGTAGATGTTGCTTCTAAAAGTAGTAGCTTCTTCTGGCAGGAGCACTGGCTTGTGCAGCTTAAAATCTTTGTGGCACTAGCATTAGCTGCATAGCTACTTTCTATCTTGGTGGCACTGAGAGGGAAGTTGGGATGTGAATTGCATCCAGCTGAAGAAGATGAAGCCCACTTCTTGGGCTTCATGAGTAAGTGTTCTTCCTTGCAGACTGCTATGGTATGGGATGTGATTACTGCCCCTGGCCATGACTAGAAATAGTCATGGCCTGTGTTATGCACAACATTTTTTTCAGCTCCATTCTATTACTCAGAGGCATTTGGCATCTTGATCCACAGATGTGTAGTTTGGAGTGTGTAGGTGGTAGGTAAGCAGTAATATCTTCAGTTCTGTAAAACCTCATTCATTACTGGACTTAATGCAATAGCAGAATTCTTAAGGAAGTCCAATGGGCAAACCTTCATTAGCTTCGTATTTGAGAGGAGACTGTGATTGCTGAATTTAAACACTTGAATGTTTTGTGGATGCAGGTCTAAGTGAGTTGTGGTTGCATAAGCAGGAACAGATTTCTTATGCAACTGCAGTTGTTTATGCATTTGTAGTGACTTGTATAGTGACACAAGATGTTTTGAATTACTCTGTATGCCAAGAAATTAGCACCTCAACTGTTGAACCATTGTTCTTGAAAAGATATTTATCTGTGAAGGGAGAGTAAATTAACATCTTCTTTCTTTTATGGCTAGCCTAGTCTGTTTCCTCTTATCAAGAGAAATCAAGCAGATTGTAGTCATTAGTTCTTCCCTAAAATCTCATTAAGGTTGTTTTGTTTGTTCTTCAAACCTTTATTTCTGACCTACAGTTTTTATTTTCTAGGTGACAAAACAGGAACAAGAGCAGAGTAAGTGTCAGATTTTCTTTGCATTCCATGTCTTACTAGAAAACAGCTAAACTNGCCATATGTTGCACAGTGGAACTGGGGGAGTTGGACTATCACTGTCAGGATGATGAGTAGAGATCCCTTAGCTAAGCAGTAGGAAATGTTGAAGGAGACTGTTTTTTGAGTTTTCCTTATTAATTTAGGTTTTAATTTAGGAGTGTTTCTCATAATGGATAGTGCTGACTTAAGTAGCCCTGACAAATATCCCTACCTGTGTGCTGCTACTTAGTTCTGTCAGTACAATTGTTTGTACTGCTATATGAGGAACTGTGTTAAAGTTTGACAGTGGTGGGGTTTTGAGGTTTTTATTTTTTTCCCTTCCTGAAGAAAAAGGAGATGTGGCTACCAAAGAAAAGCACCCTAGGAATCCCAGGACAGATAGGGAGCAGCACCTGTGTTCTCTCTGCTGGAATTGGTTATAAAAGCTTTTCCTTCTGGAGACTGAAGACTAACTGTCTAGTATTTCTTTAAAATATGGCTGCAGGAAAAGAAGCTGTTCTTATACATACTTTCTTCAAGTATTACTAAAGAATGTAAAAAATGTAAAAACTGGAGCATTCACTTGCCCAGAAAGTAGCAAAATCTGATTTCAAATTTGTGTCTTTTACTTTGTAAGTATTGTTCTGACGTACAGCAAAGAAGGGAAAAAAGCAAAGTATACTTAGTTTTCTGCTTAATTTTTAGGTTATCAGCTGAAAAAGGAGTCCTAAATTCTGGGTGTGGTGTGGTGGTTTTTTATTTTTTTTATTCTTCCCCTTAGCAAAGGCATAGAGAATGGTTGTGAGATTCCAGGTTCTAATGTACTGGGTGACAGAGTCTGCAGACAATTTAAGTAGATGTTGCTTCTAAAAGTAGTAGCTTCTTCTGGCAGGAGCACTGGCTTGTGCAGCTTAAAATCTTTGTGGCACTAGCATTAGCTGCATAGCTACTTTCTATCTTGGTGGCACTGAGAGGGAAGTTGGGATGTGAATTGCATCCAGCTGAAGAAGATGAAGCCCACTTCTTGGGCTTCATGAGTAAGTGTTCTTCCTTGCAGACTGCTATGGTATGGGATGTGATTACTGCCCCTGGCCATGACTAGAAATAGTCATGGCCTGTGTTATGCACAACATTTTTTTCAGCTCCATTCTATTACTCAGAGGCATTTGGCATCTTGATCCACAGATGTGTAGTTTGGAGTGTGTAGGTGGTAGGTAAGCAGTAATATCTTCAGTTCTGTAAAACCTCATTCATTACTGGACTTAATGCAATAGCAGAATTCTTAAGGAAGTCCAATGGGCAAACCTTCATTAGCTTCGTATTTGAGAGGAGACTGTGATTGCTGAATTTAAACACTTGAATGTTTTGTGGATGCAGGTCTAAGTGAGTTGTGGTTGCATAAGCAGGAACAGATTTCTTATGCAACTGCAGTTGTTTATGCATTTGTAGTGACTTGTATAGTGACACAAGATGTTTTGAATTACTCTGTATGCCAAGAAATTAGCACCTCAACTGTTGAACCATTGTTCTTGAAAAGATATTTATCTGTGAAGGGAGAGTAAATTAACATCTTCTTTCTTTTATGGCTAGCCTAGTCTGTTTCCTCTTATCAAGAGAAATCAAGCAGATTGTAGTCATTAGTTCTTCCCTAAAATCTCATTAAGGTTGTTTTGTTTGTTCTTCAAACCTTTATTTCTGACCTACAGTTTTTATTTTCTAGGTGACAAAACAGGAACAAGAGCAGAGTAAGTGTCAGATTTTCTTTGCATTCCATGTCTTACTAGAAAACAGCTAAACTATTGGCTTTTCTACTACTTCAATCTTGAAAAATGCATAAATGTAAATAACCAACTTTTGCAATACAGTCAATTTAGTAACAGTGGTTCATCATTTTGAACATTGCAATTTTCCCATCGAATGCAATACCTACAGCTTATCTGGCATCTACTATAGACTGATCATGTGGTCTGCAAAATGGTTTCTGCAAATGTGTACAATGCTTAACACCACAGGCTTGGACCCTGACATAGTATCTGTGTGCATTAATCCAAATCATTCCTAGTTGCGGCATACATGCAATGGGTGCAAATCTGTGTAATCAGTCACTTCGCTGTTTTCATGATATTTAGTAGTCATGCAAAAATGTTTGGCAGTATTAAAGCACCATCTAAACATGCATTGTCTCTTATAGAGATAGCAAAGCACTGAAGGATGAAAATCTACCTCCAGTAATCTGTCAAGATGTAGAAAATCTACAGTAAGTAGTGGGTTTTATTTATGATAGTTGTTTAGCTAAAGTATTGTATACTGTTGATGCTCTGTGACAAAAACACTCTACTGCAGGCTGCATGCAGGATAACTTACTAGCCCAAGGCCTTGCAGCAGGTTAACCTTGGGAACAGAGTAAATGGATAGTTCTAGTAGCTGAAGTCTTAGGCTGGTTTTTTTTCAGCCTCGCTTATCCATGTATTTACACAAATGGGCATGCCGAACAAATATACTCTTAGAATCTGATCCATCTCTCCCTGGGAGTATTAAGCCTGTTGCACATGCATAGTAAGTATTGAACCTTATGTCCATATTGCATGTGCATTGTGGATCTCATATGGAATAGAGAACTGCAAAAGGCAGGAAGGAGGGAAGTTGTAGACTAGTCAGAGGCTGTATGTATTTGTGAGTTCAAAGTAGTAATTACTTTTACATAGATGCTATATATTGGCTTTTATATATATATGTATAAAAATTGATAAATATCTTAGTTTGTCAGGGTTCAGCATGTTTAAACACATGTTATTGAAGTTTAGGGGGTTTTTAGGTGGTTTTATTTTACAGTATTAGCATGCTAGGAGTTAAGACAATACTGTGCTATACAGTAATTTTACTGTTCAGTAGTTGATTTTGGAAAAATTAATTTAATAGGTATTTAAATAATGTGACTGAGAGGTAAACACTTGTGTATTTCAGGTTTGCTATCTTATGTTTCTTTCCTCCCCACTCCCTTCTTTTTCCCTTCCCCAGGAAATTTGTGAAGGAACAAAAACAAGTTCAGGAAGAAATTAGTAGAATGTCCTCTAAAGCAATGCTTAAAGTACAAGAAGACATTAAAGCTTTGAAACAATTGCTGTCTGTAGTTGCCAGTGGATTACAGAGAAACACTCTTAATATTGACAAGCTGAAAGTGGAAACTGCGCAGGTATAATTGAAGATAAATTTTGTAATGTAGAATTTGTATGTTGATTATTTCATATAGGATAACTAGCCTTCTTTATCAGTCAAGTTAAAACATGTGTCCAAACTAAAACAGTTGTAAACAAATTGAAAAATCGAATCGCTTCTAATCTATTTGAAGTTACTTGGGAGACTGAAATCTGTGATGTCAGTATTTTCAGATAAGTACAACAGCAATAAAATGACTTTTATTCAGGAAAGCTTTCCTACATAGCAAAGGTAACAAAGGGGAATGTGTGCCCTCTTCAGTTTAATTTCGGTTATATATTCAGCTGCTAGTGAAGATGTATTTGTAACAACACACCGGACTCTGGAGCAGCAGAAATGCAAGTATGTTTTCTTCTGATGACTTCTAAAAAACCAAGCAAAAACCACCCCATAACATTTCAGGGACCAAAATATCTTAACTAGCACTAGTATTCATTTAGTGAAGTTGAGTCAACTCTGTCCACCAGCCTGCATGTTAACTGCAACCAGTTTGAGCTCAAGTTTTGATGCAAGTGCTTTTCAAGTTATGTTCTGTATCACTTTTTATTTCATCTGGCATGTCAAGGCTGCTTGCTATATAAATAAGTGTATTTTATTCTAAAGTAAAAATGTTGGGTTTTCTATATCTTGTGATACCAAAAGGAAATACTTTATAGTTGTGCCTTGCCAACAGTTTTCTGTGAAAACAAAAACCTGTTACTGATATTCTCATATCTCTGTAAACAATGCAGTTGAGAATAATCGCAGAACCAGGCACTGAGAAGTTCTCAATGGTAGAGTTATTAGAAATATTAATCAGAAGTGTATGCTGTAATTATTATGCATAAAAAGATCATTTCTAGAGAAAGAGAGGCATTTTTTTGAACTAGTTAATCTTTTTTTCAAAAAGGTGAAATAATCCTTTTTGTCCTATTTCTTCTTTTAGGTGTGTTACTTCCTTGCACTTGACTGTTGCTTTTTTCCCCCTAGTCCGCAATAATTGTAACAGAATTTCTGAAGTACAATAGAAATTAGACCTTATCTCTGACAGTTTAGCGCAATATTTTCTCAGCGTCTGAGAACTCAATGTGCTTTCAGTATGTGCTGTTGTTTGTTCCTTCCCTAAACTTGTGTTGGTATTTGCAGTTCTCCAACTTTCTGGCAGCCTATTCTTTGAAGAATTTCTGGTCAGATTCTATCACAGTGTTAACTTAAATACTTGAAGAAAACATTTTATGTGAATGAACAGTGGAGTTGTAGCTATTTTTCTTTTTGAACACTTCATACAGAACCTTATCTTTTATTAATTTTCCCTATTTATTTAGGAGCTAAAGAATGCAGAAATAGCATTACGAACACAGAAAACTCCTCCTGGTCTCCAGCATGAAAATACAGCCCCAGCAGAGTGAGTTACTGTTATTCATAAAAAACATTCAATGATATAACTTGGAGAACAGAAGACTCTGGGGAGACCTTATTGCAGCCTTTCAATACTTAACACTTTATAAGAAAGATGGGGACAGACTTCTTAGTAGGATCTGTAGCGATAGGACAAGGGATAATGGTTTTAAACTGAAAGAGGGTAGATTCAGACTACATATAAGGAAGAATTTTTTTACGATGAAGGTAGTGAAACACTGGCACAGGTTGCCCAGAGAGATGGGAGATGCCCCATCCCTGGAAACATTCAAGGTCAGGTTGGACGGGGTTCTGAGCAACCTGATCTGGTTGAAGAGGTCCCTGCTCATTGCAGGGGGGTTGGACTAGATGACCTTTAAAGGTCCCTTCCAACCCAAACTATTTTATGATTCTATGATCTTCATAATATGAATATTTTTTCTGCTTCTTGTGACATTTGTACTGAATGCTTCATAGAATCAGTATTTTATTTCTACACTTAATTTATATTTATTTCATAGACATGAGAAATACAGTCTTTACTCTCTTTCCACTAGTAGAGGGATGTCAAGAATGTCATGGAACATAACTGATGCAATTAATTAAATGAAAATTGGCAGCTAGTATAGATCAGATTAATATAAGTAGCGAGGTGGGGTTTGGTCTCTTCTGCCAAGTAACTAGCGATAGGACAAGAGGAAATGGCCTCAAATTGTGCCAAGGGAGGTTTATATTGGACATTAGGAGAAATTTCTTCACTGAAAGAGTGGTCAGGCCTTGGAAGAGGCTGCCCAGGGAAGTGGTGGAGTCNGGACCAAAATATCTTAACTAGCACTAGTATTCATTTAGTGAAGTTGAGTCAACTCTGTCCACCAGCCTGCATGTTAACTGCAACCAGTTTGAGCTCAAGTTTTGATGCAAGTGCTTTTCAAGTTATGTTCTGTATCACTTTTTATTTCATCTGGCATGTCAAGGCTGCTTGCTATATAAATAAGTGTATTTTATTCTAAAGTAAAAATGTTGGGTTTTCTATATCTTGTGATACCAAAAGGAAATACTTTATAGTTGTGCCTTGCCAACAGTTTTCTGTGAAAACAAAAAACCTGTTACTGATATTCTCATATCTCTGTAAACAATGCAGTTGAGAATAATCGCAGAACCAGGCACTGAGAAGTTCTCAATGGTAGAGTTATTAGAAATATTAATCAGAAGTGTATGCTGTAATTATTATGCATAAAAAGATCATTTCTAGAGAAAGAGAGGCATTTTTTTGAACTAGTTAATCTTTTTTTCAAAAAGGTGAAATAATCCTTTTTGTCCTATTTCTTCTTTTAGGTGTGTTACTTCCTTGCACTTGACTGTTGCTTTTTTCCCCCTAGTCCGCAATAATTGTAACAGAATTTCTGAAGTACAATAGAAATTAGACCTTATCTCTGACAGTTTAGCGCAATATTTTCTCAGCGTCTGAGAACTCAATGTGCTTTCAGTATGTGCTGTTGTTTGTTCCTTCCCTAAACTTGTGTTGGTATTTGCAGTTCTCCAACTTTCTGGCAGCCTATTCTTTGAAGAATTTCTGGTCAGATTCTATCACAGTGTTAACTTAAATACTTGAAGAAAACATTTTATGTGAATGAACAGTGGAGTTGTAGCTATTTTTCTTTTTGAACACTTCATACAGAACCTTATCTTTTATTAATTTTCCCTATTTATTTAGGAGCTAAAGAATGCAGAAATAGCATTACGAACACAGAAAACTCCTCCTGGTCTCCAGCATGAAAATACAGCCCCAGCAGAGTGAGTTACTGTTATTCATAAAAAACATTCAATGATATAACTTGGAGAACAGAAGACTCTGGGGAGACCTTATTGCAGCCTTTCAATACTTAACACTTTATAAGAAAGATGGGGACAGACTTCTTAGTAGGATCTGTAGCGATAGGACAAGGGATAATGGTTTTAAACTGAAAGAGGGTAGATTCAGACTANTATTTAAAAGACGTGTAGATGAGGCGCTTAGGGACATGGTTTAGTGGTCATGGTGGTGTTGGGTAGATGGTTGGACTTGATGATCTTAGAGGTCTTTTCCAACCTTAGTGATTCTATGATTCTAAATAGTCGCAAACTAGTGAAGCTTAATCATACGATTTCATTATTTTACTCAGCTACTTCAGAATCTTGGTTGAGCAGTTTGAAGTACAGCTGCAGCAATACAGGCAACAAATAGAAGAACTGGAAAATCATCTTGCTACTCAAGCAAATAATTCACACATAACTCCACAAGGTAAATGTTTCAATTTTAATGTTTCGTACATAAAAATTAAGGAATCTTATACCCATAAGAAAAACTTAATTATTAATCTTCTCTTTGGTTATTGTTGGCTTTTGTTATTTAATGTACAGAAATAAGCGTTCAGATAGATTCTGCAGTTGTTCAATGTAAAGATTTTGATTTAAAGGTTAAATTCATAAAGGTTCTTGAACATTTTAAGATTAATCTAGTTCCTGAGGTGCAATTTGTAAGCCTGGTTCGTTTTGACATCCACTCTATCAGTCTCCCTCCCTTCAGCATCTAGCTGTTACAAGGCTGATGTCTGGCACCTTCTGGCTTGCACTGCTCTGTCTGACCAGACAAATGTGGGTGTCTGCTCTGCCAGCTCCAGATCAAAATGGGAACTTTTCCTTAGTTTGGAGCCCGTTGGTATTGCCTTCAGCTCTGACTGAAAATTTAATTTTGTTTGCTGCCACACCATTCAATCTTGGGAGAATCTCTCTGGTCAGAGAATACTGACTTCTGGACAGTAGTCTTCTGGTTGGTTACCATTCCTGTGTTCATAGACATTTTTATCTTTAGGGCCGTTTTAGGTACAGGTCCTGCAATAAGCAGTGATTTCAAGTGTGTTGTCTTTGTGCCAAATGATACTTGAACTTCTTGCCATCGCAGGATGGTACCTAGACTCTCACCTTACATGTCAAAAACGAGAACTGTCTAGATCTAGCTTCCAGAATGGGAGATTTACTGAACCCTGAGAGTTCTCTGTCTTCCCATGTCATCTTCTTGTCTGTCCAGAGTATGAGAGGGATGCCTTCATGGATTTTCCTCAGGTTTTTCAGCAGTTTCTACTACAATCTAAAGGTTCCTTGCTTGTGCAGGCAAGGCTCAATCTGTTGTGCCAGCATGCTCAGACTGTCAGCAAATGATCTAGTGATCTAGTCAACACTGTATTGCATATGTAGCCTTTACCATACAGGAAACCAGAATGTCTTGAAAATTTTGAAATGTCTAGTATTCAGTATCAATAAATTGTCTGCAGACTCTTTGGAAACTTGTGGCCAGTCTTCCTAAATACCACTGCCTCCACAACCCTGGAGGTTGGCATGAGATTTATTCCCCAGCTTTTCTTTTTCAGAAAAAAATGCAAATTATAATGGAGAAATTCCTCTATGGAGAGGCAGACCTTTTCAGTTCAAGAATCATTTCTAGACCTATGCATCTTCAAGAACTTGATAGCTATTATTTGCATTTCGTAGGTTATATTGCATCCTTCAGAGGAGATGCTGTAGCTGATCTTTCCACAGTGAAAGACCACTTCAGCACTTTTCTGTCCTCCATTTTGGTACATTGTTTCAGTGCTGCTTTCAGAAAAACATTGTTTGTTAGCAGATGCCTCATTTTGCCAAAACCTATGAGATTTCCCCTTTAATCCTAAAGTTTTGCATTAGTTGGGTCAGTGCACTGAAAACACTTTCACATCTGTGTAGGAAGTAGGATATCCTAAATCTAAGACTTTATGTAGGCAAGGAGTTCCCCATTGTGTTTCTCTGTTTATGATATGCTTGTGGGTAGAGCTAGAATAAGTTCCTGTGATGCTTGTTAATCATGTCTTTAAAATGTAAGTAAAGCTCCCATTATACTGCTCTCTCTATGGCAAAATCAACTGAACACTAAACTGTGCTTTAAGTCAGAAAGAGTGGAAAATATATACAAACGCAAGAAAATCTGATTATTTATGTAAAACTATATAAACTATATATTTATAGTTTACATATTT
>VZTQ01012269.1:284070-322194 GCA_013400755.1 Pelecanoides urinatrix | reverse complement strand
GGGGACTCCACCACTGCCCTGGTACCCGCCCTTCCACGCCCGGGAGCGGCGCACGAGGACACCCGGCAGCACCCCCGGCACCTTTTCCCGGTCAATCGGCTTCTCCGGCTCCTTCTTAATCTCCTCCTGCGTGACGCGCGACTCCACCGCCATCTTGCCCCGCCGCGCAAACAACCGGCGGCCCCGGATGTCCCGCCGGGCGCCTCACATCTCGCGAGAGGAGGGAGGGGGCGGTGACGGCGGGGCGGGGCCAGGCGCGCGCAGGCCCCGGGAGGGGGTGGTCGGTGCGTAGCGCATGCGCGCGGGCAGCGCGGGAGAGGTGTGAGAGGTGTGAGGGCGGCTGTCGGCCGCGAGGAGGGCGAGAGGGCGGCCTCGGCGGGGGCGGCCTCCGTGGGGCACCCTCCGTGGGGCACCGCCGGCTGGAGCCCGGGAGCGGGGCTGGGCAGGCGGCCACAGGGTGAAGGGGTGGTTTTCAGGAGGAGAGGAGATGCGGCTGTGGGCCGCCCCACCGTGGTAGATTAAAATATCTAGTCGCGGTCGATGAAAATAAATTAGGAAGGGGTAAATCATATTTAGAATTTAGCTTCCCTTAATATTACGTTCAGGAAACAGCAAATACATATGCTTTCCATTTATGGTCTTGTTTTTCCAATAATGGAATGTTGTATTAGGTTAAATTTGAGTCTGTAATCGTGTCTTAGGAAGTAAGTAGGAGAGAGATCTGTGTTTCTGATGTGATACCGTCTTTTAAACGTTGAGAATTGGTTTGTTACTCGTTTTAGAATCAGTGGCTGTTCATTTCACAGAATTTACACTTACTTCCTCAGGTGCTGTGAATTTATTTCTCATTGCAAGCGTAAACCAAAATTAAATTCTTCTGTAAAATGATGCAGAAATGTGTGTGCTTGCAGGTGCAAAATAAGAGACTCGTAGAATTGCTGAGGCTGGAAGGGAGCTGTGGAGGAGGCTGCCTGGTCCAAACCCCTGCTCAAAGCAGGATCAGCAAGAGGTGGTTGCTCAGGGCCACGTCTCAGTGGGTTTTGAGTATGTCTAAGGATGGAAAACTCTCTGGGCAACCTGCTCCAGTGCTCAGTCACCCTCACAGTTAAAAAAAAAAGTTAGTTTATTTTTCTTCCTATATTTAAATTAAATTTCTGGTATCTCAGTATGTGCCCATTGCCTCTTCTCCTGTCACTGGGCACTGCTAAGAAGCCTGGCTCTGTCTTCTTCACTTCCTCCTGTCAGATACACAGTGATAGGAGCCACCTCTCTCAAGGCTGAACAGTCCCAGCTCTCAGCCTGTCCTCATATGACAGATGCTCCCATCCCTTAACCATCCCATTANCTCCTGTCACTGGGCACTGCTGAGAAGCCTGGCTCTGTCTTCTTCACTTCCTCCTGTCAGATACACAGTGATAGGAGCCACCTCTCTCAAGGCTGAACAGTCCCAGCTCTCAGCCTGTCCTCATATGACAGATGCTCCCATCCCTTAACCATCCCATTAAGCTATACTTGATGCTATATTATTATAGTGTTCCTATACTGCTCATACAATTTTCTGTTGATGCTTGCAGCAGAGTACAACACAGAACTATGTGCCACCAAAGCTGTGTCTCCAGGTCCTTATTCTGCAATGTACTTCTCGAGTAAGGAGATCCAGGGTGAATTTACATCTGTGCCGCGTTGCTTTCTCGAATATAAGTATAGTATCAGAGAGAAATAAATACAATAAATTCTGCACCACGAAAAAAACATATGCTTGTTAAGATATTGTAACTGTTGAAATACCTGTGCTCTAAAGGTGATGTGGTGGTTTAATTTCACATTTCCAAACACCATAGATGTATCTTTCCAATGTATTATTTGTTTAAAAAATATGTAGGGGGGAAAAAAAAATTAGAAAAATATATTCACCTATAAGGTTTCTATGTACATCATAAAGAAGAAAAAGAGTTATGAGTCCATACTATTAAAAAAAAAAAGAAAAAAGCTCTTGCAGTTCACCTCTTCACCTCTAATACAGACAACCAATTTGGTTTAAAATGTTGATTTATGGCACACCTAATACAAGACAAGAGAACCAACAACCTATTAGAGTTCAGTCTCAGCTTTTATTAACTTCCTTTTGTGGTAGCCTGGACAGTATTGTACAGTTTTTAATGTACATTAAGTTACAGCATATCATCATTTTATTACCAAAGGGAATGACTCAACCTTGCCACCATTTGCAGGATTTGATTTCCCAGACAACGATACAGTTTATTACACTGCTAAAATTAATTATATCTGCCCTGATAATACACGCTTTGGGCTCAGTATGTGAACCGCCATTTCCAAAACAAAGGAATTTATGTCTAGGATCAGGTATCATAAAGGAACAGCTGTAACAAATAAAGCACAATTCTGTTATGAATCTAAGTAGTTCCTTCTGCTAGAACTTTTTGAGTGCTTTCTCAGCGTGAAAAATGACCTAGTGTGCTTGAGTTTTAAGTAAACTCAAGCATGACTTAATTTATTATTCATGAACTGTATTAACAATCACAATTTATTTTCAGTCTAAAATCTTAGATTCTTATGTTACGTATTTGGAAGAGAAAGTTGGAAATTATTTAAAATGAAAATGCAATTACATGATCTGTAACCTGGACTGCAGGATGCAGGTTTTACTGGAGACGGTGCTGTCTGGTTAAACAAGGCATAACAGGACAAACTGGATTCCCACCAGTTTAGGCTGAGGTCCCACATGTACCTCAGTTGGTCTAACAGCTCACTCTTGCCAGAGGAGGGGGATTTAGCTCCCCGCTGCCTGTCCTTACTCTCAGTCATGTGAGGGTTTTTTCCCTCCCTTCTGCCAGGTGTGGCCCTCACTAGATGATTCCAAGAATAGGTTAAATTCCCTAATTTAAGATAAAACTACCCAGCTGGGGGATGGTTTTCTGTCACTTTGTTGTCACTTTCTATACCCATTCCATGATTGCTAGACCTGGTGCAAGATGAGTGGTGGCAGTGCGTGCCCAGGAGTAGCTGGGAGACGGGAGGAGAGAATAGGAATGGAATAGGGTCTGTCCCTTCAGTGGCAGTGAGACAGTTGATGGCTTCACCCTCCCTTCGCATTTTCTTAGGTTTGGGGGGTGAGGAGCCCCTCTACTTGTCAGGGATGCTGTGTTCTGTGCAAACTGTGTACATATGTGTGAACATGTATATATAGTGTATGCTATAGAGGAAGTGAAAGCTCCTTCCTTACTGAGGTAGTGAGGCAGAATAAAACTCTATGTACAAACACGTCTCTAGCCTTTATTGTTGTGAAGGAGATACCCGAAATATGAATCAAACATTTTCACATATGAATGCCTGTAGAGAGCTGAGATAAGTGGTCTCAGAAGTGTGAATTGCCTCTTTAAGAATTGTTAACATACATTCCTATTTAAGTGGTTATTTAAATAGTGAACTTTTAATTGCTCATTGGAGCACCTAGGAAAGGTATGAATGAGATGGCATGTTGGTGCCATTAGGATATGGGACTGGGCAAAGCTGCCACAGTCATTGAGAGAAGAGCATTGTGCGTCAAGTAGCCTGTTGGCCTATGAAACACTTACCATAAGTAAATTGTATTGAAAGGGGAAAAACAAAAGGAGCAGTTGATATTGTGTGACTTAAAACTTTCTAGGCAGAACAGAGAAGATGACAGTAAATAAAAAGTGTCCTTGGGAAGATACAGAAAGGAGTGGCACAGCTGGGCCTGGGATATCAGCCATTGAGGTAAACCTCCAAGGAACTAGAAAATTCTAACAGGTGACCAGAGCAAGGAACTCTGAACATTTCAGACCTGTGAGTATATTGAATCTCAGTTACAAAGAAGCTGAATTAGCCTCACTCTTTGCAGCATGCTGTTTTCAGGTTCCCAAGGCTCCCAGGGCTTCTGGCTTATTTGCTGCATTTGTGAATTCTTCCTAACCAAGACTACATACCGTTCCTTAATTTTGCATGGTTGTATGTGTATCCAATAAAGCTTGTTTGATAGAGGACTTGGTCTTTATCTTGATTGTGGAAGGTTCAACTACCCTGTTCTGGCAACAGCACAATCATCTTTCAAACATCTTTACAATCAGCCTAGTAAGCAAAGTCTCAAACTGGATGGAGCTGCTACTGCAAACAGGCTTTAACTGGTGGTGTAAGAACACCGTCGCATTTTCTTTGCAAATATGATTGCTGCTATTTCCTACATTTTGTGTCATGGTAACATCACAGATCCGTTTTATGTTCCGAATGCTTCATGTGCAGTAGATTTCGTTACAGTGGTTTAATTTCCTGTATTTTGTACCAAAGTTAGTGTAGATTTCAAGAACCCTGTAGTGGTGCTAGAAAATGACACTGTTTTCATGTAAGCTTCAGTTCTTGTTCATTGTCCTATTTAGGATTGAGATGATTTGGGCTCACAAAATGCACGATAACTGTTGGGCTTCTGTGGTCCTATTCAACTTGCATGTGAGCCAGCAGGTGAATGAGTCAGTGTGGTAAAGACTAGCAGGAGTGGGCTCTTGGTTTGCGATGTATAAAATGACTGTCGCTGTACATGTAAAGCATGTAGAGACCCTGAGGCAATATCCTAAATCAGGAGCACCAAGACTTGACTGCCTGGGCAGAATCTATACTTGTGTATAGATTACATATATGTTTTTTTCTTTCTCTCTAAAGTCATTAGAAGGACCACAAGTTGATAAAAACACTTTGAAGATGATTTACTATTATACAATATTGCAAAATTGTTATTTAACTGTCAACGTGACAGTAGCAGCGGTCAGTCTGCACAGCCTTGCGCACGCTCCAGGACCCAGGCGTCGTATGCAAGGCTGAGCCGCTGGTGTGCCTTGTAAACACGCTGCCTCATACTTGCCTGTGTAAGACCCTGTTTATAGTTGGTTGTGATGTTGCCAAATGTTATAATTCTGCCATTCAGATGGAACTTTTCCACATCAGGTGTTTCCTGAAAGAGCATCCTCAGGATGCTTTTTTTTTTTCAGTTTCAGAAACAATGTTTCCAAGAATAATATTTTAGGCAGATGAGCATTATCACTCACATTTCTACTATTTTTTGTTCATTTTAAATATCTACAGCAGTTTGAAAACCTGCAGCATCCACCTATTTTGGAGAAGGAAACACAATTTGGCAGAGATGCTTATTCCTGTGTCAGAAATGTTCTCATAAAGCAAATATATTTGACTGAACAATAATCTTTTTTAAAAACTGTGGTTTATCCTTTGTCAGCAGAGACAAACTGACACTGGGCAGCTAAATTGTACCTGATGCATCTGGGTGTGCAAGGGATTCAGAAGGATGTCCACAGTGCTCCTGTGCTCTGCGACAAGCCTGGGCACAGGAACTGGGAACAGCGGGGCTCTTCCTTTTTTTCCTTATGGCGCTGCTGCCCGCAGCAGGCACCAGTAAGGGACGCAGGATGTGTGCTTGCCCGCGTCCCCAGAGCGGTGAGAGGAGGGAGCTGGAGAGCAGCTCTGCAGCATTTCAGGCTGACCCAGTGCAAAACTGTTTGCAAACTAAATCAACAACAGGGTATGTGTTATGCAAGAGAGGTCCAGCAAAATTTGTAACAACTGCTTGAATTTCACCTGGAAGAGACTAGAACAAACTGGAACTTGTCATTGTCAGCAGAGGAAGACAGAATTCAGTTTTGAGTAAAGAGAAAAGTAAGTCCTGGTCTGTCACAAAGAGGTATTTTCTTCTCTATACAAATACACATGAAGGTGTGATGGTGAAATGTACTAAATATTCTATTGATTTTTCCTGGTGGGGTAGTAGACTCAGTTACAAAATATAAAATTAAGGAAGAAATGTTGCCAGAATCTAAACCTGGATTTCATTAAAACATGTTGTCATTTCTCTATAAAATACATCTGCTACAATGTTCCAGAAATTTTAGACACACAATAGAGTAATAAACTGCTTTTATAACTTGGGTAATACTCTACCATAGATTCTTGATTTCCCCCCTACTGTTTGTATTAAATTACCTCAGTACAGAAATGTTCGTACACTGTAAGGAAGGAATAAATGGGTTGTCATTGCAATAAATGGAAATTTTAAGAATTGTGTACGAGATGTGTATTATAGAGAGGACAACCAATATCAGAAGTTTGTCAGCCTGTAATTCACTGCAAATAGTTAGGTGGGCAGCATGGGGCCCTGCCTGCGGTCCCTTGTAGCTATGTTTCCCGGTTTTCCTTCACTGGGGCTGCTCCACTACCGACAGCAGCGGTGGGAAACCCTGAAGGTTACTTTCATCACTGGTGCTTTTCCTGATTGCAGGTGTTGCTGCCACCAGTTTGCCCTGGTAACACAGAGGCTGCCTGACCTGCAGCCCCCGCACCGGCTGCTCTGAGGGCAACAGCATTATCCTCAAAACGCCCCGCGTAGCAAAGCCGGCATGTCCCCTCGCAACACCATCGTCTGGAAGGGGGGTCCTTAACATTGTCCTCTACGTTTCCTGTGCAGACAAATCCCTTCCCTGGCTGCTTCCTGGATTAATGTGATCCTGTCCTTGAACAGACACAAAAGTCTGAGAAGGGGGTGAGTACCTCCTTCGGATAGACACCATCCTGCTCGTGCTTTAGTAGGAACATTTCCATGAATAAGTGTTAACAGATTAGGTTGATGGTTATTCCAGTATCTTCCCCCAAATATCTGTTCTTTTCCCTTCCCAGACTCAAGATTTTTCTCCTAAAGTAGAAAATTCCAAGAGATCTGACTGAATATACCAAAGTACGTATATTTTATAGGCCGCTCCCTGGCTATGCTGCTCTTCAGCTTGCCATACATCTCTAGAAGTTTCCACTCTGTGGTACACACAGTTCCTATTGAGAACAGTAGATGGATAAAGATGGATCTCGCACACCCAGGACAGACATTTGCTTCTCTGTTTTCTGCCCCAGGATGATGGATCTTAACACAAAAAATCTCCCCGTGTCTGTGGCATTTCACACCAATTCTTTAATGACAACAGAGCTGTTGATAAGTAAATCCTCTCTTGTCAGCCACAGCAAGAGTCATGCTTTATTTGGTTTTGTTCTGGGGCTCACAGAGCCCTGCAGAAGGTTTATGAGAGCACTGCTGTATCCTTCATAACAAAGGCTGATGTCGTGTAAGCCATTACGAGTGTCCTGCCCCCAGAAGCATCATCATAAAGAGTTGAGCAAAACTTCCCTCCAAAATAAGTAGTTCCATGTGGCAAGTCTTTTCAAGTACAAAGCAAAGCCTCAGCACCCTGAGAAAGCCCAGCTACATCACAGAGATATCTTTTGTGGCTCAACGTGCAGGTCAGAAAACACAATTGTGTAACTTTTTCTTTTTTTTCTTTTTTTTTTTCTTTTCCTGAGTGGCGACTTACGACCAAAGTGTTCTGACTGCGATAAATTACCTGTAACATTTTGAATAGTGCAATATAAAACCAAATTTTGTTCTGAATGCTGTGTTGTATGTATTGCAATATCAATTAACTTGATGTTTTTTAAAGAAAGGAAATGTCCATCACTGGAATTTTACAATATGTGAAGGTTGAGCCCAGAAAGAATTCTGACAGCTTGGTTACCATAAGCTCCTCAGAGACACAGGGCTTAGTGGAAATACTGACATAATCTTAACGATAGTGGCGGGAGTAGTGCCAGTAAAACAGAATGTCCTGTAGGCATAATGTAAGGCAGAATCACTTCGGCTCCGCAGATCACAATAGCTTTGAAAGAAAAGTTGATAGAAAAGTTGTGGATGCCTATTCCTTTGAGTAGGAAAGAATAATCTCGGTATGTACTGCTGACTGTTGTTATCAGTTGTATTATATTACATTTTTCTCATTACAAAAGATGCTGGGGAAATTTAAAAGATGTGTTGTTGCAAACCTATGAAGTCTTGCTGCAGAGTAGTGGAGGCACGCTGGGGTTACAGCGGTCGTGAGGGCAGGGACAGAGGTGCTCGCTGCAGCCAGGGTGCCAGCAGGAAGAAGTCACTGCTTTTACATTTCTTGCTGTTCCCTCCCGGTCAGCTCTCTTGGCAGAGCTGGTCACGATGAGCTTTCCACAGACTTATTACAATGAAACAGGTTAGCAAAGACTTCATACTTAAATTGTTTACAATAATCTTGTTGCTCTTGCCTGGAACGGGCATTCACACAAAGAGCTCTCCTGGCACATCAGTGAGCCGGAGGGGATGGTGATAAAGGGCATCCTCTTGCAGTGGTTCAGCTGGAGCCAGGAGGTGACATCTGTCCATAACCTGGTCCTTTCAAATGACAAGCTGTATGATATGACGTTTTATGTGACAGCGTGACAGACTGTGACATTTCAGATTGCTGTCAGCAGTGCTCTTTTTTTGTGTTCACAAGATATGTAAGAAAGTGCAGCACTCCAAAAAATAAATAAGTGCCTCCCAGAATTGTGGAGGGGAAATTCCTGCAAATGAAGAAAGGGGAAGGAAAGAAAGAAACTATTTAAAAAGAAGTGGATTGGGACAAAAAAAGACCTTAGATTGACACTACTTCACAGTCAGCTTTATGCTTTGTTACCACTGCTATAAAGCTAAGAATAATTCACATTCATTTCTATAAAACTTCAGGGCATAGAAGAACAAGAGAAATGGCTCTTCCAAACCTCTTAGTTTAGATTTGTTTAATATGAAGCAAGATAAAATATGCTCTGGTGTTCTATTTGGGCTTGAGGAATGCAAAGGCATAATAATTACCACCTGCTACACCAATTTAGTGCAGGTGTTCAGATTTTTAAAAGACCATTATCACTTAATGTTACCTTTAAAAAAGACATCTCAGATTTTTCAATGAAACAAATACTAGAAATAGAGACAACTTATATGAAAGGAGGTAAAACTCTCAAATACAAAAATTGCAAAAATTATATTACTAGAGGTACAGATAGATTCCCTGCCTGTTAGAGATGAACGATTAGCTAAGCACGATGTTTTGACAACATAAAAGTGAAATATTTAGAACACAGGGCACAGTTATTGCTAAATTCTTACGTACAAATTCTGATGTATGAGCCAGATCTTAAAATGCCATTGAAGTACAGCAGTCCGGCTGCTGATCACTTGTTTCAGACTTCGCTCTGGCTTCACCCAGAAAAATATGGAGCTGCTGATTAAACATGCTTCAACCATCAAACACGAAGGAGAGTCAGAAAGGATTTTAGCCAAGACCAAAGATTAAATGATACACTGTAGAAGTTATTATTATGAAGACTTGTCAGAATGAGAGATTCATGAGTGTTCCTCCATCTTGGGCTGCAAACGAAGGGGGAAGATTTGTGTATTTGTGTTAACATAGCTTGTAGTTCTTCTTTGAACTATGGCCAACGGATGCAAATGATATGGCATACGAAGACACTACACATTTTTCACGATTTTATGTTTAGATGGCAGATGAAATCTTTGGTCAGTCATGGAGAAGTTCTGACTCCATCTTGCACTAAGGGGTGCCTGGATTTGGATGAACACTTTTTCATCCCACATTCTTTGAGCACTTTTCTTAAGTTGGTAATTTTTGGTGATGTCCGTGGTCGAAGGCCACTGAGAACGGGCTGTGTACCTGCTTCTGGGGGCACTGAAGCTTATCCTCCCCCAGCTCCCTGTGGGGTGCGAGTTGTACAGCTCCTTTAGCTCTGCCCATGCTGGATGCTGACAGCTGAACTGTGGGAGATTTTAGAGTTTCTGCTTGAACGAGTCCTGGTTTCTTGCTGGGACAGCTATCCCATGACCCTGGCCATCAGGATCAGGGTTGTGAGTGGCTTTATCGGAGACTAGCTGGCAGAGATTATTAATGGATAGTAAAAGGTACTTGAGAGCAGCTGGTCCTTGGTAGGCTTGAAAAATGTCAGGTGACAGTGTCACTGGTCCTACCTGTGTGTCACTGATGGAGCACGAGCAAGGCTGCGGGGACACTGCTGAAATGTGGGAAATCGTACTTTGTGCACACCGTTTTCTGGCCCAGCCAGGAGCAAAGCCAAAGCTATGACAAACAGCAATGCAGTCTTCTACTAATACCCTAGCTTTTAAAGAAAGACTCCCAGAAAAGATGAATCCTGCTTTCCCATCTGTAACAATGCATATTTAATCCCAAACTACCTTTTTGTACTTCAAACTGTAAACAAGCCCCTGACTTCTTGGGGAGGAGTGTGCAGAACGCCAGGCCCTCTGCTTGACAGACGTGCGAAAGCCTTCGCTCGCTGGAGCACCGCAGCAGCAGAGGGTGAGCCAGGCGCGGCACTGGCGGGTGTCCCTGCGCAGGGAACGTGGCCATGGCAGGTCCCGGGGAGCTTGCTAAGTGGCACTGAGGCATGTGCCTGTCCTGATGCACCAGCACCGCCGTAGGGGACAAACAGGGACGTTAAACTCCCCTCACTGAATAGACCGTTCAGCTCCTGGCGCTGTCCTCACTCAAATAAATAACACGTTCCCCCCCCAAATTATTTTGCATTTCCCTGAAGGGTTCTTAAAATATCCACAACACGAAGCACAAAGGAAAACTGCTGGAATTTGGTCCTGCTGAGGGTAAGGTAACAATATGAAGGATATGAGGCAAGGTACCATTTCATTGTGCTTTATTAGTGCTTGTAATTTATATCTCATCACTTTCAAGGCCTCTGCTGGTGATGTTTCCTTCTTATAAGAATAGAGCTTAAAGGTATTTTAAGAATTCTAGTTGTGCGATTAAAGCGTAACACTTTGTTCTGAGTAAAAAGATTTGCTTGTTTTGAGCAGTAACAGTATTTTGCATGTAAAAAAAGGGGAATGGGGAATGCTTTATTGCCAGCACTTTTCCTTACAGGGGGATGAATCACATTCTTGGCAACCAAACTCAAATTCACAAGAATGCTCAGTTTGATCAACTTCCTTCAAAACACTAAGCTCAAAGTAAAGAGGAAAAAAGAGAGAAAGAAACTTGGATGGGCTTGGATGTGGAAGGCATTACAAGATGGACATCCAAGCAGGAAGACAATAAATCTAGTGTACAAATTGTTTTGCCCAAAGCAAGTCGCTGACTTGCTGTTACAGGAGGGTCCAGTCTAAATTAAGAGAATACTGGAAGGGAAGAAAAAAAAAAGAGCCAGAGGAAAGAAAGAAAACCCTGCTGATCTGGCAGACATGGCGGATGTTGTGTCAAACATGAGTTTATTTGCTAACAAAATAATGTGAAATTTCAAGAAAAATTACTACCCTTCCCTTTAGAATGGAAGATTGTGCTGAGAAACAAAATATAAGAATATGGTTAATTTAGGCATAAGGAAACTGCCCGTGTTCAGGCTGCGGCTTCATGTGGCAAATGCTGAGGATCGTGGGGGTCTTCTTTGGCAGCAGCGCAGGGTGAACCAAGCCATCCCCTGGCTGCTCCTCTCCACCCGTATAGTGGACCCTGCTGATGAAGGGATGGCACTGAAAATGGTTGCTTTTGGTTTTATTCTGGTGGATTATCTTTCAGTTGGATCAGTTCCCTGGGCTGGTTCACCCAACAGCCACCCATGGCACTGTCCAACATACCCAAGCGGCAGTGGAGAGGATGACTAGGGGAAGGGGACATGGTGGCGGGGGAATGATGAAGCTGGCCAGGCATCCCTGCTGCTACCGTGCCACCTCGGCTGTGGTCTTCAGCGCAGCACCAGTCTAAGGCCTTGCTGCTCACTTCTGCTCAGAGACAGTCAGAGGGCAGCTTCAGTCAGACCAGCACAACTGCTTGTTGGCTGAAGTAAAAACAACCCAAGCAAAACCCAAAACATTATTTAGTGTGGAATTCCCCTTTTTCTAGGTCAGGTTTTAGATCACCCTGTGGTCATGCAAACAGCTGTTCCTCCGAATAAAAGCATGATTGTGAGGAGTGGTGGAAGACAAGGAAGGAAGCACTGCTCCACAAAATTACGTGTTTCTTCTGTGTATCCTCACTTGGTACCTTTTGATTTCCCCCCATTCTTCACCCCAGTGCTCTGCCACCCCGCACCTGCAGTGCAGCACAGGGGCTGCAATGGGGCGTAGGGCAGCAGCACCTCAGGATGCTTAAGATAAGCATGAGTGTGTCACGCCCTGCAGCCAGCACAGGGCTGCTGTGCTTCTGTCCAGGGTGTCCCCCCAAAATATACGTTCACTTAGTGAGCCTAATATGGGGGAAAAAAATAACTGGGGAAGAATGAAAAGGTAGAGACCCAGGAGGACTGGGCCAGGCCACAAAGGATGAGCGTGACTCGAAGCAGGACCCAATGTACTGCAGCAATGTCGGTGTCTAATACCCTGGGCATCACTCAGTTGTTGCGTGTCTTCAGGATCGTAGTTTCAGTGTGTGCCTGCTTCTGTCATGTTCTGCAGTGCCCACACAGTGCTTCCTCTCTGATTCTGTGATCAGAGATGTGGCTTATATGTAGTAAATCCCACACTTTTGGGACACTGCGAATTTACCGTGTATTCACCAAGCAACTGCCTCCCATCCACAGAATAAGATCAGTGCTTTCTGGTCCAGTTTCCTGCACTCAAATTGTACAATAAGTCAACACAGGTCCTGGGGATATGTTCAGTTTTTCCACATGTGTAGCCTTCCTATCCAAGCTACGGTACAGACAATCCTCAAAAATCTGTGCAGGCAATTCTTCTGGGCAGAAAAAGAAAACATCTAGCAAATCTGGGGTAGCCTCAAGACAGAGCCTCCAACACAACATGAAACACTGCACCATGCTGCCAAGGAGAAATGTGTGGTATCTTTGCACTGGAGTTTTTAAGACTAGACAAAAATCTGCTATAGTGAAGAGGGACAGCCTAAACTAGATCCTTCCCAGCCTTACATTCCTGTGATTCCCTGTAAGGAAGGACTGGTTTGACTCTGCCCAGCACAAAGAATGGCAAGCACAGTCTGTTCTCTGCTCTACAACCTGCTCTCTCTTTCTGCAGTCTCTTGCTGGGACCAGCACAAAACCCAGGACAGACACTACTCTCAACCCAACAGGGTGGGCACCGAGAAAAGGGCAATTTGTATGCAATGAGTCTGTGTATTCATGCATGAGAGAAATTGTGGTGGCAATGGTGTTCTCTCATAGTAATGCAGAGCAAGACGGAAATGTGATGAAGGTTTTTTTCAGGATTAAAATAAGCAAAACAAGAGCCAGTTGTTGTTTTGGGGAAAAGGAAAGCAGTTGCTGTCAAAACGTTTCACCGACTTGGCAAAAATGCCAAGCTGGCCCTGCCTGCAGCATACATGGGCTTCAAAGGGCTTATCTTGAATAAGGATTAGCGGGAGCCAGATTGCTGCTTCCTATATGTATTCAGCTGAGGTTAAATGATATGCAAGGCTATACCCCAAGGGTGTGTTTTCTTTCCGATGCCAGCCAAGTTGCTGACACCTCTGCCTCCAGGTTTGTGGGATCAGTCTTGCTTTAGCTGCTTACACCCAGAGGGAGCTCAGTTCTGACCCAGCACCAGGAAGAGTGGGTCACACTCTCACAACTGGTCGCTCCAGGAGTGCAGCTCCACAGCAGGAACGCTGTGAAACAAATGGTCAGGCCCCCGCTCCAGCGGTGAGCCGGTCGCTCAGGAGGAGCGTGTGGTTCTCAAACAGGATGCAGGCTGAATAACCCTCCATTCCTGAAGAGGGTGGTCCCCAAAGGTCAGGGCTGCCTTCAATGGTGTGGCAGTGTGAGAGGAAACTGCCTCAGAGGGTGCTTTCATAATGCTCGGACTATGAATAAATTCAGCCTGTTGTACTCTGGGTTCCCAAGTGTTAGTCATCAAAAATGTGAATAGGAGAATAAGGTTAGGAAAAGAACAATTCTCCAGCTGAACTTTCATTACAGGATGAATAGGGGTCCTCCTCCCCCCACCCTGCCTCAGTTTCAGACAAAGGGCTTTGCATCCCATGTAGGAGTTCTCTTTGCTGTCTGGGGTGAACATATGGATGTAGGTGATACAAATCTTGTAGGGCCCAGCTCACAGAATACATGAGGTTGGAAGGGATCTCTTGAGATGATCTAGCTCAAGATGCTCAAGCAGGGTCAGCTGGAGCAGGTTGCCCAGGACCATGTCCAGTCAGGTTTTGAATATCTCCATGAATGGAGACTCCACAACATCTCCAGCAACCTGTTCCAGCTCTGAACAGACAGGCAACGACCAGAAACCTAATGTCAGTAAAGATCATTCTAGCACATTTTTGCCTTCATGGTAAATTATCCAGTAAGTACAACCTTAATAAATGTATTTGATATTCACTCACTGACTCTGGTTCTGGTGAGGCTGAGTATAACGACGTGGGCCAAGGCTGATCCATGCTTTACCCAGTTGCTTAATTATGAAAAAAAGACAGTCAAAGAGACGGTTGGGTGCTACATGGGATTAACACCCTGTGGCCCCATGGGAATGCTCGGGGTTCAGACAGAAGCAACCATTACCCCAGTCAATGCTGTGCTAATTTAGTGGAAGGAGGGCCAAGGGCCTTTGAACCTGTCACAACAATAAATCCAGAAAAACAATGGAGATTTTTTGTCCTTTAAGACACAAAGTTTTCTGGGAAGATTTGTCCCTTAAGCTCCAGAAGGTAAGGGGACAGACAGGGTTGTGCTTTCTGTGCCCGTGCTTCTGAGCCAGCACTTTGCCTGACCGTCACTGTTACCTGGGCATCTTCTCAGTTCTGGCAGGAGATCTTATCTGAAATCTTAATTGAGGCACATGTAGGCTATCCAAGGCAGTTTTATATTGCTCAAGTTAAAGTCACTGAAATGTTTTAATTAACGAGCAAACACAGTCTGTTGCTTTCCTCTGTGTGACGCACAGAAACCTGTCTGCTTCCTCCCCGAGCACAGTACAGCATGTCTAAGCCACTGGCTACTATAATTACGATGGGGTAAGCATTTATATGGCACTATAAAGGTGAACTGGGTGCTTTGCACATACAAAAACACTAATCTCATTCCCAAAGAATTCAGAGTCAAACATGGTCAAGAAAAAACAGGAGGCAATTGTCTTGATGGAAAAAATGGATCCTGCAGAGACCAAGAATCACCAGGGCAGGAGGTCTGAAGGACAGATCTGGAGAGAGGGAGTCCTGCGGCTGAATGGCTGGATGCCACTCAGAAACAGTGGAGTTTCTTTTCTAATCTGTCATGTACCTCCTAGATGACCTTTAGGAGTCAAGGAATCTGTGCACAAGTTCTCCTCCCAGTAAAGTTGATATATTACTTCAACTCATGCAGCTACCAAAATAATGGCAGGCTGCAGAACAGCGGCTGGGAGGAAACAAGAGGTATTGTGGCAGGAGCGCACGGGGAGGCACACAGGAGGCAAGAGGGAACAGGGGAAAAGGAGAGAAAACCTCTGAAGAGTGAGGAGGCAGGGAGCCAATTACAAGATTAAGAAACAAGATGGTATCCTTCAAGTGTTGGGGAGGAGAATGTAGATTAACTCCCTTAGGCTAAAGGGAGTACAGAAGAGCCTGAAGAGTGGCTGTCAGCAAATTACAGTAGCTGAAGCAAGTAATGGCCACAGCGTAGAGAAGAATTGTAGTCATGGTGATAGAAAAGCAAGGGCCACTTCAAGAAGAAGAAGATACTGAGCCAGAAATGAAAAGCTTCAGATTAGGCCTTTTATGAAATAAAATGAAAGAATAGAAAAAGCCTCCTCAAACCCAGAAAAAATAGAGGAAGTACTGAAAGACGATTTAGAGAGAACTGATACTATCAGAAAAAAATCTATTTGAGGCAGAATTAATATGTAATAGCAGCAAGGACTTCAGGAGAAGAAATTAAAAAACCCACAGGGATATGAAATTGGACAGTCATGGACAGAACAGAAAATCATTTCCCCCTAGAAAGGTGCAGGCAGAAATGATTGGGTGCACTGGGGAGGAGGGTGGCATGATCAGCAGTGCTGTGTTTCAGGGGCCACCAGACAAACTCCAACTACACCAGTACCGCCATTTGGTGTCACCCACTCTGTGCACACACCTCCTCTCATTTGATGACATGAGGATTTACCGTGATGTTTCAAATGGACAGAAGGCGAAGAACAGCAATAACTGAAATTCCAAGTAGCCAGGAAAACACTCGTTGTACACAAACACGATCTCTGCTTGCATTTCACAACATTGCACAAGGCTTCTTAAAAAGTAACTTTTAAATTTGCACACCCATATCGCTGTGTACACAGGGGATGGTTAAACAGATCTGGTGTGCATAGAAATTCATGACATAGCCTGAGCCTGCCCTCTTGCTACACACACACACCAAGGGTTTGGTGTTGCAGAGATTGTTAGAGCATCTGGAGTTATATGCGATTATATGAGAAGTGGAAAATAATGGAAGAGCAATTAGACTGATTTTGTTAGGCTAAAGGGAGCACAAAGGAGCATGGAGAGTAGCTGTAGATAAATTACAATACCTGAAGCAAGAAATGGCCAGAGCACAGAGAAGATTTGTAGTCATGGTGATAGAAAAGCAAGGGCCACTTGAGGTGTTTTGCATGCTGTCATGAGATTCTGTTTTAAAACAATTTGTTGTGACTTCTGTGTCTCTATTCACTTTGATTTATGGTATAATGATATTACTATTCATGTGTTTATCACATTCCTAGATTTACAGAAGACTTTACTCATTTAACTTACAGACTCAGAATGGTGATTCTCATTATAACCAAATTCTGTATTTTAATTATTTGCAAATCACGTATTATCCAACCTGCAGTTTTAGTGACTGGTGATGAATAAAAGCTACCCCTGACATTCAGAGCCTTTTTTCTTAATCATGGAGTTGAGATTTTATGAGCTCTAGCACAGTATGCAAAGCTAACATACAGCAGAGACTGAAAGAAAACAGCTAAAAGTTGAAAGTATGTTTAGGACTGCTGTGGAGCTTTTTAGACAAGCAAGTGTGTATTCCTGAAGTGAGCTAAAAGCAGTGGCTGGTGTGGGAAGAAAGTTCAAAATAGATATAGGTTGAAAGACTGCGTGGAAGACCAGGAGACACACAGTGATAATGACAGTCATCAGACGGGAACATGTGGTGGTGAAGCAATTTTAGAAAGGAAAGTGTTTCAGTTCGGATGCTGTTTTCAGGTTATATTATTCTGTGATGATACCCTAGTAGGGCATTATGGACAGTTGGGGATTTTTCACAGTCTCCTACGCAGGGGTCTCTCAGAATTTTCCCCCAACAACTTTTTAGGGGCTGTAATCCTGAACCTGATTTCCATAAAACTTTATCTTAAAATGGATGTGTGGCACATGCGGAGGAAAAGTCCCAACATGCAATTTTCTGTTTCTATTGTGAAGGCCAGGCGATAGTTACCCCCATCCTTGCATTCTACTTGTGATTATACCAACTGATCTATAGGATTCAGGCCAAGTTATTTTATTCATGCAAGTCACTCACCTCATAGACAATAGTGAATACGTTCTCTCAGTTTTCTGGTGTCCATCGTTGCTGATAAAGGTGTGTAAACAAGCGCAAAGCATACAGGATCTCAGCTTCCAGAGTACACAGAGGTGTGACTGTAGTTTTTCCTCTACTCTGTATCTTTTTCTCTGCCCCAAGAAATTATGTGAGGTTGGTTGATTGGAGCTTCTTATGCTGCTTTGAGATGCCTTGCCGAGTTGTATATTATCCCACTTCCTTCCTGCAGGCAATCCAAACAGGGGAGGCTTCCCCTGCAGCCCTGCCCCTCACAACTGCCCCACACAACTGCTCAGCTCTCAGGCCCTCTCTTACAGGGCCAGAAACGTGGTGGCTGGGTGCTGGGCTCAGCAGGAGATCTGAGAACGTGCCACTTCTGTGGGCAGACCTTGAACAGGAGGGTGCTGCAACCCCACTGAGTCCTGAGCTCAGGGGATGCTGTGAGCCAGCGGCTGCCTCCTCAGCCCGCTGCACGGCAGGGCTGCCCAGCGCCGTCTTGCAGATGTGACAGGTATGCCAACATAAGGCCAGCTCAGTTAGCACAGTCACCATGAAAAGCCAGTTTATTTAGGAAAATGAGACGCAGCAATAGGCTTACAGCACCACTGGAAAATTACTGTGTGTCAAAGAGAGGCTAAGCAGCAAGGATCTGAATTTCTGCAGACTATCTAGGGCAAGACCTAAGTCTTACAGGTTTCTCCTAGAACTTTGTGTCCAGGCAATAGCCTGGAACCGAGAAATTGGACATCCCCACTGACTCTTCATGTTTTGCATCCTTTTTAAGTTTTTTTTTTACTGACAGTATGATCTAGTTGCTGATGATGATTCAGGAGATGAGGATTCCGGTCCTGCTTTGTCATTGAATTGGTGTGTTCCTTGTCAACATTCATGCAGCCTAGCTCTGTTTCTCTGTTCAACTCTGCCAATCTTATCTGTAGAGATGTAATCTCTGCTCTAAAGAGGTGGTCCTTTATTATGGTTTTTTTTTAAGAGCAATTGCAGCCTTCCAATGCACCATCACATATAGCAAGATTAACTGATACTAGCCCCATGCTTGTCTGGAATGTTCTCGCTTAGTAGTTGTTCCACACGTGTGGTTGCCTTGCATTAGCGTGGTCTTACTTCTGTTTCTTTTAATTTATGATCAGTTCTGTCACCTACATCCCATACTCTAATACAAAAGTAGACTTTTTAAAAACAGAGGCACCAATAGTTTTTTTAAAAGCTCACCACCTCTGTCTATAGCTGACTCTATTCCTGTTTATTCAGTGCATCTAGAATATATGAATGAACATAGCTCAATCTCTTACAGTTTGACTTCCATGTTTTATACTGGCTCACCCTTTTTTTCCTTGGGCATTACTGATGTCAATCTGCGATCTGTCTAGTTCTCTTCCTCTGCACTACGTGTCTTTTTCTTATCCGTGGTTGTACTTCCTTGCCCATCTGTACTATTATTTTAATTGTCTTTGAATACATATTAATAGTACTTCTGAACACATGCCAGTGCCCATTTTTCTATCCCATCCCTTCCTTTGCTCTGTTCCATGACCAGTTTTCTCTCAGAATTTAATCAGTTGAAATTTGTTACTGTGTTTTTTTTTTTTTCCCTTTGAGCTGATTTAGTCATAATAACGAGGCTTACAGGGAAAGATCCAAGTCTTGTTGGAAGATCTGATCCAAAGCTCATTACCATGGTCACTATTTTTTTGATAATCTTCCAACTACACTTCCCTGCTTTTACAGACTTTGGCAGATCCAACAACATCTCAGAAGAGGAATGGTTTCCTCTGAGTCCCACATCTAGCCCAAACCACACATTATATTGGGAACCCAAAATGTGTTCAAATTATATCTAATCTGACACTTTTCTGAAGTATCGCTTTTCCTTGTATTGCTTTTGATAAGGCAGCCTATTAAAAGTGCTAACTTCTGACTCAATTCTACCCTTTAGCTGGGAGAGAACCATTTATATGTTTGTAAGCTGAGATGGTTATAGCTTGTCTAGTTTTATTTTCCAAGGATACTGGACTGACAATGTTGCTGTCGAAATCCTTTGTTAGTACATTTATTCTCTCTAGCCATACCTTCCTTAGGGCAAGAAGGATCTTGATATGTTTCTAAGATGTGGACACCTTGAGGCTTTCTGAAACAGTCTTGTTTTTTGCTCTGAGAAGGGTTAGGACTAATTGTGGTAAAATGCCTGTGACTCAGTCTGGTTTGCAACCAAATGGATGTGGGTCCCTAACTAACCCTGAGGATGTGAGTTGTGTGCATCCCCCTTGCTGTGACTGCTGCATCTGTATGACATTTTGTCTCCCTATTGACAATTATCTATCAGGTTTCTCTGGGGAGGTGTCTAGTAGCTAAGTTTCTAGTGGTGCTTTTGAGGAATGTGACATTTAGCTTTAGTGACCAGGCATTAATTGCAAGGAGGTAACTAACTGAAAGTACCCATTTTCAAGAAAGTTTTGTTCCCTGCTATTTTGGGCTTCATTTGAGTAGATTGCAATCTTTGTCACATGAGTCATTTCTGTCTCTTCTTCCAGGGTCTTATCTAAAAAATCTCAGATTTCCCCTATGTATGAGCTACTGAATGGACAAAGCATGTGTCATTTTATACTGACATAATAACTTATTTCTATATTCCCAGTGAAATAAGACACCATTCTGCTTTCCAGATTTCAGATTTTCCATAAACCAAATATATCACAGGAAATGGGAGATTTCTTCTCCTGCACTCAAAGTTGCTAACAGAAAACAACAAAACACTGGATTCAGGTTAACAGTTGAAACATATTAAAGACAGCCTTTCCTGGATAAACTCACTTGAAAATATGTGTCGTTTATTGTAGAGATGACAATATAAATTCTTTAGCAGCCAACAGTTTTTAAGTTGATAGATCAGTCTAATGCAAAATGCAAATTTCATAGATACTTTAAAAAATATATAATTTTCTCATGGGAAGAGCTACACAGGACTTTATTGCCAGGCCTTCTAAACAGGTACAGTAAATTACTGGAGAAATGAACATAGCTTTCTTTTAAATTAATGCTAAATTATGACACTGGGCTTTGAGGCATCAATTTAACATAATGATAGGTCACAGAAGGAGCTATTCATCCAGAGATTTCCTAGTTTTTCCAAGATGTGGGAATCATTCCTCTTTCCTTACAGACAGGGAAGCTGAGGTGAAGAAATGAAATGGTTTGCTGACAGACCCAAAGTGGGACAGGGAATGGAGAAAAGCTGATCGATGTTACTTTTGGCTCAACAGACCTGGCTACCACCCCCTGTCCCAAATCAGCATGAAATGTTTTAGCAGAGTGTCACCCTTCTGAAGCCTCGGATGGTTTCTTAGGGTTGCCAAATGCCCTTGCACTGGTGTGTGTATGTGTGTGCGTGGGGCAGGGGGCAATTTGTAGTCTCCATAGGCCACACATGTGACTTGTCCTCCCCATGTGCTTTGGTGCTGCTTTCCCATCGTGTACTCATCTAGGAGCTTCTGAGTCCCAAACCCTCACCTCCCTACCAGTGGCTCTGGGAATTCCTTTGTATTTTCTTCTCCAGAGTACTGGAGAAGAAAAGTGCCTCATTTGTTCCCTCAGGGTAGGGGTTCCTCATAGCTCCCTCAATGTTTTTCCTCCCCACACAGGCATTTTGGGAGGCTACCCTTGCCCTTGCCAGTTCCAGAGTCCCTCATTTTCTGCACTGAGCCAAGGGCTTTGAATGTGCACATGTTCCTCCCACACCTTTTCTTTCTGTCTGGAGGGTGAATCATTCAGGGTGTCTGTGGCAGGAAGGGCAGAGCTGTGGTGGGGGTATTGTTATGCTGGGAGATGCTAACAGCTACCGTGCCAGGCCTTTGATGAAAAGATAATTACAGGCCAGACTGACAGTTGCTGGATGCCCTCACTAGATGCCAGGGCTTCATGTGTCCTGCATTACCCTCTTCTCATTTTCTCCAGGATCAGAAGGGCACTGCCTACGGATGCCCAAAAACTTTTCCTAAAATTTTGGAATCGGTTGGCTGCGATGTTCAAAAGCCATCCACATTGCATGTGAACAAAATGATGCCATCAAGCTGATTGCAGGGACTTGAAAATTTGGCCGATTCATTCCCAAACAGAGAGAACAACTGGCTTGTGCTGGTGAAATTCCACACAAAGTCACGACATTCCTGCAGTCCTTTCAGGCGCTGCCTGGGCTCCAGCTGCAGTCAATGATTGATACTAAGTGTGGGGCTGGGGACGGAGTACATTGAACATGGGTCCTCGTGAAATTCAGAGTTTTGAACCTTCTCTGTGATGGCTATAAAGGCAGTCTGAGCATCCAAAATGCCTTACCCAGTTAACGTGAGCCTGGGTTCATGCCTCCTCTGCAAAGCTGAGGCAGTTTCCCAATCCAATTTGTCCTATTTCACCTACTTTGTGCTGAAATCAAATATATTTCTGAAATACCAGCTTTTATGTTCGCTACATCTTTGCTGCCTGAAAAGAATGCTGTGATAGATGTCATAGCCATGGTGCTGACAAAAAAACCATATCTAAACCATAGTTAGAATTTGGTTAGAGTTTATTTTTTCACCCACCCAATTACTGAAGCAATGAGCCTAACTTTGACTGCCACAAATGTGATTTTGCATCACTGTTGAACATATACATTATATTCACATATAGGTTGTGTTGTCTGTACTGCGCTGGAGGACTCAGAACTCCTGTTTCTAACTGGTTTTGCATTGGTGATTTGGGAAGAATGATTCCCCAGTATCATTCTGCAATGAAAATCAATGTATTAAAACAAGAACGTTTCAGTGGTGTTTACCTAAGTCTTTTTTCCTTGCACATCATTCATTTCGTGTCACAGTGGTTTGTTCTAGACATGTTGTCCTAGCAAAGGATGTCACTGTCAGCAAATTCTTTGTGTCTGTATGCACACACATATGTTCACATGTTAATAATAATCTCGTGTGTGTGTGTGTTCCTTTTTTTGAAAAAAGACTAGCAGAGAACTAGACATTGCTGATGGTATTCTTGCTTTACCTTTCTTTTTCAAGTTTCCTAAATGAGTTCAAGGTTTTATTGGCTACCAGTACTGTGTAAAGAAAAAGTTCATCCACCCACACCACAATTATTTGGTTGCTAGGAGTATTTTTAGCAGCACAATTTGGTAATTGGTTCCAAATACAATAGTTTAGAAAGAGTCACACTGTGGCCCAGCTAACAGTGAAACAAGAGTACGGGGAGGGGACAAGACAACACGCAGCATTAGATGCGAGGGGATGGAGCTGCACAGAGCTCCTGCTTCCCTCGCTGTCTCAGGTGGGTGGAAGGAGAAAGAATGTGAAATGGTGGAGCGGTGGTCCCTCCCACCGTACCCACACAGCGGGGGCAGACAGCTGCTCAGGCAAGTCAGGAGGTGAGTGCTGTAATCACTATACATCCAGCAGAGTCACTGAAGTGGAGCCATGAATAAACACACTGACCCTTACTCGTGGGAGATTATTATCTCATGGTCTAGTCTGTAAACGGATTTGCTCATACAGACAAATTGTATTGTTCTTTTTATGGAGCATTTTTCCTTCTGGAGATACCTTACTGTGTAGAAGATATTTGGGAGGAAAGACTTGACTGATACGCAGTAATCTCAAAAAAAATTTACAGAGATCAAATCATGTTTTAACAGAGTTGTATCACGCTACAACCCAACTGATTTCAATTTCCTTAGTATTTTTGAGGAATGTGATTTCTTATAGTTTGGGTTTCTAAAGGCTAAAAGCAGAAATAGTCTACGGAGTCTCCTCATCTGTGGTGGACCAGCCGAATAGGGGTACTTTCTAGAGAGCGGATTCAACCCATCTCTCCTGTACCTGATGCTCTGCTGGTGGTAATTCAAACCCAGCAACTCTGTGCAAATGCATGAAATTCAGAAAGTGCAGCTGGCTGGAACCAGGAGGTGAAATAGTGCAGCTGAGTTTCAGTCCCAGATGGATTGGAATGCAAAAGGAAAACAAACAGTTCCAAAGGAGAAAAATAAATAAAAAGATCTGTTTTACCTAGATTTAAGAATGTGGATGACAACCAAATCTTATGAAAGAGCATACTAGCACAGAGTAAGCAATTTTTATCTCGATGCTGTTCCTTTAAACCAGCCTGAACTTTGTTGGGAAAAGGTCTCAAGCTATTGAGCAATCTCTGTTTTGGGCAACCATGTTGCTGTGCTTCATTGGTTAAGCACAGCAGTAATTCAGAAAATGAAGCCATGCTGCATCTGTCATATCATTTAAAATTTACTTCAGTTTTGCAGGTATTTGAAGATTGCAAAATGAACCACATTACCCTGTAATATTCTGCCGACATTGGAATCTGCTCTGAACCTAATGAGTTTCTTTAGCTCCCGGGAGTCGGAGGTTTCCTCCCCTCCTCCACAATATAGCCCAGTCAATGACACTGTTGAAATTCCAACAGTAATTTATATACAATAACTGGCTGCCCTCAGATGAGATGCTAAAGAATTTCTGTGCACCAGGCTGCATTTTTCTCATTAAATGTAGCACTCCATTGGCAGTCACTTAACATTCATCCCCTTCTCCTCCCAAACCAGCATCATTTATAAGCACTATTGACAGTTTGCATGGAAAGCATTTAAAAAAAAAAAGGATTATGATAAACAAGCTCAGATAAATACCCTTAGATAGGACTGTCCATGAGTAATATTACTTACAAAAATAGTCCCCATGGCTTGGAAAAGGCTGTAAATATAACTCCCATCCTGGAAAGATGGGATAGACTGCACAGACTTCTCTTTATACGTGCTCTCGGTCCTGTTGAAGACACTGAGACTAATTGCATGATTAAAGATAACCATGTGTCTTAAGCATTTGCAGGACTGATGTTTTTCCCTGCCAAACAGAGCGCCTCTACAATGAGCACCTCCCAGCTTTGCAACAGGATTTTGAGAATTTTGAAGTTTAGTTCAGGACTGCAGGCTTCTTCCATGTTAATGATCTAGATATATACATATGTATAGGAAAGCTTACTTTCTTATTGTTCTTACTCTGTATTAGTATTCCCTGGTTATGGCTAATGTGCGTATCTGTCATGCTGAGGGGTCAGAGCCAGCCTCCCAGATCCAAACATTGCTGTATTTGTGTGTGTGTGGATTATTTCTTGTTGATACTTGTCTTTATTAAAGACCATAGAGATATCTAAAATCAGAATATTCCTGCTTTCATGAAAAACAGGCTCATATCCAGGCAGCTCCATCCATAACAAGGTCAAACACAAGCTTTGCATCCAAAAATCCTTTGGGTCTGCATTTTTGATCCAGATGTGAATTCCCTGGCTGTCCTCCTCCAGCACCTCATAGCCCCCTTGTCTCCTTACCATAATGAAAACACATGAAAAATAAGTAACCCCCCNGGCGGGGGGGGGGGGAGAGTGGAATGACGCGGGCGCCGCGGGTCACGTGACGCGAATGGAATGCCAACAATGTAGCGAATGTCCCGACTGCGCCCCGCACTCGGCGCCCGGGACGGCCAAGGGGGAAGATGGAGACCGGCCCGCGCCGTCGGGGTCGCCGCCGCCGTTGAGCCGTTTCGTGACGGCTTCCCGGTAGGCGAGCGACGGCGCTGGGCGCCCCGAGGAGGTGAGCGAAGGGGGGGTTGGCGGGGGTGCGGCGCCGCGGTTTCCCCTCAACCCCGGGTGTGAGCGCTTCCCCCCCCNCCCCCCGCCCCAGCTGCTGTGCCCTGAGGGGAAAGTCGCGGGGGGAAGAGGGGGCGCGAAGGCGGGTGGGTCCTTGAAGCGGGAGTGAGTGTCCCGTGTGTGTATCCCCCTCCCGGGGGCAGCCTCGGCGCCCTGCCCGCACCCTCCGACATTTTCCGGACACCCGTGTGACAGCCCAGCCCTNGGCAGCTCCATCCATAACAAGGTCAAACACAAGCTTTGCATCCAAAAATCCTTTGGGTCTGCATTTTTGATCCAGATGTGAATTCCCTGGCTGTCCTCCTCCAGCACCTCATAGCCCCCTTGTCTCCTTACCATAATGAAAACACATGAAAAATAAGTAACCCCCCTCAAAAAAAAAAAAAAAAAAGGGCAAACCAGAAACCAAAAGAAAAGCCCACATAGGCACTGATAGTCCTGCCACTTTGTGCGCGTGCAAATGGTTTTAGTTCAGCACGGAAGGAATAACAATAAAAGATTATCACCAAAAAACTCACACTTAAAATGAGTTTGGGGAGTCCGGCAAAGGGACGGGCACCTCCAAGACGTCTACCTCAGCCCTCTTCACCTCAACAAGCGCCATTCCCTCACCACCTCAGCCACCCCTCTCCCCAAAACGCAGCGCGAGGGGGCGGTTGTTGTGAGGTGGGGTGTTTTTTATGAGGGGAAAGAGTGTCACAAGCTGCCTGTAGGGAAGGGCACCCCGAGGGGACCGGCGGGNGGGGGGGGGGCGGTCCCGCCCGCCTGAGGCCTCTGTCCCCGGCCGGGCAGCCCGGGGGGTGCTCCAGCAGGCCGGAGCTGCTGGTAAATGGCCGGAGTTTATTTTGGAAGCTTTCTGCCTGCGAAATGAGTGGGTTTGGGGCTGGAGGAGAAGGGGTTGGGTCGCCCGCGTTTCCCGGGGGTACTCCCGGCCGGCACGGCGGTTGGAGGCGACGAGCCTGGGCCAGACCCCGCCGAGGGGGTTTCTCTGGAGACGAGGGCCGGGGGGAGGCGAGCGGGGGCACCCAGAGCCCGCGAGGTCCCAGCTGGCTGCGGCCGGGGCTCTGCTGTTCCCAATCAGCTGAAGGTCACTGCCAAAATTCAGCACTTCGCCACCCTCTCTCCTGCCTCCTGAGTGGTGTGCGTGTTGAAATACCCCTTTCCCCGGCAAAGGCACTCGCGCAAATGACGCAAAAAAAAGCTTATTTGGAGTGTCCAGGCTCTGCGGTCAATTACTGCTGGGCTGCTGTGGATGGGGAAGGTGAGCTGTTTCCCACAGCGCTGGATTGCGCCAGTGCTTATGGTTGGCAGTGGGACGTGGGCACAGAGTTACTTTTGGACAGTTTTGTTAGCAGGAGGAAGGAGTGGAGGGATGATTTGGGGGAAAGTCCTCACTTCAGTTCTTTTCACGTTCACCATGTGCCCACTTATAAAGGGGAGCACAGTTTGTATAATAATGAAATTCCTGAAACATCCCCTCCACTCCCCTCCCCCTGACAATGTTAGACCTCCAGTACAAAGTGGATGGTTCCTGCTTCCATGGATTTGTGATCCAAAAAAACCAAAGCAATACCTGTACATTGAGAGAGGGAAGGGAGTTGTAGCAGTTTCTTAAAACTTTACTCCTTCATTCTGCAGTAATCGCTAGTTCAGCTCACTACAGTGCCTGCACGGTTACAGATGGAGGAAGAGCTTGCTGGCTCAGGGTTTGGGACCTAGCTCTTGAAACACAGCTGAGCTTTAGTTTCTTGCCTGTGTCCCAGCTCCACAGAGCCACTAGCACATGCAGCCTGTTGGGGAATGAAGAAACAGGAGAGTGAATAGCTAGTGCTGCTGGGACGGCAGACATCAGCATATAATTTCAGTGTGGTTGGTTGTTTGCTGCCAGAACAGCTATTAGTATTTCTCAAATGAAAAAATATAATCAGTTATTCAAAAATTGTTCTAACTTGATGCAATTAAAGTAATGCTGTGCTTATTTGAAATACTATATCTTCAGGATAATGGACAAGCTTCTAATTAGCGCAGAACATACAACATTTTGGGTAAAAAACCACCTTAGGATTGTTTAGTCAGAATGGCTTGAAGCTCGAAAATAATTCTGAAAAAATCATTTCTCGTGATGGCAGGAAGGCTATTGATACATTCATGCTGTAGGCAAGGTGCAGATTGGAAGGATTTGGAGTTATCCAAATCCAGATGTACAGTCAGAAATGCTTAGAGAGAATTAGACAAACTACATATCTTTTAAAGCATACAACCCTTTTATTTTTTGCTAAAAATGCAAATCGCAGGAAAATTTAAAAAAGCAGACGGCTTATTTTTCTTCATAAATCATCTGTAATATTTAATGTTCCGATTTCTTGGCTTATCTTACATATTTAGTTAAAAAACCCTTCTGCAAAATATGAAACACGTTTGCAGTTAGCTTCAGTACTTACTGTTGTTGCTGTTCTCATTCATACTGTCTAAACGATGAATGTTTCTTTCTGGTTTAGCAGTATTGTAAATGTAAGCTGAGGAAGTTGCCAGCTGGCTTGACCTAGCATTATGAGACTTGAGCTTAGGCTAAAGGTCACAAAAGTTCTTTATGTGAAGCATGTGTGTAAGTGGGAAAGCAGTTCTTTGCTGCAAAAAGGGGGGGGGGGGGGGGGTTGAGGGGTTACAAGCTTTTCCAGTGTGTCCCAGGCCTGAGGATTGGCACAGGGACTGAAAAGGAAGAACAACCCAGATTCCTAAACCCAGCCATATGGTGCCTGCTGCTGTCAGGAAAAGAAAGATGGTTATAGACCAATTAATTGCTCTGTATCTTTTAAGCACTAGCTAGTTATGATGTAATCCTAAAAAGGCTGCAAATACAATTGTTTGGGTTTTTTTTAACAAGGCTATGTATTATCTTTTGCTATATTCTGTCTAAATAGACAAATTTCTCTTCCTGGGATCCTTCAGTCACTTTTGTCTTCATTGAGAACAATGAAAACTTGATCTGTTATTGACTAATAGCTGATTTGTTGTTTGTGGAAATATCAAAATCTAGATGAACAGCTTTAGCTCTTCGCTTAAAACAAGTGACAAACTCTGTCCAATGTGCACATGAACATTTATGTCACTCTTAGTCCTGTATAAGTTAGGGTTGCAGGATATCCTTAGAGAGTACCGAGTGGAGGAGCTCAAGACCTCGAATACATTACCGGCGTCTTCTAGTTAACTGAGCATTTAAATCTTAGCAAAAGAGGTTGATGTGGGTGCCCTTCATTGTGTGTTCTCAAGTAGTTTGATCCCAGAGCTTTCAGTGTAGAGCTCTACCACCACCTTTCAGCTAAGACATGGATCTGGACTGATGTTAGACTGTACAAAAATTTCCTGTTATAGGAGTATGTGGCATGCATTGTAAGAACATAACATGTAGACCATATCTCAAGTGATTAATCTGTGCTCCTGCATTTCAAGCTGGTGAACCATCATGAAAGAGTCTGGGTTCTGACTTCACTGTTGCATTTCAGTCCTTGGTTGTAGAGGAAATCTTGAAGTGGGCTCTGTACTGATGGGGAAGTGGTGATGGGCTTCACAGGTGAATGTGTCCAGATTCTCTTGGCCTTCACAATAGTAAGCTGTTTGCTTGGTGGTGAGAAGTGATGGTAAATGTGTGGAAATGGTTGTTTTGTTGGGAAATACTATAGCTGTCACAGGAAGAGTTGTTGCAATGAGTTGAGTTTTAGCATGAGCATGTGAAAATAAAGAACAATACTTTCCGGAGGAACTCTTTCCAATGATGAATGTGCTATGATCAGAAGTGAAGCACCTTTTTTAAAAAAAAAAAAAAAAATTCAGTCAACTTCTGCGTGACCAAGAGGAACATAGTGTGTTACTATCTTCTGTATTTGCGTTTTGAAAAAAACTGAACAAAATTCTAAGATTCCCAAAAAAGTGGCTTAAGCGCCATTCAGGAGTCGCTTTGCAAGTGTTAATATCAGCAGGAGAAGCAAACTTGCGTAAGCAACATCAATAGCAAGATGACATTTCTGATTAAGCTGTCTTTTTAATCCTCTTCCGAATGCACCATTATTTAATGTTTCTATTATGGTGATGCCATGAAGACTTAGTTAAGGTAGGATTGTTGTTGTAACTTCTTGCTGCATGGAGATTGCAAGTTGCACAGTAGCTCAGCTGTGCTGCATAGGTGTTCTCTGCTGCATGTCAGAAAAGGTGCATAACGCTGACTCAAAGTCTTTCCTTTTTTCTGTGTTGGGATGCTAACTGAGCTCGTTCTGCCTCTTCTGCTATTAATGAGTAGCTCCATCTACTCCTCTTTTCCCTTTCTTCCCTATAAGGCACAGCTAATGAAATATCATATATCCCCCCTTTCACCCCCCCCACCCCCCCTCCTCCTTCCAGTTCTGGGGAGAATTCTTACCTTCAGGCTTTGCTAAAATATTCATGTGGAAAGGCAAAATATCTTGTCTTTCTGTTACTTACTTTGTTATTAAAATACTAGAAGTTGCTATGGTTAAAGTCATCAATATTTCCATTATAAATCTTTTTCATAAACTTCTGAAACTGAGCTCAGCTAGTGTAAAACAAACAAAATCTTAAGTGGGGGAAAAACATTTCATGAGCATACTCTTCCCTAATTATGAAATAGGATAGGCTTGTCCAGGATTTGGTTATGCAATTGGGTGGGAAACTTGCTGCAGTTAGGTACTGTAAAATTCTTAAACGTTGTGGTTTTTAAGGGTTTTATTTTCATTTATTTTGAAAATGAAACTTTAAAGAAAAATGGATTATTTATTGATTATGTTGAGAAAGCCTTTTAGAATCCTATTCTTGAAAACAGATAAAGTGAAAATCATTGAAGGGAATCCAGCTGTGACAGCTTAATAGGTTAAACTGATTCACTTTCACTTGATTAATTGTCATGCTGTCCCTTCAGAGGCATTTACAGTATCAACTTAATTGCATGTACTTTCTATTTTCTTTTGTTTCAGACACTGTCAGTCTGCAAAATGATGATTCCAAGGATTTTCATTTTCTGTAGGAAACATGAAGATCGTGAGCTGAAGTAAAACGTTGGCAGAAATTTCTTGAGAATTTCCCTTTTCTTTTTCTCTTCAAAGGATTATGTTTACAAGAAATTGATACCATCAAGTGACACTTTTTTGAAATAAAGTAATTTAAAAAAAACTAAGAATAAAGCTGTATTTATGCTCAGAGAAAACTGGATTAACAATGAGGCCAAAGACTTTTCCTGCTACAACATATTCTGGAAACAGCAGACAAAGGTTACAAGAGATTCGAGAAGGTTTGAAGCAACCATCCAAATCTTCAGGTCAGGGACTACCTATTGGACCAGGCAGTGAAACTTCTCTGGACCCTAAGGTTTTAACAGGGAAGGATGCTGCAAGGCAGCAGCAGATGAGACAAACGCCTAAGTTTGGACCGTATCAGAAAGCTCTGCGAGAAATTAGATATTCTTTGCTGCCTTTTGCTAATGAGTCAAGCACTACAGCAGCTGTTGAAGTAAACAGACAGATGCTCCAGGAACTGGTGAATGCAGGTTGCGATCAGGTACGTATGAGTTTGGAGGGGGGATTGTCACTGCCTTCAAAACGAGTTTATACTCAGGATTGAGGAAGGCATTTTGATGGAAGTTACCAAGCTTGCCAGTTGACGAAATGTATTGATTCTTCTGGCAGTTGTGTTCCTGTATGACTAGCAGAGTAGGTGGACTTGCTGTTGAGAGATGTCTAGCTTGGGGTTAATTCATGTTCAAGACAGTCATGGTGACCACTAGAATTCTCTTATGATTTCTGCAGTTGATGTATAAGGCTGAACAGGGTAGTTTGTCAGGTTTTTTCTTTTTCTTTTTCTTTTTTTTTTCTTCTTTTTTCCCCTCGATACTGGAACAAGCCTTAGCTGTGAGTAACAGGGTGGAATTTTGTCTAGCACATCTAGGCTCGGTTCACTGTCAGAAGCAACTAGAAGAAATGACAGGGACGGTATATGGTCTTTGAAGAAGCCCACTTGCTGTTTGCCAGAAGCAGGCAGAACTGGTTGGATGTTCAGCAAGCAGCAGTGGTTGGGTGCACACCTTTTCTTCCTTACCTTCTCTGCTTCTATCAAGAGGTGGTAGCCCTGTCTCAGATAAGGGACTTGACACAGAGATGCTTGCTTTTGTCATTCCAAGACTGATGCTAGAATGTATTCTTAATTCAAAGACCATTCACCTGGAGCAGAACATGGTTGTCTTATGTTGAGCTGCATTCATCTTGCATGTGCTTCCAGTGTTGGTATTGACTTTCACCTCTGTCCAGGAATAGTTCAAAATTTTGCTTTTTAGAGATGAAGTGCTTTTTTTGGTTCAGATTCTGATTGTTGTAGAAACAGCTTTTTTCCTGTGTGATTGAATGGCAGTTGTTGACAAGCTGAAACATTTCCATTTATAGTCCTTGATACAAATCAGAGAGATTTAAAACCAAAGTGCTTTCAGTGGCATTTCCAACTTAACCTCCATTCACTCATGGCAGAGTGTGAGTCTCTTGGCTCTCCTAGACCATATTCTAAATCTGTATAACAAAAGTAACATTAGGCATTATTATAAACAGTCTGCATTTCTCTGGAGCTATGTAGACATTAATTAGTGCTGTTTCTATTCCACAGAGTTTATGCTATGTGAGATAATCAGAGCTAGAGTAGATTGCAGATCCAATGAGAAGTGCTGCAGTACAACTAAACACTTCCTAGTCCAGCAAACCAAGATGCTGTACTGAATTATTTAACTGGAGAAACCAAGGATTTTCTCTGATCTTAAGCACGCTGTGAAAACACAGTGTTTTTTAGAACTCTACCCTCTAAATTTCCCTAGCTCTCTAGGATAAGAACACCCCCTGTGCATATGAGCCAGGGTTAAATGAGCACAGCTGGATTCTGGATTGGAAATGCACATTTAGTAGGTTACATGGACAAATCGTTCACACACAGAACAGGCTTGTTGGACTGAAATCTTGGAAAGTACTTTGAGCACACTACAGCACAGAAATGTTAAGCCAATGTGTAAAACAGAAATACCTGAGCACCTGTTAAAATGTCTTGGTATTAAAGGCAGTGTAATGCACTATATATGTAAAGTTTTCAATATCTTTAGCTATTTTGACTTCAACATACATACAATGGTATTGCTTCTTGCACTGAGAATGAGCCCAGTTTTGACTCTGATGTGGAGATTTTTGCTACCACCTTAAATCTGGCTGCACGTTTTTGGTTGGGGTTGTCTTTTTTTTTTTCCCTCACTGGCATGATCCTTCCATCCTCATACTTAGCTTTTCTCCCTAGCTGTGACTTGTGGCCTGGAGACAGCATTATTGGGCCTATCTCTTAGGTGTGTTTGGCATTCAGACCTAAGCATAAGCAGGATCACATTTGGCTAGAGTCCAGATAGTGGTTCCACAACTGGAGTCTTGTGGCTAAAAATGCTGGGTTTCCTAATGTGGGTCCAGGCCATGTGAAGGTTGGCGGTCCTGGAGGGTTGTGAATGAATGGAGCTTCTTGAGATGGTGTGAATAGTATCTGTCCCTGGAGATGGCATGGTGTAGGGTGACAGACTTGATTACTACCTCTAGATTCTTCCTTTCCTTCTAGTGCCTGAGCTGTTTTGACTCAAATGCTGAACTGTTTCAGAGCGTGATGTGTAGCAAATCAGCCGTCCCAAGCTACCCTGTCCCTGCTTGTGAATCAAAGCCTTTAAATGCCTACCGCATGGACAGCTTCTGTAGTCCTGTAGGCAGCTAACAGATCTCTGATTTAACAGAGCAGTGAAGTCGGCTTCAGTTTCTTTGGGGATGGTTTTATCTACCTGTGGACCCAGTGCTAGTGTGAGGTTGGTAAATGGGCATTGAAGCCCCCGCCCCCCATCTCAAATGCCAGGAGCAAATGTTCAAATGTTTAGCGGTTAAGGATTTCAGTCCGTGAATAACTAATGGTCTACTTGAGCCTTCCCCTACCACAGGCTTGCAGAGTACAAGATCTTACACCTCCTGATCCTACTTCATGGTACACTAATCAGCTGTTTAACAGCTGCAAATGTCCTGAATTTGGCTATTTGTCATAGGAAACTCTAATCATGGGCACTCTAGGAGGTTGTGAAAAATGAATAGATGGCTGTAACATTTTTCAGTTTGATCTTATGTGAACTCCATTTTCAAGTTGGATTTGGGCTGATGCTTTTTGGTGTTCTAGATGGAACCCTGGAAAGTAATCCTTGTGGGTTCTGTTCTGGTGGACACCATGCAAGGATTGTGATTCCTCTTCAGTGTGTTTATTGGTCCACAATAAGGATTTTGGGGAGAGTGAAGGGGAGCAGTGACAATTAAGAAGGAAGGAGTATAAATTTTAGAGGCTGGGGAAAGGATACTTCTATTTGTTAGTCTTATTAGCTCCACTCATCTAGCATATCTGTAGCATGGTTAGATTTTAACAACCACCATTTTACATACTACAAAAGATGTTGTCTATCAGGTAACATAAAGGTAGGGTTTGTAGCTCCCTGTTCTGCCTAAGTGACTCTAATAAGATGAGATTGAAATTGGTTTATTTAATTAAATAAAAAGGAAACACCATAACATTTTATTACTTTATTCTTGCTCTATGAAAGACCCACACAGACAGGAAGTTGGTTATAAGCTGGTTGGTAATCTTAACAAGTATATAAAATGCAGTGTAATTCATGAAGTAAATACAAAATTCTTGTGTCTTTCAGTTACAGTCATCATAGGTGTTACATGTGAAAGCATGGTTTGGTTTTTTTTTAATTGATTAGGAAGTTGCCAGTGTCCTTTTAAATGACCCATGTTCTTTCACGAGGATTTCTTTTCAGCCATTGTGTAGCTTATGATTTTGTAGTGAAATCTGGCCCCCAAAACTTAATGGGGACTTTGCCGTTGACCTGAAAGAAGCCAGGATTACACACTTTTTTTTAGGAGATATAAAACAAAATTAAACACATAATTAGTCATAGTTCTTCTCAAACAAATGGAGTAGCTTCTCTGTTGTTTGCTTAAGTCATCTTCTCAACAGTAATTATTTAGCAAGTTTCAATCAAAAATAATGAGTGCAGCATAAATTGTTTTGAAACTTGTAGAACATGACTGCAAAAGGCCAAACCTTTTTTGTTGCAAAAGCTTGAAACCAAAAGCACTGCTAATATACTGTTCTTTAGTAAAAAAAACTCCTTGGGCTTGGAAGTATAACTTACAGCCACTGCAGAGGGACAAGAGCATGGAGCGTCTGTCCTGCGGGCTGGTAAACCACTGGAATCACCTGGGGCAACTGGATGGCGTGTGGGGTGTGGTGGTAAATGCAGCTGCTGCTGTGGATTGAATTTTCCTAATGAATAGATGCAGTTGAGCATATGATCAGTGACATTCCAGCAACCTGAATGGGCTGTACTGTACTTACTGTACTTCCTTAGAACATAAACAGCCACTGACATTGTAATGTAGAGAGGGCTGCAGCAGTTCTAGATGAACTGTGGAACGTTACACACTTGTCACTTCTCTCCCCCCCGCCCCCCGCTCCCCCCCCAGCAAACTTCTTTTCTTTGAGCAAGATTTCTAAACCTAGTTTGTTTGGGCAGGTATTTTTAAGAAAAAATGATGTTTTAGGATTTTTTTACAGGCTTTTATAAATATCTCTGTAATGAAACATGTACACCCTACCTGTGCCAAAATCAGAACATTCCAAAGGGCAAGATCTGTCCTTTGGACACTAATTATAGTGTCTTTCGAGGAACTGGAATGGTGTTTGTGGGTACTGCAGTGTGTCTAATAATATCAAGCTGACCATGTCTGTCATCTGTGTTACACTAAGTTCATGGAATTCACTTTGTAGAAGTGGAGTGGGTTTGGTTTTGTGTTTTGTTGGGGTTTTTTTGTTTTGTTTTTTTAATTATCCTCCTTGCATTCTGGGATGCTTTTGATCTCTTCTTCATGGATTACATCCTTTTTATTTAACCCATTTGGCAAAGATTCTACCCTGATTTGGGAACTACTTCTTGATTTTGGGAAACTTTGAGAATGGGAAATACAATATTTATCTCAATTTGAACAAATATTTGCGCTTCTTCAAGTGAAGGAAATTTTGCTATGCCAAGTAGAGGTTGCGCAGAAAGTTCTTTTTATGTTTTGCATGTGGAATTAGTATTCTGTTTTTTCTTTTCTATATAGGGTTTTAGGTCATGCTTGTTCACATATAATCCATGTGCCATCTAGCAGTGTGTTACTGANCCAGGATTACACACTTTTTTTTAGGAGATATAAAACAAAATTAAACACATAATTAGTCATAGTTCTTCTCAAACAAATGGAGTAGCTTCTCTGTTGTTTGCTTAAGTCATCTTCTCAACAGTAATTATTTAGCAAGTTTCAATCAAAAATAATGAGTGCAGCATAAATTGTTTTGAAACTTGTAGAACATGACTGCAAAAGGCCAAACCTTTTTTGTTGCAAAAGCTTGAAACCAAAAGCACTGCTAATATACTGTTCTTTAGTAAAAAAAACTCCTTGGGCTTGGAAGTATAACTTACAGCCACTGCAGAGGGACAAGAGCATGGAGCGTCTGTCCTGCGGGCTGGTAAACCACTGGAATCACCTGGGGCAACTGGATGGCGTGTGGGGTGTGGTGGTAAATGCAGCTGCTGCTGTGGATTGAATTTTCCTAATGAATAGATGCAGTTGAGCATATGATCAGTGACATTCCAGCAACCTGAATGGGCTGTACTGTACTTACTGTACTTCCTTAGAACATAAACAGCCACTGACATTGTAATGTAGAGAGGGCTGCAGCAGTTCTAGATGAACTGTGGAACGTTACACACTTGTCACTTCTCTCCCCCCCGCCCCCCGCTCCCCCCCCAGCAAACTTCTTTTCTTTGAGCAAGATTTCTAAACCTAGTTTGTTTGGGCANTTTGGTTTTGTGTTTTGTTGGGGTTTTTTTGTTTTGTTTTTTTAATTATCCTCCTTGCATTCTGGGATGCTTTTGATCTCTTCTTCATGGATTACATCCTTTTTATTTAACCCATTTGGCAAAGATTCTACCCTGATTTGGGAACTACTTCTTGATTTTGGGAAACTTTGAGAATGGGAAATACAATATTTATCTCAATTTGAACAAATATTTGCGCTTCTTCAAGTGAAGGAAATTTTGCTATGCCAAGTAGAGGTTGCGCAGAAAGTGCTTTTTATGTTTTGCATGTGGAATTAGTATTCTGTTTTTTCTTTTCTATATAGGGTTTTAGGTCATGCTTGTTCACATATAATCCATGTGCCATCTAGCAGTGTGTTACTGAGCAGTGTGACTTTTCATCCTATGTGATGGAGTGATGAGAGGAAGCAGATACAATGCAAAGTTTTGTTTTGGTAACAGACAATGCATGGCTGGAGTTTTGCTTGTAGTAAAATATCTGTTGCGATTTGATGAGAAGTCTAAAAAGACAGCTTCCTTTTAAGGTGAAGGGCAGCAAATTTTGTAAGAGCCCTGAGCAAAGGGGAAATTAATTTCATAATTAATTTCATAACATTGGCCTGTCTTGTAACAAAATTTTGTCCTCTGCTTAGGTAAACTTTACCTGTGTTAAGAGTTCTGCTTGTCCAGCTATTTACCAAAACCTCCAGGATGAACATCTTAGTCATCTTCTGGGTGTTTTGGGTCCAGATTGTCTTGTTAATGAAAAATGACTGAAGAATGAGCTGTTCTAAGATTGCCTAGGTTATTCTGTGGGACACATGTTAAAGGTGGCAAGAGTCATTACAAGCTATGTTGCAGGTCAGGAGGAAATAAGTATTCTTGGGTTACAAGGAGGAAAAAAAGAGGCCTTCAAATGAGGGCACTCACTGCTGAATGCAGGAGAAAGATTTTATTTTAGCAACTGAAGTAGATTTGATAATTCAGGCCAACAGTCTCTTGTGTGTTCGTTTGCCTCACTCATTTGAAGGTTAGTTGTTCACTCTGTCTTCTCCTTGCTAGATGAGTTTAGAGCTTGTTTCATACCCTTTTTCTATACTTTTTCTCTTTTCTTTCTAACATCCCTTTTGGTTTCAACCTTTTTCTCATTTCTGAGAAGTTTCCAGTAGCATCCAGTGTTCTTCCATCAAAGCATGTAAGGGAATGTATTTTCACACCAATATGCCTGAAGTTAGCCCCTTACGGCATTTCAGTTTTTAGCTGCTTCAGAAAAAGCTAGTCATAGCTTTCCAGGGGCTGGAAGCAAGAGGCGAGGATTGCTCTTGAGCTGATACCTGCTGACACCTCTCCCTTCTATCCCTTTCTCGTCTCCAGTCTTCCTATGTTGCTGTCACTTCTTAGGACACTGTCTTAGTGAATATACTTAAATCCTCTGTGTCGTGACGCAGTTCCTGCAGTATATTTAGGAAGGTGCTCTTGACTTAGTTCTGTGTGAGTGTGGCTTAGAGTATGCTCTTGTCCTGCAGAAGGGAGAAAAAGAATTTTGTCTTTTCCCTTGCATTTTTGTGGTGATGGAAATATTCCTTGGCAGCAGTAGGTGATTGCATGTGCTCCTTCACATAACAAGATGTGGCTTCTTGGCAGCTGGGCAGTAATATGGCAGTGAACATGACACTGCAGTATGTTTTAAACTCTGCCCTTTATTCTTATTAGTCTGCTTTCTTCTTTGGCAAACTATAGAATAGATTGCAATTTGGTAATAGGATTATGTTTGAAATGACAGAACAGGAATCAGATGCCAGACTTCAGCTGCAGATAAGTGTGAATGTTGAGTTATGTTAAACTGATGCTTTCCTATTCCTCATGTCAGATAATCATTCTAGAAGCTTGGGAGTTAATATAAAAGTATAAAATTATATATTGCTGTAACAGGGTGCAGGATTAACTTGCATTGGATACTTAAATTGTATTTATTTAATTGCCAGGAGAAGGTTGAGCTATGCTTTTTTTTTTTTTTTCCCTTTTTTTTTTTTTTTTTT
>VZTQ01012269.1:205905-284043 GCA_013400755.1 Pelecanoides urinatrix | reverse complement strand
AAAAAAAAAAAAAGGAAATGGCTTCATCAGTGTCACTGAAAATTCTGCATAAGCATTAAGTTCAGTCTCTGAACAAAAAAAGCCCTTGTGACCAAAAGTAAAGATTGCCATTATTGTAACAGGAAGTTGATATCACAATAGTAGTAGGGTGTAACTGTTCCTTTTGCATTTTTTTGTTGTTCTCTGCCTAAATCTCTGCTTTCCTTTTCAGCTTGTGTCTGAGAGGGACCAATGTGATTTTATGCTGAGACTGAAAAATAGCATCTTGTGGTGGTGTGTGTGTGTATTTTTTTGGTTGTGTTTGTTTTTTTCTTTCGCAAAAAAATGGAATGACAACTTAGATTTCAGTAGAAAGACTGGATGCAAGGCTTTTGCATGCTATAGTTCTTAGAGGTAATCCAAGATGTGCATTTGGAACTCAGTCAACCTAGGAATGCTTTTCTGATAGTTAATAAACTAAATAAAAGCTTATGTTAAAGCTGCTAATTGAATATCAGTAGATTGCAAATAAAGTCCATGACTAGTTCTCATGTGATATACAGGTATGTGCCATNGAAGGTAGCTAAACTACTTTTTCTTCCATTTTATTTGTAAAATATCATTGCCAGATATTGTCATATTTGCCCAAGGACAGAATGAAGTTACTGTGACTGCATTTTCTGAAAGCATGGTAGTATTACAACTATGTGTCTCTTTTCTGGAAATATTCAAGATGCTGGCTGAATTCTTAGCCAACCACTGTTGGAAGGAGAAACAGTGACCAGCATGGTCATGCCCAGGAGGTAGGCATGAGGATTACACCACTGTTGCTCTGAAAGTGAATGGTTATGTGCTACAAAATGCAGCAGAAGTGCTTTTTGGTTGTGTCACTCTTGAGCAGACCACAGCTTGGTGGTGCTCCCTTGGGCACAGCATTCAAATCCTGCTCAGCAGCTGCTTGTGGTGGTGGTGACTCCTATACAACACATGTCCCATGCGTGTTGTCCATGTATCCCCCCAACCTACCATAAATCAGGCTCCATATATTCTTTGTTCCCTGGGTACTGGCTGTCTCTGTGACTTGCAAATGCATGTATGTAATGCTATCTAAAATAGGTGAGGAGACACATGAGAGACCTTCAAGTTAAGTTTTCTTGGTGATGGCAGCTGCTGTTTTTCTCATGTGTTGGGTATGTCCATTAATTCCCTACCATTGCTCTCTTTTTTTTTTTTTTTTTTTTTTTTTTTTTTTTTTTTAAAATCTCTCTTAACAAACAGCTGGGAGGCCCAGGTTTTCCTTTGACTTAGCAAAGAATTCTGACTGAATTGCAAGCTGCCTCACTACAGAAATAGCTACTGTACAGTAGATGTTTTACAATCAAGTACTGCTGGAACAAATGCAGTTCACACTAGTAAATTCTAGGAGGGACAGACACCCTGTCTGTTTGCTTAAAGCTACAGATGTTTGTGTTAATTTGGGCCTTATCCTTACATAAGTCATGTATACAGTATGTGAAATACATTCCACTTTTTTCATTCTTTCTGCTTATGTTCATAACATAACTGTGAATGTTGCTTAGATCTGGCATCTTTATGTTGCTTAAAGCTGAGGCTTCAAGTGGAAAATGCTGGTCCTTATTTCTAGGTTTTCATAATTCCCTAGCTTTTTTTTTTTGGGGGGGGGAAATTAAGTTTAAAAATGCCTCTGATTACCAAAATAGAGGCTGAAGCTGCTGTGGCATTGTGGTCTTTGGTGTTATCCTACCATAGCAGCAACAGGCTCGTATTGTCCAGACTTTGGAGGGATCCCAGTTTCCCATCTTCAGAAGATGCTCAAATAAAAGCCTGGTGAAAGTCAACCAATCAACCTCTTGTAGTCTGCCTGCTCTACACATCTGCTGCTGCTCACCCGAAATACTGTTGCTGCTGGAATATTTTCGACTTCATGTTATTTGGCAGGTGATGTGTCTTCCCTGATAGCATGTGGCTTCTGCTGAGGTGGTTCTGTCAGCTCTGATCTTGATGGGGTCACCCAGCTATGGTTGCAGCACAGCAAAACTGGTTTTGTTCTAATAGTCTTGCCCTGCCATCTGGTCTGTCACTGGCAATTCACAAGAAGCTTCTTGTATACAAATTGACACATAGAAATTAGGTTTCACCCAAGAAATGCATATGTGCATGTATGTATTATGATAACTGCAGTGTTTTCATGGTACCAGCTGTTTGCAAAGAACTTAATCCATAGGATTTGGTACTGCACTGAAGATTTCTTCTTCAGTCTAAGTAAACGAGGTTCTAATGTTTGAGGCGCATTCTGCTTACCTGCAGTGCAAGAGATGGATTTTTCCTATAAGAAACTTGTGCTCTTCATTTTAACTGAATCCAAGCAATTAAAAATATTTCCCCAGGGACACGAAGGATGAAGAGAACAGTAGAGGATATGAAAATATTAAAAAAAAAAAAAAAATTATTTCTAGGTCAGTTAATTTTCAGAAGGCTGAAGCCAAAGAACGCTGTGTACCTATAACTTTGTGAACCAGGTAGCAGCTATGGCAGGGACAGCCTGTGAAAATAACTATGTTCTGTGCTGCTTTGTCTTTCATTGTTATCAGTGTATGTGTGCGTATGTGAAACTAACTGTTACTGCAATACATATTGTCGCATTTAGAGAAATACAAATGCAATGTAAATGGAAAAATGTTGATATTTAAATGTAGATTGCTTGAATGACCAGGCATTTTGCAACTGTTTTCTATATCCTTTGTTACTGTAATGCATTACTTGTAAATTAGTCATTTCAGCTGAAGCATGCAAAGATGCAGTGTATTACTCCTCATGTACATAAAATGCTATTATCTGCTCATACTAGGTGATAATACAGTTAAGTTCTTGCCCTTCAAAGAGATTAACTTCAGTAGGACAACCAGAAGTGTAAAATCACTCCTGTATAAGTCTTTATATGGTTAGGTTTGGATTTTATCGACCATTTATGAATCCATTGTATGTGGGTTATTTCAAAACAGAAGAAAATGTCAGCACAGACATGGAGATCATCATTGCTGCTCTGCAGCTTCCTTCTCTCCCTGTTTGTTTTGTGCTTTCACTGTATCAACTCTTAAATATCTTCAAGGCTATTCAACTCTATACCTTCCTTTACCTGTTGTCCTATTGCATTGTTTTTACTGCTCCAGTGGTTTGAATAAGTAATATTCAGCATCTCCTACATGCTTTTCTCCATGTGCCTCTGAATACCCTAAATTACTTTTTTTTAATAATTGCAAACTATTAAGAAATAACTTTTCTATAGACTTCAACCTTATTTTTTAGATTTGATGTGACATCCTAAAGAATTATAGATGCATCTGTAATGTGACTTTGACAGCACACCCCATATATTTTCATGTCTGCATCTTTTCTTCTGTTCAGTGTCAGGACTCCATAGTCTGTTGCTTAAACTAGCCACTTATCCCATTCGTGCTTTTCTTCCAGCTTTGCCACAGTCACTGTGTTCATTTCACCTTCCTGCCAGATGTCAGCCTGATAAAGGTACATAAAATCTAATTTAATCAATGTAACTGGAACCTTGGAAATATTAATGTGGGGGGGGTGTCCTGGTTTACAAAAACAGAAAAAAAATCTCTGGCTGTCCCAATTAAAAATATAAAAAGTTGTGGCCATATGACAGAGATCTTTGAATCAAGGCAAATCCACTCCATATTGGGCTCTTTTTGTCCTAGTTCCAAATGAATGCTGAATAATTTTCTCCAGTGACATGGATTACACCTTGCTGGAGCCTGTTTTTTCTGATTGTCCAGCACAGTTTCTTGATTGTGCTTTTAGATGGTCCCCCGATTGCCTGTGTAATATGTGCTGACATGGTAGGGACCAGCTGGCTGTGTGCTGGAGCAGGGTAGAATTCCTCTTTTCTTTCAAGTGCTTCAGCAGTTGCTATGCTGGAAACTCACTTCCATCTCCTTCCTGTCATCATTTCTTGCACCTTGGCCATCCCTCCCATTCTGAAAATATTTTTATTATGTTTTCTAATGCAAGCATTAAGTTCATTGAGTGCCTTCTTAGAGGCGTGCTATGAAGAACCTGTGAAACACGTGTGTGGTGTTGTAGTCACACAAATGGTGGAGCGATGATGTTGGTGCAGTGCTCAACAGTGCAAATCGAAGATGTAGAGCCTAGGAGTTTACAAGAGGGCAAAAGTCATCAGTCTCTGCCAGGGCACATGGTGAGCCAGCTCCCCATACTACAAAAGCAGGACCTCACTGAGACGTGCCAGCAAATTCAAAAGCAAGCCACAAGAATTTTCATTTGCGTTGGTGTGCCTCACCCCACCCCCCATCTCTCTGTTTACTGAGAAGTGAACCTTCAGGAGTTTTAGCCACATGAAAGTAACCTAGAAAAAGTATTTTTCAGTACTACTTTGGTGCTGTAAAACCTTCTGTAACAAATCAGTTCCACTTTTCCAGGAACTTCCCTGTGGTTCATAAGTGTTAAAAACTGCTGGAGGTTTAGAACTTGCTGTTGCAGGCTACACTTATGCAGAAATGGGTGCTCAGATTTAATGCCAGGGAGAAGCTGTTGCCTCCTGAGCCTGGAACACCTCTGTTCAGGAGGCAGAGGAGAGTCTGAGCTGCAGCATAGCCTGTGGCAGAGCTCCAGTGTTGGAGATTGAGCTGCCTTCTCCCAGATTCTTGGGAGGGTCAGAACATCCTGCTATGTGTTCAGCATCTCCAGGAATGCTATTTTGGGCAAACGGCAGCGCAATGTGTTTAACAGGGTTCCTTGTTTTTTTGCCAAGAGCCATTTTCTTTCTTTTGCCTCGTGGAGGAGGGTTTGTGCTCCCAAGCTCTCCACTGTCTACTGGAGTTTGAACTCAGTCATGACCCTGCCCTACATGAGCCAAACAACAGCAGCCATAGCATTAGCACAGTATGTAGGGGAGGCCAGTTACCTTACTTTTTACTTGCATAAAACTTCCATCTCTTCCTCTCCTATTACCTTGAAATAGGACCATTGCCCAGCACTGGACAGAACCCTGAGTCAAACTAGCAAGGCACCATCAACCCTCCTTGCACACAAAGTTTTGAGTCCATGAATTTGGGGAAAACCCTGCCACCAGACCACAGATCTGGTTTGTTTTGCCACTTTCACATAGTAGTTTTGTGGTTTCCCAGTCTGGGAAGAGGCTCAATGGAACTAATTTTTACCACCCACCACCTCCCCCCTTTTTTTTTTTTGTTGTTTTTTTGACTCTCAGATTGTGGCAGCTAATGGATAGAGGAGGTATTACTGCTGAGGAAAGTGGTAACTGACAATCATGAGGGTAAATGGCAAGCATAACAAGGATGAAGCCCCTGCTAAAAAGCAGGAACTGGATGTGTGAGCAGAGAGGATGATGTTTGGCATTTACTTGGGGAGGAGGGCAATCAGGTCACAGAGGTGGTAGTGCTGAGGTCAGCCATTAGTAGCAAACTGGTTGTTTTAACTGGAGGAACGTTAGTGCTAATGAAGTATCTGCCATAAAAATTGGATGTAGTTTTTGATGATGAAAATCCTAATGCACACTGAAGTGCTGTTTTGGTCTCGCAGCCCCCAAGCTGCCTGCACGACTGAAGCCAGTGCGTGTTCAGCAAGGGCTTGTGCTTGGGTGTTAGGAAAGCCCTTTTCTTTAGCTCTCCAGTGTGGAAGAAACAGCAGCCTGAGCCAGAGCTGCTCCCTGCGCACCACGGAAAGCAATGTGGGGGTCCCAGCAGTGCCCTCCAACAGTGAGTGACTGCTGGCAGGCACCACAGAGGAGGGAGAGGTGTCTTCCCCACCTTCCTAGCCTTTTGAATTTAAAAGCTCCAGGTTGCCTTGCTTTCCTCCTCCCTGCTTCCCTCTTTCCAGTGTTTTTTGTGTGCTTGCTGTCTAAAGTCATGCTTAACCTCTCATCCTGCCCACATGCCCTGCTCACAAGGCTTAATTGCTTTTTGTGCTTGCAGGTAACACCTTCCTGTATTCTAAACGCCTGGCTTCTATGCTTGTTGCAATGACTGTTCTTGCTTTTGAGAAAATAAAGGATTTGCTTTTCATGTAAAAATAGTTTTATTATTTCCATACGCAAGTAGCAATCGGGGCAGGCATATTTCCAGGTCAGCCTGGAGGTGTGGTCGGATAGTGAAACCCTCTGTTCCAAAAATGGGCTGGAACTGGCAACAGTTCTTGATGTGCTGAGCAAAGCTAACTGGCTTGAAGAGAAGTGGGATCCTTTTTTGGGTGCACATGTAACATGCTGGTATTCTTCTGCTACGGAGGGGAGCCAAGCATTGACATAAGGAGCACTTTACTCTGTTAAGTACTTATGTTAATTTTACAGTTGTCTCATAATCATGTTTTTTTGGTAATTGTAGGCATGGGTTTTGAATGAAAGATTACAATGGAAAGTTTCTTATGGCATAGTCTGTAACTTCAAGTACTTAGAGTATCTGAGTAGAAGGGATGTTTGCAGCAGCAGTCTGTATTATTCCACAAGATTGTGCTCTGTTGGGTACTGAATAAATAAACAGTAAATGTGCAAATCTTGGATAATGTTGCTCTGTGCTTGTTTAGATAGTCCAGCTGTACTTTGGATTTTGTTCTCTATGGTAGCTGTCTTGTGAATCTTCTGGCTCATTGCCATGTATTTCTAGGTTTATATGAACATGATGTGGATCTTTTTCATCTTTGTATTTTGCTAGTTCATATTTTTATTTCCTTCAGGCATATTTTAGAGGTCTCTTTACGGCTTTTAAAAACTAGTCAGCTTGAATTTTCCCCTTATCTTCACAAAAGTCACTACAGAAGTAAGAAAAAAGCACAGAAGGGGAATTACAGGCAGCATTAAAAATGTTCCTTCAGAACAGAAAAGCAGATTTAACATGAATTAAAAAATCAGCTCTGTTTCAGAGTTGCAAAAGCTCTTTTATTCACCAGAGAACTGTTAAAGCTAGTCATTTTTGGCATAGTATCGGTCAGGGAAGCGTGACAAAGTGCAGTGGAATGCACTGAGCTGCAATCCAGCTTGTAGTGATATATGACTTAAGCGTATGGGGCATTGCAGGAAGTGCTGGGGGGCTGTGGGGAAGCCTTTTCATTTAATCAGCTACTGAGTAACAGTGTTCTCCTTCCTCAGACCCAACAACAGAGGGTCCCTTGGATGCTTGGGGTAGAAGACAAAATGTCAAGAGCTTGCACAATCTGAGTTTCTGGTAGAACTTGGCTCTGTTCTCTGAGCACTGCTGTGCAGAATGCGGTGAGATGAGAAAGTTGGGAAGAGTAGGGTGTTTGGGATTGCAGATCAACTGTGCATATATCTAGACTGAGACCATATCCCCCGCCCCACCATGATGGAAGATGAAGATTCTTGGGCTGAAATTCTGTCCTTGTTGAAATCAGCAGTAAAATTCCTATTCATTTCATCAGGCCAGAGCTTTGCTGCTTATTTTGAGCAGTAGAAGAGTCCTCCTGTTCCACCAGTACACACACATGCTAAGTCCATTTACTTAGACTTACGTTTTGGCACAGATTTTGGCCTTAAATGGAAATCTGTTCAAATCCATTTAATATCAGTAGCTTGGATTTCAGATTACATGGACGGTTAAACCCAGCTATGTGTGATAATTAATAACCAGTCAAGATACTCCTTTGAATATTTGAAGGTAATTTGAAGCATACCTGATTTTTCCTTCTTTCTTCCCTAAATTATGATGTTGATGTCCACAAAGTTTTCCAAGCATTTGTAATGATGTTATAAGAAAACATGATGGTACCTTTCCTGGCAGAACAGGATCTTTGGTCTATGACCTGCATGTTAGAAATTGGGAAAAGCTTGGTGTGGAATGGATTGTGTTACCAGAGTAAATTGCTACCAAGAATTTTACTCTTCACCTTGGGTTTCACATTTGCATTGCTCCATTACAGCGATAATCCGATAATCAAATACAAAGCCACTGTTACACTGGCCTTGCAGTAAAGCTGTGTGGTGCAGCATCATTGCAAAAAATGAGGTCTCTACTCCGAAGACATTACAAGCTAAATTGATGGGTAGGGGTAGGGATGTGGGAAGGTTGCAAGACAGAGAAGGTAAAAGGATAATGATATTTAGTGGTTTTATTGTTCTCATAGATATCTCTGTCATTCTTGCTGTCTGCTTACTTAATGCTTTTCAAGAGGAGAGCTTGAGGTTGTATTGAAAATGTGGGTAAATGTTCAGAGCCGGAGTAAATGAGTAGTCAGCTGGTGGGATGTCCTAATCCTTATGCTTCGGGTTAGAAAGTATGCAGAAGTTGCTTGGCAGATAGATTGCTTAGATGGGAGCATTGTAATACTCATTGAAAGCTCATTTGGCATTTAGGATATAGATCCTATTTAAGATGTAGGCTGTCAGATTATTACAGGTTAGGGTACTTCTACTCTAGATTCTTAGCTCTGCCCTTTTGCAGAGACGAACTGAAAGTTGAAAACTGACATTTAAAATTGATATATAAGAATCATTATAGTCATTCAAATAATGGGCTGCATATGGAACTGCTATGACTATATTACTTTTTCTTTGCATGGCAGTATTTCATATAGTTCCAGCATCTCAGATATTTCATGTTCTGGAACATAAATCCTACAAAGTTCAGTTGTGGAAAAAAATTGCCTAAATTCAGGTTTTCACACATAGTTCTATATGTCTATATATACACACATACTTCTAAGCTTGCTCATCATTGGCCTTTGGGGTTAGTCTCTGAAGGTGGTGGCAGATACTGAAAAGCTTGATTAAAAATAATTAATCATAATATCAACAATTTTAAGAGCTGATGGATGCCTTGGACAAAGGGAATGGACAGTTGCAATGCTTGTTACAGGAAGTGAATGTTGATCTTGGAAGCAGAGTGTCTTCTTGAACACTGCTGTTCAGGAATCATTGCATCTGTAATTCTGCATCTCACAGCATTATCCAAGGCAGTGTGCACACAGACAGGAGCCCAAGTAAGATGCACACACAGTAGAAATGAGGAAAGTGTTTCTCTGCAGATATAGAAATTGCTCCAAAATGACCTCTTGGAGTTTACTGGTGTAGCGTGAACTTGATCATCAAAATACAGAGACTGTCTCCATGTATCATTACGATGGAGACTTAGCTTTGTTTTGGGCTTGGCATGCTCCAAGGGTATGAACATAGATCTTCTCGTGAACCTGCAGTGCGGTGTGATGCAACGACATCTGTTTAACAGTACTTAGCAACACACATACAGGGTAGAAACCAATAGGAGTACTGTCTCCACCCAATTCTCATAGGGGAAATTTAGGAACTTGGAACTTGATTGCCTAACCAGACATATATCCTTACCTTTGGCAGCTTTGTAGAACAGGTGCATAGAAACTATATTTTTTTACTTCATCCAGAAACTGAGACGTTCACCAGTGCACTACTGCACATTGTTGAGTCTTAGTTTCTGGGATGCTGTGTTATGAAGCCTCCCTTCCAGGCCATGTAGCATTGTGCTTGTTACTGCTAGTGTTATCCCATCAAAACACTGGCCAGGTTTCATTCTGCATCTGAAATATTTCAGAAGAATTTTGCCCAGCATGATTTTGCTGTAGACCTCACTTTTAAGAATATTTTTGTCAAGGAAGAAAAGAGATTACTTGTCTCTTATTGGTTTCTTGATATTTTGCACCTTTAAAGATCTTGGAAGAAACATTGCTGTCTCTAAATAGTATTCACGCAACTGAGTATGTGCCATAATAATAATAATAATAATAATCATGAAGCCTGAAAAACAATTGTTCTCCTATCAAGTGATATGGGTTGAGAGCATTGGAAAACAACAGTCTCTTAAAAGTTTGAGTAAAGCCTTGAAGGAGGGGGGTGAGGAACGTTGATCCACTGCCAGGATTACTGGGAGCTAGTAAGCAGATGTGTCAACACCGAGTGACTTGTTCAAGGGAACCGTTTCTTTATCTACTTGAGCGTTCTCAAGCTTCCTCCTCAGACTTCAACTGTGGAGGAAGTATGAGGGGAATCATGTCCCCTGCTCTGCTTTCCTCCCTCTCCTTTGTTTCAGTCTAATCAAGTTCAGACTTCTTTGGAGTTCAAAATACTGTATCTTCCTAAGAAATACAGTTGTTGTGGAATAGGTCCAATATCTTCTAGAGTCAGTGTTACAGAGTTTTTATTGGCTTGATACAGTGAGACTTTTTTTTTTCTTCCTCCCGTGGTTTAAAATTACTTGTCTAACATGTTGATTTATAGCCTGTCATGTAAGACTGTTTCCCCTTGGCTATATCTTTTTAAGATGATCAAATGTATTTCTGAAAAATGTCCTGTTGTTGCCTTGAAATATTAGGTGATAACTGCAGAAGTGAGAGAGGGATTAGCTTGTTAAACCTAGTATGACACCAACACACAAAATACTGCAATTAAAAACTTTCTTAAGGCATCATAGAGGGGAAAAAAAAATAAAAACCTTATGGTCTGAGATATCACAAGCATATTCCATTCACCTGGGAAGTTTGTAGTTTGTGTGAAGGAAGGAGAGGAGACTCCTGGGCTGGGGCTCCAGGACAGCAGCTTTTGGTGGTGCCGCCAGAGCTACCCGTCTTCCCACTCGTTCTTCCCTGGTTCATTCCTGCAAGCTGTGCCAGCACAGCATTTGTGGAGCTGAGCGGTGACTGATCAGGGAGCTGATCCAGGTTAAAAATAACTCTGTGGGGATGGTAGGAGGGACATCAGCACAATTTGGGGGTACGGCAGGAGGCACAGAAAGGAGCAGAGAAGTTGAGAGCTGTGGCAGCTGCCTTGGCTGTCAACCACCATCAGGGGAAATGCCGAGAGAAAGCTCAGCCTGTGCTCACGCACTCTCCTCCTTCCAGCTGTGCTCCAGAGACGGCCATCTGCTCAGTGCTGTCTCTTCTTACTCCACCTCTCACCCAGGTCTTACTGCCCCAGTGAGCTGCTGCTGGAGTTAACCCTAGCTCACTTGGGTTAAAATGAGCTGAGTTAGCTTCAACAGCTAAATCATAGGTCTGTGCTAACCCAGCTGCCTCTGGAAGTGAGCAGACCGCAGTGTGGTCAGGCAAGAGGGAAGCAGGTGATACCTCGGGCATAAGGAGCAGTGACAGGCACCCAGGGACAAGGTGGGAGTAGTTTTCTGCTGATAGACTTGCAGCTGGAAGATAATATGTGAATACTAAATTATGAATGCTAAAAGTAGTGATATGGTAATTTTTCATGTTGCAGCAGCTGATTTAATTGATGGCTAATAGCAGGTTTGTGAGGAGATACTAAAGTTAAGGGGATAGTGTTGAGGAGGATCTTGCAAGAGGATTTCTTTTCTTACCACAACCTAAAATACATATCACAGCCTTTGCACGTAAATGGAGCAGAGCGTGAAAGATGCTTCTTCAGTACTGTGTGTCTTGACTATTAAAGTGTGCCACTTGGCCGGTAGCCAACAGAAATAACATCGAGGTGAACTGAGTAAAGATACTGCTAAGGAAATACTAGACAAAAGAAGGGCAGTTTAAGAGAAATATTATGGAAATCTAGAAAGAAATGGTTTTATACTTTCAAAAGATACTTCTGAAAGAATTATGCAATAAAAGCAAAGCTGGATGACTGTATTCCTTTCAGTTGTTCTGTTCAATGTTATCTAATATTTCCCCCCTACTCTTCTATGTTTAACTGGACTTGGGTGTCTGCTTACAAGGTTCCTCTAGGACATCAATCAAAGTGTGTCTTACCAACTGGCTTTGTTTTTATTTGTTTATTTGTTTATTTATTTATTTTTACACTTCTCTATTCTCACTGAGCACAGAAAGGGAGCAGTCATGTGAAGCATTACCATGGAGCAGAAGCAATCTTTCATTTTCTTCCCACTCTTGGTCAGTTTTGGGGACCCTGGTGGACATTTCTCCCTCCCCCTAGTAGCTCCCGAGCTGAGGAAGATGCAGCTGCTCTCTTCGGGGAATTGTTTGCCTCTCCGTGGAATCTTGTCCCGGTCAGCTATGTGCTAAGAATGTGAATAATTTTGCTGTGGCTGCTTTACATGTAAAAAGCCTGACCTTAAGATATTTTATCCAGCTGGGGATTTTTTCTTTCTCTTTTTCTTTTTTGCCTCTAGCATTGGTAGAGTTGAGAGTTTTATCTTGCAACTGCAGAAAGCTGCAGTGACTAGCAGTCATATAAAGCGTTTAGCACAAAGGGGTATTTTAGTAGTCTTAAAAATCATTAAGTGGCGGTCAGTGGTGTTTAGCAATTCTTACTTTTGGACCTGTAGTTATACATGTGTATTTGATAGAGTTAATGAAACTAAGCGCTGCATGGAGACTTCTGGAAAATGTCTAATGAGATCCCTAGTGCTGCAGAGTTTAAGTATATTGTATTACAAGGTTGAGCATATTGATTTTAATGTTAAAAGCTGAATGCTTTTTATATATTTTGAATGAGAATTTTAAAAAAAGAAAGCATTACAATTAAGAAATAAAATTCAAAAATGCCAACAAATTTTAAAAAAATAATATCGTAGAGTTCTACATCTTCCTACTCTTTGAACAATAAATATGCCAAGTTGTCTTGCCCAGCACACTTGCATTCTGCGTGTGTCTGTATGTGTCTGTACTGAAAAATATTAGGAATCTCAAGATAAAACCCAGATGTTTCTTCAGTCACGTTGGACATGCTGCATTGGACTGTGAGGCTGAGAGAGAAGTAGCCTTCATTTGTCTCACAATGGAGCTACATTTCTCGGATTTATTTTTTTTTCTTTTTGACTGTGCATTACTGCTTGATGTCGGTTGGGGTCCCACTATGGTACAAATCCTAAAAGGAGAAAACAGTTCAGTAATGCATTCCAACCAGATATCCTGGAGGTTTTATAGTTCTGGTAAAGTACTCCCCAAAGAAAAATTAAGGGGACCAAAACTCTCCTAAACTTCTAAAGGCCATATCCGGAATATGCTTGAACCTTGTTTGGAAAATTATGTTAGTATTTGACCTTGAATATGATCTTGAATAAACTTAATTTTACTGTCTTTACTTGAATTTTTCTTGCCTTGGAGAAGAAGTTTTAAAACAACACTTGAAAGTTCTAATGGTTTGAAACTGAAAAAAACCCCATATAAACTTACAAGAAAAGGAGGAGAGAGTAGTATCACTCTTTAAATGTTAAAGTCTTATGAAATATAAGAAAACCTCAAATGCCTTAAGTAGGCAGCACTCAGTAAAAATTAACAGGGATAGATGCAAAATTCAATTTGTAGAGTTGGGTATGGAGAAATGCAATAAACAGTACCAAAGCATTGCAAATTTGCAGCGCTGTGTGACTTTCTGGGGAACAGCTGACTTTGGTAGTGCAAGAAACTCTTCCAGTCTTTGACACAATTCTTTTCTGTGCTTTGGGGCTTTATTCCTGGACAACAAACCTCATAACTCATCTTGCTGAATCTGAATACCCAGTTTACCAGTCCCTTGTATCCAGTTTGGTTAAGAAATAATTTGCAAGCTCTGTGAGTATTTGTAAAAATCCTCTTTTATACATAACTCAATATGTATGTATCTTTATAGTAGAAGGAAGAGCAATAGGAAGCACTCATCTTAGTGTCTGTGGCCACTGAAAAGAAATGCTTTGATACACAAATAGCATTATTGTAAATGCGATGCCAGCCAAATGCATTTTTGGCTAACGCACGAGCAATAAAATTAGCAAACACATCATTTGCTGCTAATGAAGAGGAATAAGCTCATCATGAAACATTCACTGAACTGCTATTCTATCCAGCTTGATTTACTTGCTCTGATAGAGTAAGCAACTGCTGTCTCAAAAAAAAAAAGGGGGGGGGGGGTGATGTGGGCGCTAGTAGGAAGGAGTCATGCTATCATTCTGACAGCTCAGTATGTGAAAAGCGGGTCCGGAGGAGAGGAGGGATGGCCTGCTGCTCTTGCAGCAAATGTGCCCTGGTTACTAGAAAGTGTAAAATACTAAGACTGCAAAACATCCCACCTGAGAGAAAGAACCTGAAAGAATCCCATTCTAAGAGATTACTTAAAAGAGTTGATATAGTGCTTTTTAAATGGCAGCTGGCCTTTGCACAGCAAGATGTTGCTTTTGCTGGAACTGCCATCTTAATATATTTAGTCATTCAAGATGCATTGTATCAGGAGTAGATTGTTTTTTGGGTTTGTTTTTTAAGATTGCACGCCTTGAGTACAGGGACACTCACTTGCACTCCCAGAGAACACAGTAGCAGATGCCATTTTTTATTCATGTCTGGATTTTATGAATGAGGATCCTGGTACACAACTGGAAATGAAGCTGTTCTGGAGTGCCTTTCTTAAAACAACAGTGCTGTTCTGCAGTGTGCTGCACCTTTCCCTCAAGATGCCTTCTGTGGAAGGCTCTTTACCGTGTTCTATGTGTGTTGAGAGTTCGTGAGATTTTAGTGGAATCAATAAGTGCCTGACGCCAACTTGCTAAGATTTTTTCCCCAGGAACTCATACGGATTCTTTGCTGAGTGCTGCAGTGTTTATTAATATTCTCAAATTAGCCTTCAATACTTATATTGGTATTAATGTCAGCACTATTGGCCAAATTTGCATGTTTCATTAGGCTGAGTCAGACAAGGGCAGAAGTGGACTAAGGAGGAATTAGTCTGGCTGAAATCTGCCTATTCTCTTGGGCGGGAAAACTTTCTGATTGCATTGGTGAAATGCACAGCACCTCTCCCGCTCTCCTGATGGTTTCAATACACCTTATGAAGAAGTGATAGGAAAATGCTTCCTGTTCTTCTTGTCTTTTCAAGCTGAATTCTGTCTTTAAATTGAGTTTCTGGATCCATTATTGCTTTCTGGATGTACATCGTACCAATCCAGAGGAAGGTTTCCAACCAAATGGTGACTATTCTTGCCCCGTGTGTATCTTTCTCCTAGTCATAAAGGCTGTAACACCTGATACTGTCTGCTAATTGCTTTTGGCAAACCCTGCTACTCGCTGCTGCTGAAAGGATTCGCTGCTCTTTGCAGCAACTCAACTGCTTTACTGTTAGGATAAAGAAAGTAGAAGACAGGGAGATGGGAAGTGTTGCATTCAAGATTTTAGCAACTTGAATCAAAACACAGAGGCTTTCCACTGGCATGGACTTCTCTGCCCTGTACAAAGGATTTGATTTGGAGTACCAGATGGGTGACTCTTGTTCTTTGAGTCACAGTTGTAAGCCTTGGAGCTGGCCCATTGTTGGGCTTGGTATGAAAGGGGGATGGCATGTTTGGTAACACCTTTAGTTATTAAAAAATGTGAACAGGAACCTGGAAGGGGTTTTCAGTGAACATTATGGGAAGATGATGATGCTTCTTGGTTTGGGACAACTCATTTGCTTATACTTGAATTTGTTTTCTAATTGCTCTCTGTTACCTTTTCTTCAGACTTCAAAAGCTATTGTAGGATGTTATGTTACCTTTGTCATATTAAAAGTATTGACGAATAGTGCCGTGGCTTGGCTTGGCTTGACTTGTGGGAACAGGAGAAACTCTTAAGCCTCACGCAATGGTTAATGCAAGGCATATGGCTGAGGCACCGTGTGCAGAGTACAGGTCACCACAGTGGCTGCCAGTCAGGAGGGAGAGGAGTGAGCTGGAGCCGAGGCTGAACCTGCTACGGAGCGTGTCCAGAGGGTGGGAAGTTCCCTGTTCCTGTCACCAAAGTGAGGGGATTTCGGGGAAGTAAAATAGCACCTTTGGAAAGGAGCTATATACTCACTTGCATGTGCGTGCATGTGCATTCACACATGCACAAAGTAAGCAAAGCTTTTCTGTGCTGCTCTGTAACATAAACCTGCCAATGCAGTAATTTATAAATGCTGTTTATATAACATGATTTGGCCTCAGTATAAGATTTCTGAATTAGCACATAATAGTGCTCCTGGTTTGAGTTCCCTCTGCTCCAGTGCTGAGGAAAGATTAGGAGAGATTTGTACAACTTTCTGTCTGTTGATGCACCGGCCATGGGTCATTTGGTTACACTGAATTCTAAATAGTTTAAATAGCTCTTCAATGAGCAGACTTGGAGAGTAATGAGGAACAGTTATGGCTGTGTATACAATTGTTTGTTCTGTTTTAAATAAGAAATCCTTTTTAGAATAGGATCCTTCCCTTGTGTTTGTGTAGGGCTCAGTGCAGTGCAGAAGGCTTCGGGTGCCATCACAGTAGAAGGGATTTTGTGCAGCTAGGTCTCTCGAGCAGTGAAGACATACAAGTACACACTTTCCCCTCTCCTTTATTTTACCATTAATGCAAACCTGGCCTGTGAATTGGGGTATATAGATAGTCCTGAAGTACTACATGTGTTCGAAACTGAATGCTCTACTCACTCCTTACACCTCTGTTCTGATGTGGGATCTGAAGCAAAGTGTGTGTTTTCCAGAATGGGGACTTTTTGTACTCGGGGAGATACTACTGCTGCCTATTACTGTTGGCCAAGTTTGATTGCTAAATCAGGAGCCTGTGCTCCTACAAAAGTTGGGGGAAAGAGTGGGTGCCTTCAGAAAGGGGTGCTAGAGCCTCTGAGGTAGGCAGCAAGTTACCACATATCTTGGGTGCCAACAGTGTCACTCTCTCCACCGAATAGCTAGGGAAACTAGGCTTCTACCACCAGCTCTTGAGCCACAGATGTGCTTTTTCCAAGGCTGGGGGGACTGGAAGAACAGGCTCTTTGTCATTGCCCCTCAGGTCTATCCATTAAGCTGCCTCTGTGATGGGGCTCTCTGCACTCTGCTCCCCTTCTTACGCCTGTATCCTGATTGGGACAGAGCAGCTCAGCTTTGTTCTTGCTTCCCAGCCCGCTTGGAAGAAAAGAAAAAAAAGTTATATTCATGATGGCTTTTGATTATTCTCATTCCCTTTCCATTATTGTTGTTAATGCCATGGTTACTCTTTCCTTGCTTGTTTGTAATTGTTCTTTTATGACACTTGAGCTTCATGCAGAGTGCAGGTTTGTTGCCTGGGGCAGGCCTCTTCCAGCTTCCTGCAGGCCTTCCCTTTCCAAGTCCTTGCCAGAGTGCTTGACATGCTTCCAGAAATGCTATAATAAATGTGTGAGATATATATATGTGTGTAATGAAATTACTTGTCTTGTCTGACTGGTGACACAAATAAGAGCCTTATTTCTTCATGAAAAAAGGTGTCATGTCATTTTTAATACATTCCTTTCAACGGACTCACAGATTTACTTGAAATTAGATTAAGTTCAACAAAATCACATACACAAACATGCACACATGATGTAATATCTACATGTGTGTCTGTATGTATGCACACATACTCTCTGGGACATCAACAGGAGTTGTCTGATTAAATGTTCTGACTGGATTTTCAGATTGACATTGCAGTGCATGTGCATTTTTTCTTTAAACAGATTGCATCTCTTGAATAGTGCAGCAGAGCTTCTTGAAGTGTTTACACGTGCTCTTTGTCTGGAGATGCCTTGTTATAAATACTCCCTTCATTTTACAAGCATTTGTTTGGAAATACATTGAACAGCCATGCTTGGTTTATTTCCAAATATCTTAACTTTGGGACCTTGGATTGGCTTATAGCCTGAAATTCGTGTCTCTCCTTTTAATGCAAAGAGCCGTATTTGAACAACTTGTGGAACACAAGACTGTAGTGTAAAATGGCAGACGCCCTCTGTGAAACACCCATGGCGAAACACAGTGTGTCTTAGAAGGAGCTGCGGTGGGGGAATGTACTATGAGTTCAGTTAAAAGAACAAAAAAAACCTCAAAAAAGTTATATGCTGCTGCTTGGTACAAATTGCATAGTGTTAAAAAAGTATTTTGATGTAACTGGTGCCTTTGAGACACCTGCTAAGGGGCTATGTCATATTTCCAGTTACTGTTCTCAGCTCTTGGTTTTTTCCTCCTTTGCCTTTCCAAGTTGATAAGGGTGTTACGGTGGTTGTTCTTTGTAAGCACCCTGCTGCTAAGTCTATAAAATATGTTTTTTCTCTTGGAGGAACTTAAATAGCTTTGACTAGTCATGAACTTGAGGAAAACAGCTGGGAAGAAATAGTAGAGAAGTGTCATGATGGCCCTTTTATTTTGATTTTTTTTGTCATACTTGTAAAAGAACTTTGTATTAGCTCTAGGGCTAGTAAAATCTAAAAACTAAATTTCAAATGTTGGTTTCATTTGTCTGGTTCATTTGTTTGCTTTTTAATCATCCAGAGCTGTTTTAAATCTGAAAAGATACTGGAATTATTTTGAACAGCTATAATCCTGATCATCAAAAGATGCTTCTCAATCTCTAGTTACTTTTGTTTTATTTTGCTTCATTCCTTCCATAGCTACAGGAAATGTGCCATGTCCTGTGGTTTAGAGGATTAAGGTAATCTTATTTAAGCATTGGTTTGTGGTGGTAGCAATTCAAGGGTTTCTATCCTGGGATCCAGCAGAATTGACACTTTAGCCTTCCAATATCTTTTTACCTACTACTCCAAGTTGAATATTTTGTGCTGGACTTAATTACCTTTTATTTAGTAATAAGTTGTCATACTGCTATAAAAATAACAATAGCAGACTCCATTGTACTGGATGCTGTGCAAACACAGAATAGTAAAGATACCTACTCTCTGTGGGTGACTGACTAAATCAAGACTAAAAGAGTTTGAAGGCAAGCAGAATGAGCGGTGGCATAGCAGCGAATGTCATGTTAGTTTTATTTTTGTTTTTCTTCTGATAGGATGTTTACCAGAGGATTGTATCATTTCCAAAATCCTCCCTCTATCTTTTGGGTATACTCCTTTTGTTAATTCTTCAAATATCCCTTGGAAACGTTATATAAAAGCCTTCTGGTTAAAGTTGTTCCTTACCTGTAATTCCCCATTTCTAATTTACAGTTCAGTTATTTTTTTCATATGTTGATGTGATTTAACTTAGTCACCTATCCATATTCTTTTTCTGTCTGCGCCAACTTTATGTACCACAGGGTGTCCCTTCTTCGTACTTTTTGCATTAATAAGTCTGGTATTAAAAAAAAAAAAAGAAAGCAAGCACTCTGACAGCATGAAGTGGGAACACACAGTCAGTGCAAAGGAGGCCTGGAGCATCTGACCAAAATAATAGATGACCTTAAGGGCTGGAGTACTACCAGAACTGAAAATAAATTCAGGAGCACAAAGGGTAGAAATGCTGCAAGCAAGGACTAAAGCCCCAAACTCAAACTTCCTCTGCTGAAATCAACAAAGAAAAGGAATGACTTTACCACAGGGATAACTTTTCCACCACTGTTTGCATGTTGTAAAGAACAGTGTGTGCAGCTTTTATCAAAACCATGTCCTAGTCTGATATTTCTTGGTACAGAGATGGGCTACTACAGCGATACAGAGAATGAAGAGCTTGTTTTACAAGAGAAAACTAAAGGAGTGTGGTTTGTTTAGCCCAGGAGGCCAAGCTGCAAGCATCCTTTAGGGTGAAGGGGGCTCGGTCTCTGTAGATAACAGCACAGCTGCTGAAGTTAAAAGACAATTGAAACTAAAGGCAGAGGGAATAAACTGACCCTGTGTAATTTAGGCTGAAAGTAAGAGGGAGGTTTATCACCGCCAAAGCAGTATAGCTTTGCAGGAGCTTTGTAACAGGAGTAGTGGGGGCAGAAAACTCTTAACTAGCCTTGGGTTAGATCTCCGTTAGTTTCTGAATGGGTTATATGGTTTATGAATGGACTAAGTGATCCTGTGGCAAACAAGTGGGCACTCAGTAGGTCTCAGCCAGTGCTGATTTCCTCCTGCTTTTTTGATACACTAAAACTGAAGATAATGATGCTCAGGATAGCTTCTTAATTATGTGGCTAGAATATTTTAATCAGGGTTATAGATATAGGCGTGGGAATTTGTGGGCAAAATTTTGCCCCTGGTGTTAGCAACCTGAAAACAGGCAAAACAAAAGTAGAGTACAAAATTGGATGAAACGTCCAACTAGAGAATAATTACAGATAGAGAATATTACAAAATAAGGTTCTCTGTTCTGTGGGGCTGCAGAAATCCTGACAGAGCATGTTGTACACATTGTTTCCTGAATTTCTTAGGTTTTGCATGTTTAAAATCATGAATGAAAATTCCTGCAATGGTGGGCTATCACACAAAGGTTCGTAATCAATTCTGGATCATCTCTTCTGGCATGAGCTTTAGTTTTTTCCCTTCCGCAGGGAACCTGTATCTGTTTCCTGCATCTGTCGTCCATCCTTCTTTGTGAATGGAGAGCAAGTAATTAATTTTTGTTGTTAGCAAGTAATTACCCTTGCCAAATCTTGGAGAACCTATTGTCTCCCTCAGACACAATGTTCTTGGGAAAAAGTCTTACTTATTGTAACCTCTTGTGCAATCTTCACTTGAATGATAAATACATCTTGGCAACAAGGAGCTTTCTGAATGAAAAATGTTGCTGGACAACCCTGTAGTACAGCAAGAACGCAGGCCTCCGCCAATGCTGGTGGAGTACAGCCAGGCAGGAGGGTAAAATGGGGAAAGCCTTTCACATTACCTACAGAGCACAGAGTGAGATGAAGTCTGTATATGCACACATCCAAATATCTGTTTACCATCAAACAAGGATTTTCCCTGTTGAGCATCTGAGCTCAAAGGTGGCCTTCCTTCTAGCAAAATCATGAAATCTCTTGGAAAGTTGCCTTCTACTAGTGCGAGACTGGGGAAATAGCAGAGAGCATGTTGACCATGCAGCTGTCTGGTTTGGGTAGCCCACTGTAGGAACTAGCTGGGAAACACCCTGCTCCCCATTTTTCTCTGTGAACCCACAAATTTGGGATCCTGCAAAGTTGCCTCAGTCTGCTTCATGGTTCATGGCCTGACTTTGGTTTTCCATTAGATCTGTCCAGAACCACAGCTGACCACTGAAACCTCATTTTAATATTGCAGCTGTAACATTAATTACAAAATTATTAGAGTTAATTGTAAAAGCACATTTTCCCCTTGCAGCTTTTCACATTTGCTTTTTCTGGTTTATTTTTTCACGAACAGCTAGCGATGTCTGGAAGCAAAAAAGGTGCATAAAAGCCCTGCACGGAGAGATTGAATCCTCTGAAGGGAATACACAGAATGCAAAGAATGACTTGGGGCCAGGACCACTCTGTTCCCTTGTGGTTTATGTGCGTGCTGCCAGTGGCTTGTGTTTCTCCTTGCAGCCTGACAGCTGGCTGTGGGGTTAGCAGAATGCAGCCAGCAGCCAGGTTTCCAAACCATACCGTGGCTGACAGCATTTGGCCTGGTGAAAAGGAAACGATCTGAAGCGGAGGGCCTGATGCAGTGTACCCTGCAGTTAATGGAAATCTTTGTTGACCTCAGTGGGAGCTGGATTTGATCCCGTACCTGCCTGAATGTGCTGGTGTTGGATACGGCTCTGAGCGGATTTTTTTTTTCACATCTCGTTTCTGGTCTTTTTTTCCTTCTGTTTCTAAAACGTACTTACCTTAGAGTGGCATAAAATCAAGACAGCTCTATCTTTGTCAGTGTCTGTCCTCTTGTTTCTTCAGTCCTTCTATTGTCTACAGTAACAGTTTGCAAGATTTTGGCATTGATTTCTCTCCTCTTGAGCCGTTCTGCTGCTTCTCACAAACACAGTCCATCTCACATAAGCCTCTGCTCTCCAACAAGTATAACTACTGACACTGCTTAATCCATCTTCTGCCCTTCCTCCCATCCTTCAAAACAGTCCTTATATTGATTTCCAGCAAATGCAGCCCAGGCTCTGGCCCCTGCTGCCACTGGGGAGCCAGCTTCCCCTTCAGCAGGCTCCTGGAGGCCAACCCTTTGCTGCCTCGTCCCAGCCATGCTCCCTTGCTCAGCAGAGCTCATCAATGTGTTGCGTATAGGAAGGAGAGGGCCACCATGCCCCATTAGCTGGTGGCTGCCTCAGCCATGCATCAGCTTGTCCCCCATCCCTAATGAAAAGGTGCTGGAATGAGCAGAGCCCTCTTCCGGTGGCTGCCAGAGAGGAGAGAGCTGTGGGCATGGAGGATGGTGATGGGAAAAACAACACAGAGGAAGCCAAAGGCCAGCTATAACAGTGCTGGAGCCTCTTGTTGCCCTCCACTCTCCTGGAGCATCGCATGCCCCCAGAGGGATTTGTCTCCTGGGTGGAGAATTATGATTATATGTGATCTGCTTCTGAGAAAAACCCCTTTCCTTTTGTATGTGGAATTTTTTTTTTTTTGGTCGCTCTCCATTTGCTTGGAGATGATGCGAGGCTTTTGTGAACCAGCATCAGAAACTGGGGCTATTTGTGTCTCATGATAGCTATGGGGGAAAGGGCCAAAGCTATGGGATGGTGTACAAGGGAATCACAGGTGTTCTTTTGAACCACAAAAAAACTTACTTCATTTTTTCCAGCAGTAATGTGAATGCTAAGCAAACAGGGTATGTAATGAGGCAACACTTTGGAGGGTGGGAGCTGACCTAATGAAAGATGAGAGGCGGTGAGCTGGAGCACAGGGCAGCTGCTGCACTGGGGGCTTGCGGGCGTGAGATTGTGAGTGACACATCTGCAAGCTCTTGCTGGCCCTCTTCTGTTATCATACAGTCCACAGTGAAATGTATGGGGCTATTCCTCTTCCATTATTCCTACTGCAGGTTAAATATGAATCCCTTAACATATCTGCTGAAGGTGGAATATGCAGCTTCAAATAGACCATAGTGTCATTTTTACTCTGCTTTTCTAACATAGGCAATGGCAAAAGAGGAGAAAGTAGTGCCACGGTATAGTGTTGGGGGGAAGAATTGTTTTCAGAGATGATATCACTATGCTGGTGATAAAAAACTAACCTGTTTTAGCCCCTTTGAATTGCATACAGCCAACACAGCTAGGAGAGGGAGAAGTGGATTATATGGGCTGTTCTGTTAATCATTAAGATAATTGCTTACCAAGCATTTAATCTCTTGGTACTCCATTGCAGACAAAACCAAAAAAAACCCAACATACAAACCAGCCCACAGATCTTTCAATCTTGTGTATTGAGCACATTTGATGTAGGAAACTTTAAGAGTTGTGATCTAAGGCTAAATCCAGCTGGTGTAAATGGGCAGAGTGTGTTAGCAGCCCTGTGAAACTGGGCTGTAAAGCCCAGAGTCCCTGGATGATGAGAATGCTGAGCACCAGGATGCGAATTTGCTAATACTTTAGAAATGTATCCAGAAGAAGAAAAAGAAAGAAAGAGAAGAAAAAAACATTGTGGGAAATTCTTTCCTTCATACATAATAGTTTTCTGTTGATTTAAAATTGCCCTTAGTAATGTGTTGGTGCCAGTGAAATATTTCAGCTATAGAAAATGTGAAACCAACTACTGCCTTTCTATGAACTATGAGTCATAAATTGTATGAAAAATATTCAAACTTGCTATAGCTATTCCCCAAGCAGAACCTCTGAGTAATGGAGAAAATGCTGCCATTTTGGGGGGAGTAGGAGGGGACTGAGCTAAGCAAAGCAAAATGCCAAGTGCCAGCGTGTGGCTCTGTGCTAAGTGTGAATTAGTGTCATCTGAGATGAACCTCCCTTGCTAAGTAAACAGTCAGTACGTTACATGGACTTGCAGTTCAGTCGAGCAAAGTTGCTCTTTGCTCAAGATGATACGGGAAAGGGGCATACATGTTGAGGTTACCTGACTGCTAGCCAGTGCGCAGAACTGCCCTGTGGGAGGGCGGTGCGCTTGTGCCAACCCAGCCATCACATCTGCAGTTGGTAAGCTAAGCCAAGAAGGCACAAACTCCAGCTGATTTCAGTGCTCAGTGGGCAGGTTGTGATGACAGAATTCTAAAAATGGCACTACAGTGGCAAGATAATAGGATACTGACATTTGCAGGCAAGTCCTTGATGGTGACATTAATTTCATCCAACTTTAACCATCTAAGAGCTAGGAGTCTAGTTCAAATTAGTCTTCTAATCTTCTGTCACCAAAGGTCAGTTTATCTCCTGTTATATCTGTTTTATGAATTGCCTTTTGGAGGTGATTGTAGAGAGGTTCTCGGCAACTGCTTTTGACTAAGTAACTTTTTGATGGCTGAAGTTCAGTGATGTGAATTTAACATTAAAGCTCTGGATTTCAGTCTCTCCATCATTTCAGAAAAGACTTTTGCAGCCTTGCAAGGATTTGTGAATTTTGCTTTGTAACCAGAGGTAGAGTCATTGTTGAAAGGTATTCTATATACCTGAGCTATAAGTAAATGTATAAACAAACTTCAGAAGAATGTGACTTGCTGGCTTTAGAGCAGGGGACACTAACCATGGCTGTGTTGGAGTAGTTTAACTACAGTATTCATATTTACCCCAGTTTTAGTTTTCAGGTTGTATGTCTGGCACCCGTATTAACTTCTCAGTAATGGATGTGTGCCCAATAAAATACAGCTAAAAAGACTAACAATGTGAAATGCAGTTTGGTGTGCTAGTCATTTTCCAAACAGGTAGTGAGTGATGTCCCAGCTGTACTGAAAAGAGCAATCTTTCTTCCCCATTGACTCTAGTGGGGCCAGGATTTGCTCAGCAGAAATCAGTCGCTGCCTAATTAGCTTCTTGTGGCATCTGAGAAAGCGTAAAGCTTTTACTGTGTTCAGGTGTGACTAAGGGACATGCTCTCAAATACCAAAAGCTAAATATTTCATTCTGTTTCTTCCTATGTCAAACTATGTTGCCTTTTCCAGATTTGACTCGAAGTTTATTTTAAGGAATCTTAAAGTACTCATTTCAATTTGATGCTTCTTCAATTGCCAGAGTTTGGGTAGGTTGTGTTTTTTCTTATTTTCTTCTTTTGAGTTTTGAGTTGTGTAAGGCGTGCAAATGTTTTCAAAATATGAGTCCATTTGGCTTCAGGCAGCTGTGATCTGGTGTGAATTATAAAATGTTTCTATAAATGTAAGAACACTTACTGTTTTCTAGCCTGCAGCACAGTGCTTGGGTTTTGTCTCAATGTGATTCAAGTCTTGTTTGCTTTGTACAGGAGATGGCTGTCCGAGCACTGAAGCAAACGGGTAGCAGAAGTATTGAAGCGGCTCTGGAGTATATCAGTAAGATGAGCTACTTGGATCCCAGAAATGAACAGATAGTACGTGTAATTAAGCAGACCTCACCAGGTAAGCATGAGCTTTTTTAAAAATTGTGATCTTCTTTCTTGCAAGAAGCTATTTTTTAAAGTAGAGTCATTGCTGGTGAGAAGTAGTGGATTGGCAGTATTCAATAGTACTCTTGTAGGAGACAGTGACGTGAACGTGGCCCTGCAAGGTGAGCTGGACTGGAAGCTGAACATAACTCACTTGCTTTGCAAGAGCACATTCATAGTCCGTCTTCTTAAACACAAAGCTATTTATCCTTCAGTGCAAATCACCTCAATCACCTCAATCATTTTACCGCTAAGTAAAAGCTTGCACGTAAGTAACTGCTATGGAGTTGTGAGAGAGCTCACTTCCCAGGAATTCATTCAGTGTACTTGTAAGTACACTGCAGAAATAGCTTGGGCCAAGATAACAGAAGCTTTTCAACTCATCCCTGCTAGTCTACTACAGTTCTGTTTCATGTAAATTAGCAAATGGGAGGATTTGGGCCCTGCATTGTTCCTTATCAGCAAACATCAGACCACAGCTGACAAAAGGCCTTGCAAGAGTTGTTTCCATTCAGGTATTAGCACATACAGCATTGCAGAATGCTTTTGATCTGTGGTCAGGATACACTCTAGTTTGGACAGAGTTTGTCACTTTTATCTTCTATCAGATTCAAAAATTGGCCAAGCAGACAAATAACCATCCTCTGACTGGCTGAACCTGTGTAATCACAGTGTTACATGCTGCAGAGGGGTTAGAAATCAAGGGTTGAGCAGATTGGAGAGCTGTTGTCAGAGGCCTGTTTTGTTGGACAAGGAACTTCTCTTGTGTCAGTGGCAACGTTTAGACTTAAAAGGTCTTGTCTGTGTTGGACTAGTTGAAGCTAACAAATCTGTTCAATCAATCTGATTACAGTAGAACAGACCTCTAAGTGTGGTCATAAGTTGAGTTTACTGAGTGCAAGTGATTTCCACATGACAAATTTCTCTTCTTAGCCACCTCAGCAGCACCTTCCTTCTTGCCTTTTGATGAAATTTAAGGTCTTTGTTGGGAAGAGTGTTAAATTTGGCATAGTTGTTAGAGAGGCATGTCCAGAGATGAGGAAAGCTGAGGAAAAGAAAGCCCATTCAGTTTACAGAGAGAAATCCCTGGACTGGAAAGAGGTCTTCAGTAAAGCCACTTCTTTCCTGGGGGACCCTGAGAGTAGCCACGTACAGGGAAGACTGAAACGGGGAAGGACCTCATTTTCCAGTTGGTCACTCTCGGGAATGGAATTTCAGATGTGGTGGGAAAGGGTGATGGTTCTGTGTAAGGAGCAGCTCAGCTGCCATTTCTATCAGTCTTAGACTTCTTGTTTTATTATTTGGGGAAATTCTGGAAAACCCTAAGAAGACATTTCCGAGAGCGTTACCCTGCAGTGTGACACCTGACAGACAAAGTAGTACTGGCCAGTTTGCTATATGGAGAGCTCTATCCTAATACATGCACAAATGTGGCCTCAACTGGGCCTTGAGGAGAATTTAAAATAACTTTGACGTAATTACTGAACTGTATTTTGCTTTATATTATAAAGGCTTTATTCCTTAAAGTGAAAGAACACACCCAGTCTTAAAGAGCAAACATTTCCTCTGAAAGTGTTGAAAAATCTTTCTAGGCTAACATTTTAATTACTCAGTTGTCTTTCATTTGCATTTGTTTTTGCTTTCTTAACATTCCAATGCATGCAGCTGTTTTGAATACTTAACCTTTTGAGCTGAAGATCCACCTTTGCTTTTAGGATACACAGAATGCAAAACTTAAACGTCACGCAATTGATGTTTGCCTGCCTGAGGTGCCACAAAATCATATTGATTTGTTTGGTATGGTATTGTTTGTGCTAGGATAGCATAGGTCTCCTCTAGTTCATTAGGAAGCCTGTAATGCTACTTGGGAACTTTTCATTTGCAGTGTGATAATTTAAATCTTCTCGTTTTGAATTCCGTATATTGGTGTATGGAAATAGATTTATATAGATAATTCAAATTATTCATTTTTGTCCTGCTTTAACTTCAGTTGTAAAGCTAAGAAGAGTTTCAGCATACTGGCAAGACTCGAATAAAACTTACCAGATATTACTGTGCGACAGAGAGTTATGTATAAAAACAGATGATCCCATGAGTATAGTTGATTAATCTCAAGAATACACTCTGCTCTAAAACCTTCACAGGCAAGAGATAGTCATAACAGTTACCGTGTTGGATAGGAATGTGTGGGGAAAAAAAAAATCATCTGCAACTACCACGTTTGGTATCTTCACAAATCCAAATATTCCCGTCAGACCAGAACAGACTTGGTATACAAATCTAGGAGGTGGACATCATATCTCTCTTGACATCAGCAAGATTCCTTGCATAGCTGAAGTATGTGTCCCAAAGGAGGACAATTATTGCTGCTGCTTTCCTTCATGGCCTCTGATAGGGAAGAACAAAGTCAGTTTGCCCCTGAGGCTCAGCATGAATCTTACTGACAGAGATGACAAATGGGTCTTATGGCTGCTCCTACCTCCAGGCCAGAGTAGCCACTTCTTAGGATGCTTTGGATTGCCACATCCTCATCAGTGCCTCTCACTGTATCCCAACAGATGAGCTGTCAGGGAGTGAGTGCTGTTATAAGTACAACCTCGGTAAGCATGGCCTAGTGTTATCGTAGGAAAAAGAGCTGCCGCTTATAGATTTCGCTTTAAAGAATGCTGTTTATTTGTCCAACTTGATTCCGTTTCAAAACATTTCATTGTGTATGGAAGCGTCATTTAGTGTGGCAGCCTCTTCAGCATGCAGAGATGGTGCATAGACCTGTCTTAATAATGTGCACGTCCTTGTGTGTCTGTATATAGCAGGTCTTGTGTGTCAAGGCAAGGAGTCAATGGCTATGCTTAGGTGTGCTGCATCTGCCCAGCTGGGACACGCTGTAATGCAAATAATCAGAAAAGCTTGCAGTCCAGTGTTCAAGCCTGTTAGCTCAATATGACTATTCTTGCAGGTCTTGTGAAGTCAAAATTTTAAAAGGAAATCGTTCAGGCATAAATGGGTCAAGTCCTGTGATTTGTGAAAGCTAAAGAACCAGAAGGGGAACAAAAAATAGAGCAACAGCACAGAGTCTCCTGTTGTCTTTTTAAGCACAGCCAGTGCTTTTATACACCTGCAATTTCTCCTCAGATCAAAGAACTGATGAAAAGTGCCATTAACACTTCCAGTGTAGGAATGTTGCTATCTTGTCTCTACCCATTCGTCAAGCTAAGATTAACATGTTGACACCTTGAAAGATTTGTCTTCCAAACAGATGGAAGACAAGTAATATGAGGGGATACTCTGTGTCCAACACATTGCCTTTGTTGTAAAAGAAGGAGAGGGAAACAGGGTTTTTTGAGAACAGTGGAACAGGGAGATGTAAACAGATCCCCAGCTTGAGCAATGAGCTCACTGTACAGAAGATGTGGACTATGTGGTGACCTAGTAGCTTATAGTAATGTTGACTTTTAAGTTTTATTGACAGTCCTTCCAGGAGCTTTTTTTCTCCTGTTGGTGCTGTACTTAACCCCCTGCTCTGTAGCTTCCTCCTGTCTGTAAGTAATGACTAGTAACACTGGTCCAGCTTTAAAAACCAGGCTGTAGTGTAATCTGATGATTTCATAGTTAAGGAATTTGTGCTTCTATTTTCATGATGTGATAGGACTCCCTGATGATTCCTGGCATGAGCAGTGTTGTGGGCCAGTAGCTCGTTATCAGTAGTAATACTTGGCACCTATAACTTTAAATGTTCAGAGTGCTTAATTTAGATTTTGGACGGTGTTTTTATAACATACACTCCCTATGCAGTGTGTGTGTCTGTGTATGCGTATGTCTGTATCTATAGGTGGATGAGTAATGCAAAGTAATTGGTTCACCTGAATTGTTTCCTAACATTCTTTTGTGTTCTCTTTATAAAGGAAAGGGTATTGTGCCAAATAACGTAACCCGCAGGCCAAGCTTCGAAGGATCAAACGAATCTTTTCCGTCCTACCATCAGATCAGTAATGCAGCCTATGAAGGGACAGGCTTTGGAGCAGAAGGTGCAAATATGCTCACTGAAGTTCCAAGGCCATACATGGACTATTTAATCTCTACTTCGCAGCCTACAGCCATGAATGCTCCTGTACAGCGACCCTCTGGAGTAGGCACTCACAGCACACCAACAAGCCATCAGCAGAAAACATACCCTGCAAATATTGAGTCTTCTGTGATTAATTATCCAGTGGCTAATCACAGCAGTCAAGCTTTGCAGCTGCAGGCATCCCATGGCTCCAACAGCCAACATTACAGTAGGCAGCACATGATGGTGCAGGGGGAACCTATGGGGTATGGTGTTCAGCGGAGTCCATCCTTCCAAAACAAGATGCAGCAGGAGGGGGGATACACCAGTCTCCCAAATAAAGGGGCAGTTGTTCAGAATAATTCTGGTCATGCATTTCAGCAGGCACCAGCAAGCCTGTATATGTCACATTCTCATCACAAACAGACAAGTCCTTCTTCTCATCAAATGCATGTGATATCCAGAGGTCCAACCTTTGCTAATGATTTTTCAGACAGTCCACCACAAAATCTATTAACTCCGTCTAGAAATAGCCTAAACATGGACCTCTATGACATGAATAATCCTCAAGTTCAGCAGTGGCAGGCAGCAACACCGTCACGCCGAGATTCTTTACAAAATCCAGGAATAGAAACATCTCCACGGCAACATGTATCCTTCAGACCCGATGCCACAGTGCCGAGCAGAACAAACTCCTTTAACAACCACCAGCAACAGCCACAAGTGACAGTGTCTATAAGACAGGTTCCTCCAGGAAAACCTGATCCTTCAATTACGTCTCCAAATACAATCACAGCAGTCACATCTGCTCATATTCTCCAGCCAGTGAAGAGCATGCGAGTGATGAGACCTGAGCCTCAGACTGCAGTGGGTCCTTCCCATCCTGGTTGGTTACCTGCGCAGGCACCAGCTGTGGATGGCTTGGAGATTATTGAGCAGCATGTGCCACCTGTTGGAGCAGCTAATGCCTATCAACTAGATGTGGATTACGGTAACCAGGAACTGCGGTGTCCACCACCACCGTATCCCAAGCATTTGTTACTTCCCGGTAGCTCTGAGCAATTTGATATCAACTGCTTATGCATGGGCGTAGAGCAGACCCTCCGTGTAGTCCCCAATTCAACATGCAATAAGGCTGAAGAGAACAGTGAGCGAAATGATAAAAGCAGCAAGAACACTAAATCTGAAAAACCAAGCAAGGATAAAAAGCAGATTCAGACGTCTCCGGTGCCTGTGCGAAAGAATGGCAAAGATGAGGAAAAGCGAGAATCCCGAATAAAGAGCTACTCACCTTTTGCCTTCAAGTTCTACATGGAGCAACATGTAGAAAATGTCATAAAGACCTACCAGCAAAAAATTAACAGAAGATTACAATTGGAGCAAGAAATGGCTAAAGTAATTCTCCTTGTCTTGTTATAATAAAAGCTAATGGGGTCAAATCGATTATTACTATTTTTAATCAGTCAAAAAATCTATAAAAGCAGACTTCGCTGAAAGTAGTAGGTATCCCACACCTCCCTATACCAGACTATTTCCACTTAGAAGCATGGATACAGGTCTGGGAGGCTGTTTGAAAAACCTGAGATGTGAAATAATATATCTTCATACCAGAAAAGTAAAATGAAGCAAAACCCTCCATAGTAGGAAGGTATTAGGTTTGCTTAGGCAAGAACTCGGAAGCCAGTTTTGACGCTGAGGTAACTGGCAATACTTTGGCAGCTCTTGCAAAACTCTGAAAAAGGTTTTCTCTTTGCTCCAGTTCTTCCTTCCTGTTCCATGATAGCCACTCATTCACCAAAGCCATGGTTCAACTAGGCAGTTTATTCACTGTGCCATGTTTTCAGATGAGTATGTAATACTTGACTAGAAGTTGTCTGTTGAACACGTATAAGTAATAATACAGTGCAAGTAATCATGTCTTGGCCAGCTTGAACTGATCTTGGGACCCTGGCTGGAACTTGTTGTAGAAGCAGGTCTCGGGGAGGTGCACTTTTTGAGAGAGAGTGCTTCTTTCATGCCTAATTGTAGCTCTCAAACCTAAGCTGATTCACTGATAGGGCTGCTTAAAACAAAGCTGCCAAGTTCTGATGGTTGCTCTGGCAATTTTTTAAATTTTTAAACATGTAAGAGTTTTTTTTTCCCTAGGCATGACTAGAATATGACTAGTCTACTTTTGTATTTAAGGGTAAACTCTAAGGAAAGCTATTATTAATGCATAATGGATAATAATTCACTACCCAATCTTCCCCAGCACAGTCAATTTCCAGAGTCAATTAATTTGATGCTCGCATTGCTCCAGAAAACTCAGCAGTTTGTTTGTTGAGGTTAAAATTAAACAAATATGCTTCTAAAATCTCCTAAAAGGTCGTCATTTTAGTGACAGTTAATAGTTTGTCCTCACTGCAAGTACAGATTGTGTTGTATTGCTTGGATTTTTTCAAGTGAATATTTTCCTGAGATTGAGATAGGGAATGTTCTCTAGAGAAGTAAAACAGCAGCTAATTGCGTTAGTTCTTCTCTTCTGACTCTTCAGTTTTCCCTCACTTCATAACTCAGAGATAATTCAGCTATAAACAAAACCAACTCCTTCCCCTAGCAACCTCATCACTGGCTGGAATAATACACTCAGGAGATTTTGGCTATCTGAATATCGCATTATTCTAGAATTAACCAGGAACACAACACAGTAATTATTTTACCTTAAAACAGTAAACACTTCCTTTATTATGGATTGATGTACTTACCTTACATCTTAAAAACAGTACTACTTGTTTTGATTTGGCTGTTGCCTTCAGTCTGAAAATTCATCCTACCTGTTCTGCAAGTTTCTGCAGACCTCCTCCATCCTTTATTGCTACAGATTTCATTTTTATGCCGTGGGAATCTCACTGCATAGTCTGGCTGCCCACATTCATCTTTAAAGACCTAGACTACAGCTGTGAAATTAAATCAATTTAAGCAGCAGCCCTGTGGGCGTATGCTTGGGTCTCTAGCCTGCTAATCAGTCAGCTTCAACTCCTTCTACCCTCCTCCCCATGGGCCCTTCCCATCAGGCACTAATCTTCCTCTCAAAGTGCTTCAGTTGATGCCAGTTAATTTGGGATTTTGGAAGTGGAGTATGCAGAAAGAAAGGGACATGCTGTGGAAGATGAGTTGTCAGAGGATCCCAGGGATCAGCCCAGGGGCTTCTACTGGTGGAGGCTACCAGTGGCTCTCAGGAGAGAGACAGGCACCGAAGTTGGCAGAGTTGGCAGTGTGCAGGCTGGGGGGAGGCTAGAGCTGAGGGTTATATGCGCGTGTTTTGGGAGGGAAAAGGGAGATGTTTATAGAACAGGTGGTCAGGAGATCTACAAAGCTTGAGAGTGGAGGCTGTATATGGCAGAGGAAGTTTCTAAAGAAGAAGGTTACAAAGGCACTTGGGTAGGTCAAAACCAGCTTCTTAATTACAACACAAAAACCAATAGTCAAACAGCACTCAAGGTAGAAACTGTTAATGTGAGTTGCCCTGGAGAACTATTCATGAACAAAGTGGACTGATGCATCTATTAACTTTCAGTTAAGCTGTACTGCAGTGCACATACATATAGTGGAGTGCAGGGGTAAAGTGCACATTTGAAAGGTATAAACCAAGTCTCATGATCAGGTTTGTTGTGTTATATTCCCCTCTCTGATAGTATTGCCCCATACCTCTTCATCCAGTCAAATGAGAAAGGCAGACCAATCTTATACATGGCAAATTCAGGTAACAAGTTAAGGCACAGTGCATTTGCTGATATTTCAGAAATACCTCAACAGACAGACAAGAGAGTATATCTCCCATGAATATGTCTTTTCTGATTCTTGGTTAATTTTTCTGAGAAATGCATTTTGGGAATGCTAGTTTATTGTTCTCTTGCTATGAATGTAACAGTACTAGCTCTTGTGGTTTGCTTTCCTTTGTAAAGGCTGGCCTCTGTGAAGCAGAACAGGAACAAATGAGGAAAATTCTCTACCAGAAGGAGTCCAACTACAACAGACTTAAAAGGGCCAAAATGGACAAATCTATGTTTGTGAAAATCAAGACTCTGGGTATTGGTGCATTTGGAGAAGTATGCCTGGCCTGCAAAGTGGATACCCATGCCCTGTATGCCATGAAGACTCTGCGAAAGAAAGATGTGTTAAACCGGAACCAGGTGGCTCATGTCAAAGCGGAGAGGGACATACTTGCTGAGGCAGACAATGAATGGGTGGTTAAACTCTATTATTCCTTCCAAGATAAAGAGAACTTGTACTTTGTGATGGACTACATCCCAGGTGGGGATATGATGAGTCTACTGATTCGGATGGAGGTCTTTCCAGAGCGTCTGGCTAGATTTTATATTGCAGAGCTCACTTTGGCTATAGAGAGTGTGCACAAAATGGGATTTATTCATCGAGACATCAAGCCGGACAACATTCTGATAGACCTTGATGGGCATATCAAACTGACTGATTTTGGACTGTGTACTGGATTCAGGTGGACTCACAATTCGAAGTACTATCAGAAAGGTAGTGTTCTTAGGCTTTATTTGTGATGGCATTGCATTATTTTTTTTTGAAACAAACATCTTGGCAGAAATGCCAGCTCAGAAAACGGAGGTGTGTACATTGACAATGGGTCAATGACAGTATGATGTGTCTGTCTCTCACTTACTCATTCAATTAGTTTGTTTCCAGTCCTTTGTTTCCAATACTGTTTAAATCCCTGTCAGTAATCTGGCTGACCACTGCAGTAGCAGAAATTTTTCAGTTTATACTTGTTTGGAGGGTCGCTTTTGATGGTGAAGTAATTTAATCACAGTTTTAAAGTAATCCACGCCCTTCCTGTGTGTCCCATTGAGGAGCATCGGTGTCTGTTGGCAAAAAGGTCATAAAAAATTGGTATAGCTAATCTAAATACACTCCATTGCTCTGTATCTCCCATATGGGAGCATGATTCCTTGCTCTGACACAGAGACATTTTGCTGGTTATGGAAAACCGATTGTGAAGGGGAGGCCTTGGGTTTAGAGTTTAAATGCTGATCTTTAGTGAGAATAGAAGATGGCACAACTAGATCTGCATAAATACTTTTCTCTTTTTGTGTTGTGTTTTATGACCATGAATGTAAACTTTCTCTCCCATTTGAAAGGGAGCCATATCAGACAAGACAGCATGGAACCCAGTGATCTTTGGGATGATGTGTCCAATTGTAGATGTGGAGACAGGCTGAAGACATTGGAACAAAGAGCTAAGAAGCAGCATCAGAGATGTCTAGCCCACTCGTTAGTTGGAACACCTAATTATATTGCTCCTGAAGTCCTGCTTCGTAAAGGTAGATAACATGTATTTTTCTCCTGTTTAAGTGACCATCGATGCTTAGAAATGTTTTTGGGTTTTTTTGCCTTAAACAAGCTTGCTGCTTTGGAAGATTGTCATTCTGAAGGCCACAAAACTTAGCTCAGATTAAGGAGAACAGATTTCTCTACATGTTCCACTGTTTAGTATCACATTGCTGACATTGATGGTCATACCTTTTGTGTCTGTGTGTATCTACACTCTGAGGCCTTTGAATGAGACTGCTAATAAATGTGTCAGATTATGTTGGCAGTGATATTAAGTGTAAAGCAGATTATCTCTACTCATGGACTACAACTATGACTGCTAGCAAGTTTACATAGATCAGTGGGTAGCCAGCTAATGGTTCTGAATCACTGATTCAGACGGGCCACTTAAATATGGATGGTGGAAACTTGTTGAAACACGTCCTCCAGATTCCCAGCCAGAATCTTGGGGAAACCCAACAAAAAGTCTTCCACAATTTACACTGGACACCCTGCATTCAAAAGCTTGGCTTGAGGAATTTAGACAGTACTTGGTGGCTATCCATGCAGAACAGACATTGTGACTGTGCAAAGGAGATTAGATGTTCAAAGTTGTCTGCAAGCTAGATCCTAAGCCTGATTTTTCTCAAGTTGAGAGATTTCACATTGGACCCTACATCATCCAATGACACAAATCTCCATTGAAATCAGTGTTTAAATCCTCCATTCCTTTTCGGAGATCTCAAACGTATGCCTTATTTGTCTTGTTACAGCAATTAAGTGATTGAAATTGTTCCTCTGCTTGGAACTTGCTCAAAAAGTCATCTGTGATTTTCTTCTGTCTCTAGAGCCAGGCTGTGTCTTTCAGCAGCTTTTCAAACTAGGGGGGACATCAGTCACTAAACCTTTTTGTTATTCTTTGAGGTCCAGTTCGTGCCAGTTTGTGTAGTGATGTAGTTGTGGGACAGGGCACGAAAAAAAACCTTCATTCTTTCTAATTATATGATTTCACCACTCATTTTTGTTGAGCATTCCCAGACAACAGGATTAGATCTTTACTGACAGCAGTAGAATTTAGGTGAGCAAGCAGAAGCGACTTTGTGACAAAGGATTGGAAGTCCTTTGTTTTTAGGTCGCAGATTGAGAAAAGACAGATTGAGAAATCTGTGCTGTATGTTTTGATACTTAATTGCAAGTAGCTCTATACACATTCTCCTTCGTTGGTGGAGGACAACCTCTTGACTTGCCTTTCAGGATACACTCAGCTCTGTGACTGGTGGAGTGTTGGTGTGATCCTCTTTGAGATGTTAGTGGGACAACCTCCTTTTCTGGCTCCTACACCCACAGAAACCCAACTGAAGGTAAGTTGAAGCAGAATTCCAATCTGTGGTATCAAAATTTTAACCTTTTCCCTTCCCTTCTCCATGCACAGAACTATCCCCTCTTGTTTTACTAGAGAAAGGAGCAGTGATTACAAAAGCCTGATTTTAAATAGTTCTATGCAAGGACAAATTCTTTCCCAATCAATAAAGATAGTGAATATCAGACTAGAACTGACTTGTCCAACTGCATAGATAGTTATTAGTTTTATGAGTCTTCTCAGCACAATTCTGATCTCTTACGCATGAGTTCATCCATCTGAATTCCTTAGAATGCCTGTCAGATTTGAGTAAGCTGATATGCCAGTGATAATTGCAGTTGGCAATGTAAGTGTTTCAAAGTCAAGCAGTGAGTAGTTTTTTGTTAGAAGGGGTGTATCTCCTGACCACTTTTCCTAGTTTACATTTTGGAGACGAAATGAAGTAATTCCTTGAAGTCATTCCATGAACTCATGTGTAAACTGAATATGTTCTCAAATCGGACTATGGGAGCATTCAGGAAGGAATTTGCCTCTTTTTAAAATGGAATTGCTCCTTTTATCTGCTTTCCGACAATGTTTCTTGATTCATTAAAGTAATTATTAATAGCTGATGCAATCTAATCACTGGGTTCTTGAACCTCTAAAATAACTATACAGACTGTGAGTTGACTAGTTATGTGTATACTTCTGTACAGTTAATGTTGACAATCGGAAGGATCTGTTTCCAGGATTAGAAGTTGTTTAATACCTTTCTTACCTCCAGGTGATAAATTGGGAAAGCACACTGCACATTCCCTCACAGATCAAGCTAAGCCCTGAGGCAACTGATCTCATCACAAAGCTCTGCTGTGCTGCTGAGGACAGGCTTGGAAGAAATGGAGCAGATGATATTAAGGCCCATTCTTTCTTTCACTCTATGGACTTCTCTACCGATATCCGTAGGCAGCCAGCTCCCTATGTTCCAAAGATCAGCCATCCAATGGACACTTCAAATTTTGATCCAGTTGAAGAAGAAAGTCCTTGGAATGATGCTAGCGGTGACAGCACAAGGACATGGGATCCATTAGCCTCTTCCAATAGCAAACACACAGAACATGCTTTTTACGAGTTTACTTTCCGAAGGTTCTTCGATGACAATGGGTATCCGTTCAGGTATCCCAAACCTTCTGGAATGGAAGTTGGCCAGTCTGAGAAATCTGATGTAGAAGACAAAGGTGTGGTGGATCAGACTGGAGCTTGTCAGCCTGTATATGTGTAAATTATTGTATAGAATACTCCAGATAAGACTAATCTCAAATCCAGTAGGGCCTTTAACTGATCCTTTAGGAGCTGATCCTGTAGCACTTGTTCAGGTGTAACTTCAGGTGAGGCTGGAGTTGTCTTGGGGAGTCAGAAGCTTGCAGGGCCAGGTCCTAAAAATGGCACTCTTAAAAGTTGTCAGTTTTACTGTAAATAACTTTGTTGATAATTACACTTGAAATCCTGGTCTTCACCAAAATCTGCAAGTCTATCATTTCTAGGCCTATTTTTATTTGAGGTCGGCATCCCCCTACTCGGAATAACATTTACAGACTTCTGCAACTGTCAGCGTTATTTTTTAAATGAATAAAGAGCACTTATATTTTGTTTATAGCAGGGATTTTTTTTTCCTACTAAATTATAGGGATTAACTTTGACAAATCGTGCTGCTGTTCTTCTTTTCTACATTTTTATTTTATCCATAGCACTTATTTCACATTTAGGAAGATGCATAAAGCTGAAGAACATGTGATGAAAGGTCTCTGTGCAATAATGTAAGAAAGGAAAAAAAAAAAAAAGAAAAATTTTTTTAAAAAATCTGCTTTCTAATCTTCTAAATTTACTGATGCCATTGTATTCAGACCGTGATTTTTGTTTATTGTATGTATTTTCCACATTTCAAAATTGTGACATAACCTTAAAGCTGCTTTATTTCCTTCTGCTTATTGGAGTGTAATAGAAAGTGTGAGCAAGTGACAATTTGGGTGTGATTTCATTGTCTAGTGTGTGAAGAATGTTGCATGAGCAGTGTTTTTCTATTTGAAATGGCCTTTTCTTGCCATTCACAGGCAGGTCCTGTGGATCCATTTTTACTAAGGGTCTAAAATTAGACCATTTTAAACCGTGTGTTGATAATGTATTGTGTGGGTGGTTTCCTCTTATGATTGTATCCAATATTAATTTTGTAAAACAGATTGCAAAGGTTATAACTGAATAGTGATTTTGTGGTCTGATGTAATAGATCATTTTAGTAAACATGTATCATCGGCAGACACGTTTCCCTGCAAAGGATCAATAGCAAGACCATTATTACAAAGCTAATTGTGGCAACAGTCCAGATCAGGCTTATTCACGTAGCGTGCAGCACAGTGTCCACTGTTTAATACTAGCAGTAATGCAGAGCACTAGTACTAACATGTGTAGCTCAGCGTCTTCAAAACAGAATGTCTAAGGCTGTGCTCCTGTAACATGTCGAGGTCCTAAGTGCGATGAGGCTGATGTTGAGTGCATGCAGCTCCACACACATCTGTGGAACCTGGAGGTACGTGGCTTTTCCAGACATCAGATCCCTACACGTGACTGGCTGTGTATCCGTTCAGTATCCTAATGTTTTAGGCACTGACATCTGAAAACATTGGCATTGTTCATAGGTCATTCTGTCCTGTTGTCTATAGGTAAAAATGTTGCTGTGATGGAGCACAATAGTCCTTCGTTTCTGTCAAATTATAGGCGTACTTTGAAATATCAATTCTTAACTATGTTAAAATATGCATTTTTTCTTATATGTGTAAGTGAGAATTATTCAAGGTGATATCAGAATACTAAAGATAATTAAGCCATACATATTTGCATATATATTATATATAACTAAATAAGTAAACACACACAAAAATCCTTAATTCAGATTAGTGTAACAGTCCTATTTAAAGTGATTGACGTAATAACATTTGAGGAAAACACTCCTTTAATGTGTTTTTGCTTTATTTTATTTTTAAATCTGGAGCTTCGTTATTTTTTCCATATATTATTCCACATATTATTCCTTAATGTTTTAGCATATCCTATCCTATCCATTGTTTAGATATCTAAGCAACAACATATAAATTCATCAGCCTAAACTAAACAAAAATGATTGTGTATTTGTTTACATTTGTATGAAAGGAATGTTCTGAGGTATGCAGTGCTTGTGTTGTGACAGTTCATGTAAGATTCAGTATTACTGCTTTTTTATATAGTAATGCCATTTTTTGTTATTTACATCTATCTGACATTCTTTCATGTGGTAGGTTCTTTCTCAGGAACTCAATTTAACTGTTATTTATTGATATATCATTGCCTTTGAAAGCTTCTACTGGCACAGTTTATTAAAAATCTGAATCAAAATCTAAAATGTGTTATGTGTTCTTGAAAAGGGTAATTTCTGCCTATTTTAAGGCAGAATTTTTAATGGATTAGTTTTTGTAATGGTAGTGATGGGTTTGATTTATAAACATGAGATCCAAATCTCACCTCTCCTGCAGCATTTCATGTGGGATCTCTAGGTACATTAAGACAATTTCTTCTGTCCTCATGGCCCTTGAGAATAAGGGGCAGGATTCCCAGGTAAAACTTTTTTTGGTGTGACCAGGTCAGTCGGTGGCATAAAATTCCACACAGTCACTTTCTCTGCATTAGTGGCTCTGCCAGGACAACCACAACCAGTGTGCTTGCCCCCTCTGGCTGTTGCCTCTGATGTTTTTCTAAAACGCAAATAATTCACCTGCAAATACAGAAACTTTGCAACTAAGCAAAACAAGAGAAACTAGCCCAGAAGGAAACAGGTGCTTCCACAATGAATATATTACTCATTCAAAATCTGTGCTCCAGGGAACAGGAGCCAACTCCCATTTCATCTAAAGAAGAACTGATTTGGAAAACAAATCTTTTCCGGCTTATCGGGCACTGTCTCTAGAAGGCTTGCATCTTTCTCAGACATTTCAGGAGAAAACAGAAACTTAGAGTAAATTTTATTAAATTTGGAGAAGTAAACAATATGCCATATATTGGGACTGGCTCAGTTCATTCTCAGTTCTGCTGAACTTCCTGCAAAAAGCATCTAATACAACTTCTTAAAAGAAGGTATCAATTCAATGTTTGGTTAAAAAAGATCTTCCTTTAAAAAAATAAACAAAAAAAAAATAACCCCTTAGATGTATTTATTCCTGACTGAAACTAAGGAGTTTATTATTTCTGAAGTAGTGTTCTTGGTTGTGACATTTGAGATGTAATCCTAACTTTACTAAGTCAAGGTTGAACCTGCTGCTGATCTCAGCGAGACAGGGATTTGATTCCTGGGTTTCAGCAAAGACACATGTGCAGTAACACTGCTTACTGTGTGTACAAAAGTCTAAATAATTGCCTTAAAAAATGTAAGTAATTGCTGTTTCTAGAATGGAAACTTTATAATGCAGAGGTGCCAGTGGCACCTGGAACTTGCTTTCTGGAACAGAAAGGGCCTCTGCAACCTTTCATACCTATATTATTCAGAATGCAGCAGATTTGCCAAGAGTCATAGAATCATAGAATAATTTGGGTTGGAAGGTACCTTTAAAGCTCAGCTAGTTCAACCCCCCTGCTGTGGGCAGAGACATCTTCAAGGAAGCAGCAACAATTCTCGATAAGCAAGTTACACCTAGCTTGAATAACATGAAAGCTAAATGAGGGAGAGAAGCATTTGACTTTTAAATGGACATGGAAGAATGAGCTTAACTGCAGGAAGCAGGCGATAGCCTGGAACTTGATGGAAAATCAGTCTCATAAATATAAGAAAATTCTGGTTTTTTCCCTGTGATTTTTGAGGTACGAAATAACTGCCTTAAATCTTTCCTAGAGAAACTATAATGAGAAGAGGAATTTAGAACATATAATTTGGTTCTATCCCAAAATGCAGAAACATTGGCAGAAAATGGCAACTGTTACTAAAATTATTATTGGAATTAAAAATATTAAAATTATTGTGTCTTTTTGAGTTCTTGTATCTTTTTTATAATTGCTTTCCATAGCATTGGTCATTAATATTAAAAATATTAAATCTTTCCCACAGGAAATAATCTCAGGAATAGATAATGTAGAAATATCAACTGTTAAAACACACCCAAACAAAGTGTAAAAATGTTTTTCCTGGCAAAGAAATCTGCTGCAGCAAGAACATGGAAGTTGTGCGTTCCTCTGGTTTCTGTTCCGAGCAGTGAATGAGCAGTGAGCAGCACTTGGTAAAAACAGAGTCCTGGGCTCATTCTTATCCAAATAAACTGAGGGTCTGATCCATAAAGCTGTGGTCACCTTCGGCACATGCAGCAGTAGCTCCAAGCCTAGCAGAAGAAGCTGGAGCCTGGTGACACGGACAATTTAAATTCAAATGGACTGACGGGTGCACTGACTTGTCAGCCCTCCTGGTTTGGAAGTGCTTTTACTTCAGTTCTGCGAGATGAAAAATACTTGTGCCTGCATCTATTAATTTTTAGGTATGTGAAGAAAAAGGGCTTCATGAAGCAGGCCTTGTGTGATCTGAAGTACTTCTTAAACTTCAGCAGGGCTCAAAAAACAGCAGGGTGTAAGGCACACCGCATCTCTTGGTCTTGTTCCTGGATCCCCACAACCCAGGAAATCCCCAGCGACTTGTGCCCTTGGCTCTTGTAAGAAAAGGGGGGATTGAATGTGCAAGGGTACATGTGGGTGAGGGGAAATAGCTGATCGTGTTCGATCGTTGAGTGGCAGCCAGGAAAAGGACTTTAAAGATGGTCCAGCCTTGCTGCAGCGTGCAGCACCTCAGGGTGCGTGTGCTGAGGGGAGCATTTATGTTGGCACCTCCTGTTCTTCTGAGGCTTTTTGGGAGCACACAGCACACAGCCGCCCTCCGCAGAGAGCCCTGCTGGGCGGGAGGGAGCCTGCACTCCCGGTCATGCAGCGAGCCAGACCCACAGCTTTGGGTCACGCTGGACGGGGAAGAGAGGCTGCATTGCCACCCCGCTCCCACACCGCCCCTGTCCCTGGGCTGCTTTAAAGGAGAGCAGAGCAATGGCTCACTGCGGTGCTGCCGGTTTGCCCAGCCAAGTGCCACAAAGGAGCTTGCCATGTGCCATGGAGTGCTTATCACAGATGGTTTTTCCCCTAAACTCCTCACTGTGCTTCTGACAGCTGCATCAGCTGTCCCATAAATACACTTGTCATAAGTAATAGCGTTTCTTTTTTTTATTTTCCTATTTTTATGCTGTTGGGCAGCTATGGGTCTTTTTTTTTTTTTTTTCTTTTTTCAGGACAACAGTTGGCTGCACAACTCTGCTCCTTTCCAAAGGGAGCACTGATGGCTTTCTATGGCAAGAGGGGAAATTGGGCTAGAAAGGAGAAGGATCTGCAGGTCACTCGGTAATGTGGCAAGTCTGATGGGATCTCTTTAGTAATGCAAAGTCTGACAATGAAATCACCACTCCTGAGGGCAGTTGCTGAGCCTCTCGTTGTGGTAGCCTCACGGTCTAATGAGTTATTGTGTCTTTTTGATAATTGCTTTCCATAGCATTGGTCATTCTTGGCCTTAATAGCAACAGTAAGCTTGGCTTAATAACTGCCTGTGGCTTTCGTTGGTCTGATGACAGTTTCAGAGTAGTTAATTTCACTAAAAAGATACCTGATTGTGCTGAATAACAGAACCATCAAAAAGGAAAGGAACGCACATTTACTTTTCATGTGTCTAACTTTGCTACTGGGTCCTCGTCACAAGGGCAAACGTTCATCACCACATTCTTACGAAAGGCTCAGTTGTCCAATGAATATGTACATACCTTACAGGTATATTCGCCAGCTCTTTTTAGCGTTTGGTTTTAGCTCAACATTGGGGGATTGGTAAGAGCTTGTTTGGTTTGGTTTGGTTTTCTAGACAGGAAATCTAACGGATAAGAAAGGTCAAAATTCAGGGCTGATTTACAGGATAACAGTTTCAAAAGCATCTGTGTAGAGTGTGGTTTAACCTGATGCTATGATGAAACGCCAACAGAAGGAGGTTTTTAAAGGAGGAACTCACTTGGGTGGAAACCGGGGAGACCACACGGATACCCAAACCAAACGGGGAGTGACAGAAACAGCAGTGGGTATCAAGGCTGGCTTTACAGTTGCATTTGCTTTGTATAGGGCCAGGGTGAAAAAACAATAGGACCATAGAAATGCCAGTTGGAAGGAACCTCTGGAGATCCACAGTCCGACCTCCCACTCAGCGTGGGCCCACGGCCAGCGCTGGGTCTGGCAGGCCAGTGCTTTGTCCAGCGAAAGCCTCTAGGGACGGCACGTCCTCTCCCAGCACAAGGGGCTGAGGCTGAGTGGAGCAGGAGGTGGCTGTTGCCAGCTAGATCTGCTGCTCTCCAAGCCCTTCAGAGAAGCCTGGCAGTGGGGATTGCATGGTGGTTGTTCTTGGCATCATGGCACTGCAGAGAAGCCTCATATCGCCATCAAGCATCATGCTGTAGCTCTAGGAATGCACAGAGAGACTGTGTCCGGCCAAAAGACCTTGAAAGAAAGTACAGCTGAAGGGCTGCGTGAAGGATTACGAAGCTGTTGAGATGTTTGTGCACATATCATCTCGGCTACGTCCCCAGCCTTTGCCCACCACTGAACAGAGCCGTGCACAGCCAGAACACAAGTCTCACCTGAAAGGGATCCTTTTCAGAAAATGTGCCCCCACATAGCCGCAGGTAAATGGGGTGACTGCCAAAGACCGGATGCCATTTCACAGATGGAAGTGCCAGACGAATGGCAGAGCACTGGTAGGATGGCGACGATCTGCTGCAAGCCTTGCGGGCCACCCGTGGCACGTCACCAGGGGGAGTAATGCCTTTGCTGTGCTCCACTTCTCAAGGTAAGCCTTGTCCCGGCTATGAGTAGGGCTGTAACACTGCCACAGCCAGTGCTCTACCCCCAAATGCTTAATACTGGAGGAATTATCTAAATAAAAGTACCTCCCAGAAGAAAGTCGTCTTTCCATTCCCAGGGATCAGGTGGGGACAGGGAATTCCCTCAGGGAATTCTATCTGTGTCGATGAAGACCAAGTCACTGGGCAGAAAGAGGTGAATTCAAATCCAAAGTGGGTTTTTTCCCCAAAGAAAACGCTTCTCATAGGAAAATATTGACAAAATGGAATGGTGCGTTTACAATCATACTTCCAAAAAATTATTAAAATATTTTGTTTCCAAAAAAATCAAAGCAAAGAATGTAATAAAAAGGCCATGGGCTTGTATTGTATAGAACACATTATATTAAAAATTATAAAAATAAAAATGAACAGCTGTGACTAGGTTGTTTTGATGTTTCCAGAACAGATTTTGGAAATATAATTTCTTGGAAATTTCCAACTGTGTGTTCCAATTTAGGCCTAAAGGATTTTTTTTTAAACATTCAATTTCCCACACAACAGGATCTGCCAATTTAAACTAGCTCTAAGAATAACAAAAGAGGTCAAACAAATCCGAGTAATATCTGGAATTAAAATGAACTTAATTGGCAACCTCATCTCGCATGTAACTGATGCCACCAGTCATCTTGCCCTCTTTTTAAATTTAATCCATGTCCCAGCCAGGGCTAGGAATGGAATTTGGTACGGAGGTTGTGATGTGCTGGGCCGGTGTCTGCACCGTCCTTCGGCCGAGGGTGTCACATGCCGGGGGGACAGTCCACGCACTCACACAGCAGCGCAGTCGCGGCACCCTGCCTGACAGGGGCTTAAGCCAAGCTGCTGGACTTGCACCACAGCAGCCGATACCTGTGGCCGAGCTGATGGCTGCGAAGCATCGCTTTGTAAAGTGCCAACTCGAGACAAGCAAGAGTTTATTTACCCAGGCTCGTAGCTGAGGGATTGACACCGCTGCGCACACAGTTTGCTTTAGTTTATTGAAATGCTGTGGTTTGCTGATTTGTAAATGTTTTTTTTCCTATTGTGATTCAGCTCAGAGTGATGGTGGTCACTGGAATCGGCATCCCGAATGGCTGCATGTTTGCAGCAATGCAGGAACTTTTTGTTACTGTTGTTTTCAAAATGAACCATAGTCCAGATCTGCTTGGCAGCTTTCCCAATGGAAGGTAAAAAGCAGTATAGATGAAAGACATAGTAATGTGAAAGCATTTCAGGGTTGGCAAGTTTAAGGCATACTGACCTAAGGCCGTGAGCAGACTGGAAGGAGTGAGCATATTGCAAGGGCATGACTTCTGTGTGGGCTATACCTGTTCTGACAGAAGTGGACCAGGGACTGATCACCACTCCTGAAGCCAAGTGGTACCAATGGGCTTGTGTCCACACGGACTGGGACTAGTGTCCCACCCCCCAGGGATGTTTTTCCGTCCCCGCTGGCTGGGACAGCCTAACACAGGGCCAGTGAGGAGCTGAGCAATGCGGATGGTCATGGCCCAAGAGATTTGTCGTCTCGCCGTTAGAGAAGGACACAGTATGGGGGCCATGCAGCCATCCATGGTGATAGCCAAGCCTGTGTCTCTGCTGTCACAGGCAAGCACAGCACGTCAAGTGCCTGGCAGATGTCAGGCTGAGCATAGCACATGATGCCCTCAGGAAATAATGTTCTGGGGCGCCTCCATCTTTCCTACCTCCACAGAGTGTTGCTGTTTGACAGAAGGGCCTACTGGTGCTCCTTGACTGAAAACAAAGCCCACATAGTCATGGCAATCAAGAGCAATCCCTGCCATATGTAGCTCCCTAGCCAAAGCCAATTCCGTGTTCCTAACCTTGCATTTGGCCCTGGTAATTAATACAGTCATGACCTTGAAGCCTAATTACTCAAAGCCACAGTAAAATAAAGAACCTCAAGCAGATTGGAGGCAACGTAACTAGCGGCAGTCTGCTGAGCAACCATGATTTGCAGTGCCTCTGTGCTTTACTCTTGTGTTTGGTCTCTGTTAAATTGAGCCTACTTCAAAATCTTCTACATTGGGTGAGAAACTTGGTGGCAAGCTGCAAAATTGTAATTGCTCGGTGCGGAGATTGCTTGGAGGGATTTTTACAGCTGGTTCGGGAATCAGCTGATTTAAAAAGCGGTTTTGCCAAAGCAGTGTAAATTGCTTCCAGCACATTCCTGCTTTGGTTCCTGCTCCACCTCAGCTGTAAGACACCTTGAGGTGACCTTACGCTGCCCTAAGCAGCCTGGTCTGAATTCAGCATGGGAGGTTGGACTAGAGACCTGGGACTGGAGACCCTTCCAACCCAGGGGAGTCTGTGGCTCTGGGCCAAGGATGGCCAGGACCTGCTGGAGGTTCCCCCAGCCAGAGGAAGTCTCAGCAGCAGAAAAAAGAACCAATAAATAAGATGGAAAACAGTTTATCTGGAAGGAAAAATCCTCTTTTCTAGCAGCTGAGAACCAGTAGGGAAAATGAAGCATGGCTGTACCCAGCGAGAAGAAGAAAACAGTTTATGATTAGTGAGCCTTGGAGTAACTTTGTGGTTCCCTGCTAAGGAAGAGTGCTGGTGCAGCACAGACAGGCCAACCCCAGCGACAGCAGCTGGAGTACAAGGAATGGGGAGGAAACTTTCCAAAACGGATTGCAGAACTCTGTTTTTTCCCCCTCTCTTCTAATACATTTTCTAATACATTTAAATTCACTTTGCAGCTAAATGACTGACTTAAATGAAATTATTAACATCCTCACTCTTACATAAAGCTTCCTCATCCCTTTATTATGAATTTAAACCTTACTTTGCATTTTCTGAGTGTCAACATACATAATCAGGCTTGACTTCCTTTTGAGAAATATCAATAAAATAACAGCTTCTACTGTCAGGCTCTGGCATGGTTCCCAGTTATTGAGCGACTTGAAACAACATTTGTCATTGCTAAAATCCATTTTTTAATATAACAAGAAATAGGCTATAGAAGTTTAACTGCTGCCCTCTTTTGGGTAGGATAATTACTGCTCGTCTCTGTGGAGAAACTGTACCACAGATATTGATTTATCTCAGCGTTGGAAGCACAGTGATGGAATGGTTTTGTACATAGCATAATATCCTTCAATACCCCAAATTCCACATGCTGCTTGTAACCTCCTTTACAATTAACAGTGGCTTGCCTATGAAGGACTTCTGCAGTCAGTGATGTTTTCTGTGTCTCCCTGTTGTTCTTCTACGGCTCCTGTGGGCACTGAACAGCTCTGTGCTGCAGGACACTATGGATCACAAACTCATATTGTTGGCATGAGTTTTAATTGCTTACAGAATACCAGGGAGAATAGCTTAGGTTTATCCAGTCTCCATAGCCTGATTTTCAGATTGCTTTCTCTTGTTCTGGGAAGCCCATAGTTAATATGTACTTATATTAACATGAACATATTGTGCTTCTATTAAGACTCTTTCCCCTGGTGTCTGTATTTATTTTTAAAGCGAGTAACAGCAGTTAAGTGGTCACAAGGGGGATACCAGAATCTGTCAGATTTAGGATGGTAAATGTCCCAAGACAAAAGCAGTAGAAATGTAGAGGCAGAGAAGGATGTTTAAAGCCCAGTAAAAAAACATTAAAGAACACCTGTGCCTTTGCAAATCAGCTTCTAGTTTATTTTTAAATCCTGGGATATGAATCAAATACGAAACATTTCCCTTTGAGTCCCTGCACGGGGCAGCTATAGCTGATCAGCCCCCATGAGAAGTGGCAAGAAGTGGCCAGTATGGAATCAGTGGAGATTTTTTGGGAAAACACCTGTCCCTGGGTGGCATGCTTCCATCCTCTTTCACGCTTGCTGTCAGTGGACAAAAAGTGAAATAAGGGGAGATGCAGGTTCAGCAAACGTGTTGTCATGTGGTCCCTCCAGTCTGCCTTTGCCTTTGGCTTCACTTTTATCACTGAGGTTAAGCAGAGGAGATGCAAAGGCTTGTCACTAGGATTATTTTTCCTTCCCCATCACGGCTCTTCCTGACAAACCCTTGAGCAGTGGGTTGAAAGATGGATGTCTCGTGTCATACCTTTGAAAGGAGCAGAAACCCAGTTCCTAAAAGGTGCTTACACGCATCTGATTTCTTAGTTACCTCTTGCCTCGTTTAGACAGCTCTGGCAACTCTTGGGTTGCTGCACAGCTGCCACAAAAGCCCCCCTAAGTCCAAATCCCATGGCATCCCTGAATTCATGGAACAGAGACTCTCAAACACCAAACCTTGCCCCACTCCTTACAACCTGCTGAGGGTCCTTCTTCAAGCTGATGGCAGATTGGCACAAAATGAGATTCTCAATGAAGACAAGGGAGTGCTTACCTGACCATCAGAGCCCATTTTGTTAGACATGTTCTGGGTATCTCTGAGGCAAAAGGTGGCTAATTGTGTCTTGGTCATTAGGGTACTGGAGTGGGGTGTGGGGTGAAGTTTCTGCTTCAGAGCAAGATTTTTCAGTTTCTTTCTTCTGTATCTGAAGGCAGATGCTACTGTATAACCCATAGAAATTTATATAGGCTTTTTGCAAGTGATTTTTTTGTTAAGTGCGTGTCTCCATCTTTTAAAAGAGTGTCTTATTAACTGGAAATAGAGTTCATCCCTCTCTAGCTTAATATTGCTATTTATACAAAATAAAACATCTTTAATGTGTGAAATCAAGAGAGCTTCCTTGATATGACAGTCAGTGGTCTGATGAGATGGACTGTCACAAGAGGGGTAAGAGAAACTTCTGGCTCCAGGAGAGGCAGAGGTCCAACATGAGCCCACCTCTCCCACCTCCAGCCATGAGGCCACTGACTACGCTTAAGCGAAAGCAGCTTCCTATTTGTTCACAGGGGAGAAAGCTGGGCTTTGGGTGTCTACTGCCCACGAACAGGGGCAGGTCTCTGGCCAGAGGTACCAAACGGGTGACATAAGTGTTGGGTTTTTTCTCTATATCAGACTTGGCTCCCTCAACAAAGGACTGTATTCATTATAAGCTTCTAATAAGATACCCAACTTGCCCTAAGAATTATTTATGAGACCTGGCTATGTGATTTAAGGCTATAGAAAATAAGTGACACAAGTTCAGGCACTGATGTCCCTTTTGTTGATCTACTCTCGGTGATCTTTACGGCTGAGGTCTGGATGTCCTCAGCAACCACTGATGCTAATGAGAGCTGAGAGCACTCCATGATCTCAGTAGATTAAGCTCTAACCTTAATAACTGCTGATCTAAATGTTCCCACTTCAGCAGCCAAGGAGAGGAAAAATGCTCTGGAAATTTAATTTAATCTCTCAGGACGAGCGTCCCATGTGGGCCTCACCCCTGCTGCAGGACCATCTCCTCACAGAACGCCTCAGCCACCACCTTTGGGGGACCTGCTGATACAGTGCTAAAATCTCATCCTAAATCTGATCGCTTTAGACATTGTCCAGTCTTCACATAACTACAACCACGTTAACTGTGTAAAGAATTTATGGTCATGATGTTTATCACCTCATGAACTGGGCAGAGAGGACTCAGCATTTAGTCACTGTGCAGCCCAGGGTTTATCATGTCCCACAGGTAACATTTGAAAAAGCATTTTGTAGAGTCGAACGTAATGATAGTAACTCCTGGACCCTGTAAGAAACAGAAACCCACGGCCAGAGCCTCCGCGCAGAGGCCAGGCGGGTGGGAGCTGCAGTTGGTAGGGGCCATCTTGTGGTAAGACGCTTGTACAGTCATTTTAAAACGGTCCATAAGGTGATGCTGTTAAGTTAAAAAGAACAATTTGAGCTTCCCCCAACCTTTTTGTGTTACTGATAGTATTTTAGTAACCCGAAAATGAAAATGACCGTGTGATAACCGTTTGCATTAAATGCAGGCTGGGCAAGGGCCTGCAAACACTCAGGCCCCAGCAACAGGCCGAGCTGGACTGCAAAGAAAAATGGATTTTATCTTTTTCAGGTAGATTTTAGAAAATTCTCGGGTTTTAACCTTAATTGCCTAGCAGTTTTAAAAATGGTGTCCAAGAATACTCTTTAAAATAAATACCATAGTTATGACAACTCCACAGAAATGCTAAAACAAAACTATAACAAATTTGTGAAATACAGGCTACAGCAGTTGGGGTCATCATCTTCACGCCGGAGCAGAGTATCGCAGGCTGTCGTACGGACAATCGAGGAAGTGAAAATAGTGGTGTCAGACCTGAATAACCGTTGACGCTGTGATGGAGGTGCTCTGCTGTTGTGTATTTTGGCCAAAGCACAAGCACACGTGCAGCTTGGCTTCCTCTGAAGCAGAACCAAGACAACTGTCACCTCAATAGGTGCTTAAAACAAAGTTATACCGTTTTGTAAACAGCAGTAAACTGGTTGCCTTCTGGAATTTTCCAAATATTAAAAATTAGTAAACAAAAAAGTTCTTTTTTGCTTTAATTTCTTGAATTTTGCTAATAAAGCCTTGAAATTTAATTGTATTACGTATTACTCTAATATGTTGTTCTCACTGTTGCCTAGGCTGGATCATTACTTACAGCTTAACTAATATTGATGTCTAACAAGTGGCACTTACATATCTGTTTTTCAATACTTGGTTTTCAGAAAAGCATCCATTCACAGAGTTGACTATAAGGTAATCCTCTGCTTCAAATATCTGGCAACAGCAAAATATTTGAGGAATAGTTCCAGTACAAAAAAAGAAGGAAGAAAGAGACCTGGAAAGGTCTCTTATCTTTATGCCAGAGAAACTGGATCAATCACTGTGTTACTCTGGAGACTGCCATTGCTTGATGAGTCACCTTGCTCTTTCTCAGTTTGGATCCCAGTTTAGGGATGATGATCGCCAGCCAACTCCCTTTCCATCCGTGGTCGTGTAACAGGACAGACTGGTGTTGGGGAGCATCTCACCTGCATCAGGTGAGGATGACTGTGCACAGGGGCATTGCTCAGCTCCGACAGGAGGAGACAGTTTTCCGTTTGCCTTTAGTTGTGCTAGAGCGGCTCTTCTGCCTCCCTCCACTATTGCAAATACAGCACCCCCGGAGTAAGTACAGCAATGCCTTACACAGAAAGACAACATGAGGAAAGGAAGGATGGGATTCAAACATAGGCCGCTGATGTTCTCTTAGGCAGCTTCAGGTAGTCCATGGACAAGTTTACCAGCAGTGTCAGGGTACAGTCCTGAGTTAAACAGGTCATGGAGGCTGAACCATCCTGTGGTTTCTAGAAGTGATTCCTCCAGTCGAGGATGCTGTTGATCAGCTGGGAATCTTGCATGGCTGCTACCAGCACGGGAGGGAGCGTTTTGCCAAAACTGCTTCATGAGTAGAGAGAAGGTGGATCCCAGGGTGGGATCTCATCCTGCCCCTGGGATCCCACCTCTGTCTGAACAGTGTCATAGCGTTTCATGAGAAGCTGCCTCCAGCAATGACAGTTGTTGAAGGGATCCCTCCGGTGCTGCTCGTGCTCCATCCTGCCTCTCCCTGCTTGTTCTTGCCATTTGCCACAGTGGCATACAGTGCAGCTGCGCCATCTCTCCAAACACCCTGTGTGACAGCAGCAGCCAGTCCCGTTTCATGAGCACTATCTTCACCAAAATATTTGCAGTAGAGAAACTAGATGCACTCCCTCTAAATAAAGGTGGACTTATTTGCAGGATTGGCTGAAAAAAACGAAATTGCCTGTTCTCAAACAAAAGTTAATGCAGTGGCCATTGTTATTCCAAGATTTCAGCAACACCGAGAAAAGATGACTGATACGTATAGCTATGTTGGAGTTGGTACATCAGCCTCCAGTGCATTTCCTGTCAATTTGGTAATAACCACTTCCTGGCTAATAAACACAGTCTCAGAGCTTATTTGCCTTAATCACCTTGGCCTTCCGCTTCAGAGTTCATCCAGCCCCAAACAATGCTACTGCATTTCATTTTTTTTTTTTAGACACATCCTGATGTCAGAACTACAGCTAGCAAAGGAACAGGATGGAGGACATTGCACTGCTGGATCCCAGAAAAGGGAACTACTGTTAGTGCCATTGCCTGAACTGTTGAAATGTTCCTGTGTGGATCCTACAGATCTGCTATTGCCTGTCATTATGTGTTTCTTCCCATTTTTCAGCATATTAGCACAGACACACATTTTACTTAGATTACTCTGGATGGGTTATTCCTAAATGCAGCTGCTGACAATAAGTTATACCTATGGTAGCAAATAGAATAAGTTCTGTACTAACAGCTTTGAAGAACAGAGGGGGTCAAAAAGCAAACACGGTCATAACTTGACTTCTGTCACACTTACTGTCCCAACATCCTGACAGAAAACCTCCTTCAGCATTCTGTTCAATGCATAAGTCCTCTGAATGCTCAATAGAAACAAACCAAATCTAACTCAGCATAATACCTTCTTGTTACACATGTGGCATTTCTCCCTCCTTTATCCATACCAAAAGTCACGTTTGGATGATATAATTTTCTCTCTCTAAGACAAGGTAAAGGACAATTTTTAGTCAGTATTTCTGCACCGAAAATAGCACTTCCAAGCCTTAGAAACATCTGGCTCCACTGCATTTTACTGTGCCATCCTGAAAACTTGGCCCCTCTGGCCTCTTGAACAATTGGAGTCTGAGAGAAACCATCCTCTGAGTAAATCAGCAATAATGAACTAAACAGTTTTGAGGCTAACAAAACTGTTTATCATCTCAGTTGTTCTAGTCATTTAGGCAGACTGTTTACTCTGATGCTCACTTTCAAATGGCACATTATGTAGACTTACTGAAAAATGTGCTGGCAGATGCTACAGCTAAGAATAATGTGAAGCAGTCAGGTGACTTGCACAGGGAGAACTTCTGCTTATGAAGATGAGTAATCCAACAAATAATCTTGTTTTCTTAAGTTAAAATCCTAATTGGGAATATTTTCCTGATGGCAAATTATCAATAAATTATCAATTTGCTTTTTAAACTAAAAGTTTTAAAATAAGCTGTCAGAGCATTTACAGATGATGTGTAGGGACTGNAAGACGTGTAGATGTGGTGCTTAGGGATATCGTTTAGCGGTGGCCTTAGCAGTGCTAGGTTAATGGTTGGACTTGATGATCTTAAAGGTCTTTTCCAACATACACGATTCCGTGATTCTATGATTATAAATTAGGATTGCTGCCTTCATTTCTCCAAAGCAGGACCCTTACCTACTATTTTTGATTGTATAGGACAATTACTCTCAATACTTAAATTTTACATTGGTTGTTTGCGCACCAATTTATTTTTATTAAGAGTTAAGCTGGCTTTAAACTTGTAAGTTTTTCATATATTAAATTGATATAGTAAATTCATAATCAAGCATGCTTCTAAGGGTAATGCCCCCCAAATCCCCAAACCAAACCCAATCCAACCCCTGAGGAGTAAGAGTGAAGCTGTCAATCCCATGGTATTTGGAAGCAAATTTTCAAAATGTGTAACATACAAAGCATATCTCCATTATAAGATTGTTATTGTTTTTTCCTTAATAGGTAGCATTTTGGGGGGCAGACTAGGCTACTAATTAGGCTGCTGGGCTACCAAAGCCTAACTGACATTCGGCAACTGTACTATCTGAATACATGCTAGGTGCTCGCTCCCTTTCCTCACTGCATTGACTTTTCAGCCCCATGTCACCCTCTTCCGAGGGCAGGTGTTTGTGTGACCATGGGACTTTCCGGACCAGGGAATTAATCTTGCTGAAAAATAAACGAGGAGAAATGCTAGATTTTTTTTTTTCGGTTAGGAAAGCTGCCCAGCGTGGGTCACTGCACAGCCTCACAAATGCTTGTGCCAGAACAGTGCAGGAGGCAGCAGAGAACCAATGACAGGATCAAAACATTGCTTGTTGGATTTGTGTAGGTGAGGATTACACAGCTAATGGCAAGCCCGCTGAAGCTGAGCTTGACCGTGCTGTGGCTCCCCACTGCCCCTGCGATGCTCCCTTGATTGTCCTGGTGTAATTGTGCAACTGAGCAGAGAGTTTGGCCAAAAAATAACCCAATGAAACAGCAGCTGCTAATTTTAGCTGGATTGATTTTCTGAACCACTTCAGGGCATGGTGACATGGACAGTTGTGCCGGCACGGTGAAGAAGCACAGGGAACTGGGTGGGGCTGGAAGACCAGGGCAGGACCGTCAGGGTGGGGACTGCCTGAAGTGTCCCTCAATACACTGCTGAAAAACGACTGTAACCGTAATGAGACTAGCTCTGCCACTGCAGGAAAATTCATGAGTACAGTTTGGCCTGTCATGAGTCATCATTCTCCACATTACTGTTTTTCTTTTGGAACAGATCACACATTGATTTCAGGTCATCAGTTTTCACCTCTGATCCTACCCTGTGCACAGGCTTCCGTAGGAATTATGCCTGGAATAGATCCTGAAGTTTTGCAGATATGAGACCAGCAGCTCACCAAGAAAAACGATTTTCTCACAAATTAAACATTATGGTTTTCTTTATTCACAAAATGTTTGCAAGCAAACTGCAATTTTAACAGACCTAATTTGGGAAGCTGTGTTCACAGCAAATTTCAGCTGTTTACTACAAATATTCTTTTGAGAAGTTAATACTCAGGGCTGCTTAACTAAGAGATGTGATGCCTTATATCATAGTGTAATATTTCAATTTCTGACTGGCTAACCAAGTTATTACACATTTGCTTTTCTGGTCAATACAAATGTAACCACAAAATAAAGCTACTCTGTGATTAAATAAATCAAAGCCTTTATCTGAAGAAACAAATGAATGCAACTTACTTCACCTGAATTTATCTGAATAATCATGTGAATAGAACTTCACTGACAACATTATACATGGACAACTAATAACATTGTTGAAATACTTTTTAATACGTGTTCCTTTAATACTCCGCTAACTGGGAAAGAAGACAGGGAAGTCATGACATGAGAAAGCTGTGACCCTCTCGAGGAGGTAAAGCACATTCTGATGGTGCATTGGCTTATAAAATCTTCATATCCATTCCGCTCAAAGTACTTGCCTTTAACCACAGCCATTATGTGAATGTATCTCCTAAATCAGCTGTAGCACTAAAGGGTTAAGGGGTTGGCCACGATTGTACCTGCTTTCTAAAATAACTCCAGGTTGGATCTTGAAAAGCATAGATCAATAAAACTTTTATATGTATCTGACGAATTTATTGAAATGATACTTAAAGAGAGAATGCAAATGCAAAAATGTCTAGAAAATCATGAGATGCTATGCTAATATTTAACTAGCATGCTTTCTGTGCAAGACAAACATGTTCCAGGAATCTCATAGCCTTACTTAAAAATTGTGATAAAACGATGGAAAAGGGAGAGGTAATTTATATTTATTTAGTCTTTCAGAAGACTGTTTAAGAAATTAAGTGCCCTGAAATGAGAATTCAAATAATATAATAAAAAAGAACTGGTTAAAAATACAAAAACCTAAGACATTTATGCTGTAACTGATAAAAATTAAGAACAGGTGCTTCAAGATTGTTTATTAATTCCATTATTGTTTAAGCTATTACCATCTGGAAGGGGTAATATTAGATAAAATATCTGCAAATTGTACAAGTAAATTAATTATTCTAAAAAAAAAAGGTGCAGGCCATGATACTTAAGAGAGATTTAATAAGAATATATGAATGGACAACATGATATCAAATGAAAATTCAGTATGAGAAATACAATATAATAAACACTGGAGACAAAAATGTAAACTATCCGTACACCTTCAAAGGATCTAAATTAATTTGATCAGCTCAAGAAAAGCACCTGTGCATGAACATAGGCAGCTTATTGAATACCTCCGGTAAACCTGAAAGTATGTAAAATGTTACAATGGTCAGGGAATATATAATAATATTAAACAGATCTGTGGAATATCTCCACGTGGCACCTTTCACCCAGTGTCATATCCTCTCTCAAATTTTTCATTTTTGATGAAGAAGAAAAGAGCAAAATGAGAGGGGGCACTTTTGGGGGAGTCTACATGCTGCACTAATAACAGGAAACATATTTGCACAGAGTATGATGTAGCACAACTCTAAGCAAGTTTCTGAGGACAAAAATTTAAGAAACACAAAAGGATTAACTATGTGCAAGGATAGTAAAAGTTCACAAGTGCTGTTGTATATTTCTATACCCAAAAGTTAATACTAAAATGTCTTCTGTCTCTGGAAAGGATAGCTTATTCCACGTCTGTCTTCAACCATTAAAGATGTGGATGGCACACACTGAGGACATACGAGTCCGTATCTGCTTCCACCTTCCTCTTCAGCATTTTATTCTCATCACCTCTAGATATAAGGTATAGTGCTAGGTCTATATGAGGTCTAATCCAGAATGGGAATGCTTATGTACCTATGCATTTATTTTGAAGAACCAAAAAAACTACAGAGTCAAACCATTATTTTATTCCAGATGAAATTTTCTGGAGTTCAAAAAAAGTTGTTCCATTGTCCCACAGAAAATTATTAGTTAAACTAGAGATGCTTAAGATTGTTAGAATGGAAACTATCAGAGAGAAAACTAGAATGGATTGTGTTGGAAAGAAAATGAGAGAATCTTGACTGAAAGCTTCTAGAGCCATAAAGAGCAATCCAGTAATAACTTCCCTCCCATTTTCTTGTCAGTGGCAGCTTACAGTAGCCATGAAGTAGATCTGGTGTCTCTGCAGTGGAGTAGGCATACCGATCAAACGGTGGACAGCACCTGAAACATAAACGGCAAGCAAGCAGTAGCAGTCACCCAGGATTGTTTGCCAACTTCCAGGGAAAAAACCCTGACCGGAATAAGGTGATATCTCTATGGGAAGAAGTGTGATCTTGAAGTATCCCCCTGGAAAACCAGAGAGAAGCTGAGGCACATGTCCATTGACATCCCAGAACTAGAACACCAAGTCTGGGGGACAAAAGAAAAACCTAACCTAGGAAAAACAACTTGAAAGATCTATCCCCTAGTTGCCCTTTGCTGACAAACCAGAGGTAGAGTGGCAGTAAAAGGATTTGCTCACCAGTTTCTTCAGCTAAAGTCACAGAGTTGGCCACCAAGATACCCAGCTGCTACCCTGCCCAACCTCAAATTGGAGAAAGCAAAGCAAGATCAGGGCTCTCAGCTGCTAATGGAGGGGTTGGCTGAGGGGTCTCAGGGAGCTCCCACGAGGAAGGGCTCGGTAAATAAATGGGAGCTGGGTACATAAATGGGATGGAGGTATAACTTTGGAAAGAGTGGTTAATTTTTTATACAGCTGCTTGAGACTTCCAAGGCCCCCCTGCAAGATGGAGAAAAATGGAATCCCTGTTAGGAAATTATTAGAAGGATTAGGAACTTCTCTGTAGTTGTTTACATGAATTGCGCTATTCAGAGTTGATTCTAGCACTAAGACAATCTGCAGTGAAGTCTCTGAGGGGCTGATGATGAAAAATAGAGATGGTATTTCTGCCACATAGACCACATTGCAAAGGGGCATGTCAAGGGGTGGAAAGCCTATAAATAGACCCAATTTTAATACTTTTACAAATGGCTTGAGAACAAAAAGTAGAGCACGTTAATGAAATCTGCAAATAGTATTCAGGCACATTCTGTAAAAGATTATTAAAAGTACTGTAAAGGGAAAAACTAAATTACTTTGATGCATGGAGTAATAGATATGGCATGAAGTTTTTTACTGTAAGACTTCTGGGATTAACACCCTAAAATTCCTGCTGTAATGTATGTATGTGTATCAGGTGATTTTGGGATGACTAAGCCACTAAAACGTTGCAGATGAGAAACTAGTGGAGGCAATTTTACAACCTTGGTCTATACATTTCCAACAGAGTTACGGAAAAAGCAATGCCCTTGTAAAACGTAGTGTGGAGTATCACCATTCTGCTGGTTGTTTTTTGAGATAGATCAACTCATGTTATAACAGAAGCAGCACTATTTATGGGAAGGAACTTATTTATGGGAAGAAAACTCTTCTAATTCTATATGAATTCACAAAATGAAGAATAAGGGCAACGCAACTTTCTAAATATACTTAGAATAAACATGAGGAAGGAAGAAAATCTAATTGGGATAAAGAACAATATCTATTCCTGTGCCAGCAAGCTAGCAGCAAATAGAACGAAAGTAAATAAACTGGAAGTCAGAAGGATTTACAACTCTGAAAAGTCAAACTCTGAAATAGCTGTTCAATAAGAGATGTGAGGACAAGAAACTTAACTCGCCTTAGACACTATTAGCTTACGCGTGGCTGCACATGACTCTGCAATGTGAGGGGCTTAAACTTAGAACTGTGAGGCACTTCTGATTTATCAGGTTCTTCTCATAGATGATACACAACTTTTTTTTCCTGGTTGACTTCATTAGGCTGTCACAGATCTGGTCATACCAGCTATCCAGATGGACAATACTAATCTCTGGTAAGGCTAGCAAATGTTTGGACTATCTGGTGTAAGTGGAGCTGCTAAAGGAGCTTTCTAATGTCTCAACACACCAGGGAAATTCATACTACTTATTTTCAATAAAACAGCCAAACCCACCTCAGACTAAGGTAAGAGTTCATTTCTAACAGCGCAGTGTTGCAGTGTGTTGCAGGAGCCAGCAGGGAGGTGCAAAACAGAAGCAAGACTTTCACTGGTTCAAAACCATGGTGATTGTGGTTATCCACCCTGGAAACACGGCAGGTAAGAGTGATGCCCACAGTTCATACTAACCCATCACCCAGGAATCTCCTTCTAAGTCACACTGTTATGTTCTATCCATACAACTCAAGGGGAGAAAGAAATCCTTTGGAAATCCCAGTTTATTCTGGAACTGCCAAACCTGAAAAATCTCCTCATCCTTAGGATAAGCTCAGACAAACACTGTACTCTGTCATTTGGTTTTCAGGGAGCTTGTGCAAGCTATAGATCCAAGCTGACACAGCAGATTGGTTCTATGTAATGACCATTCTGCCTGTGTACCTCCAGCTATTAGAGAATCTGTAACTGGCAGGGCAGTTGCTTTCTACTACTTGCCTCTTCTGTATATAGAACAGAAATACAGAGAAACGAAATGATGAGTCCTGTTGCATATTTCTGCTGTGACTTCACACATTAACCACCTTTAGATAGCCTATGTCCAGCTAACTACCAGACCTTTCTTTCTCTATTGCAATTGATTTCTTTACATGGCACACACCTATGGCAATTGTACAGAGGACAGGTCAGCTGAGTTATTAGCTTGCTTTCCCTTGACTGCCTTCAAAATAGGAAAAGGATAGATGATGAACCAACTTGCGAATACTCCACAGTATTTCTGCAGCCAGGGGGAAACTTTTGGGCGAGTTCTCAGCTTGTGTCAGAGCTGCTTAAGGGAAAACCTCCAAAGTAGTATAGCAGCATTCAAGTAAAATGTACAAGTAACACAAGTGCATGCATGCATGTGTGTGTGTTTTAAGCTGCAGGGGCTTCCTTGGTGCCTTCTTCTGTGAGCTAGCACAGATGTTTCACCTGTCAGCTTCTCCAAACCCCACTCTTGTACCTATATAACACACAGGGAGAGTCAGACATCCAGATTAGGCCCATGAATTCCCCTAGCACTAAGACAGTAAGTCTTACCTAAGGGTCTTGCTGAGGACTTCCACTTAGGTCCTCACTTTTTATGCAGGACCAGTGAGAACTTGGCTGTGACTTGTAAGCTACTGAGCGGAAGGAAAAGCCACCTCCTAAGCAAATGGCCCTCGGAATAAAGTATTAGGAGTAGGAAGCCCTTTGCAGGCATCTTTAGAGCAGGGTCAGAACAGAACCATTTCAGAGGAGAGACTAAAGCATCAGTACTGTAGCCTATGCTAATCAAAAAAATGACTTAATCTTGACACTAATATGAAACAAGTAAGTGTCTAGAGACAGTAGCCTAAAATACACTGGTGCTGCATTGATCCCTTTTGGGTTGGCAAGTTTGCCTTCACAACAGTCTTGAGATGAAAGAGGCAGTAAGCTGGCAATCTGAGTTGGCATTTTGTGTGCTTGAACATAGCTATCTGCTGCATGAAGATTTTAAAGTGTTTGTTACAGACAAGATGAAACAGGCTATCTTCAGCTATCATCCTACCATTTAGTGCACCAGTAAAGTGTTTCTGAACACCCCAGAAGACCATGGTAGAGGTAGCACAGAGGCTGTGTGAAGGAAAGCGTACATGTTTTCCAAATACTTCATATAAGTTATTGCTGATAAACTTCCAAGTGTGAATTATAAGCAACATGTTCTGGTCAACCAGTCATAAATCCTAAAGATAGCTTTGAAGGTCAAAATAGCTAAACTTAGTGACTGTTATGTTCAGCTCCCCCTTTCTTGGTACACTGAAGTGCTAACCAACACAGTGGTTGCTAGACAAGCAGAGCCAGGAAGAAACGGAACATAAGCAGATACAAAAACAAATACAGCAGGTTTCCTGTAAAACAATTAATTCACTCACTTGTTTTCAACAATGCTTAAGCTCTTACTATTACAGCTTCAAATACAGGAATAAGTATCACAAGACGCCAAAAGTCTGCATCTAGTAACACTGTCCACTTAGCCTACATTTTTTTCTTCTACTGACATTTTGCCTCCCAGTTTCAATTTTATCTACCCCAATGTAATGCCTTGCTTCTGAAAAGCCAGGTTGAGTGAGAGGTGTGTAGCTCAATTCTTGGGCAGAATAATAGTTTAATAAATACTGAGTGTGACTCAGTCATCTGCGTGTCTGACATCCTCCTGAATTCCCCTTCTGCAGGTTGCTGTTGTGGCAACTTGACCGCTGCTCTGGGTGTGCCGTGGCTGCTCCCGGCCACTGTCACTGTTCACTGCTCTGACAGTGTCACAGGTACTGCAGACACACAACTACACAATGCACCAATTCTCTATAACCTCATTCTTATCCCCTGTGTCTCTGACTGTATCACTGGTTAATATGGTTTGTACCTTCCTTCCAGTAAGACCCAGTCTTACAATATGTATGTTGTTCACGTAAATACCTAATATTTTACCTCTTTCCAGTTAACCTCACTTATTCCTCACACATTCCATTCCTAGTCAAACTCCATTCTTAACAAAACTGAGAACTTGAAATTAATTACTTGAATGACTAATCTAGCTTTGCAGAATTGGGTACTGTTCTTTGTAAGAAAAAAACGGAAGAGCCAATGTCTACCTCAGAGTGTGAACAACCTGAAGGAACTCTTCTTCAGATACCAAATAATTTTATTTTAAATTACTCCAATGAAGCTCTCGTTTTTACTTGCAGTTGTAGACCTTCAGTGCTGCTACAAACAGACCCCAGAAATCAAGTGAAGACCCATAAAATAAGACACACAGCAAAAATATGAAGCCTGGTTTAAGCCCCTTACCAGAGCAATGCAAGAATGGGCATGGGAAGACAGGTACTTTCCCAGAATTCCTAAAATCTGCTTAATCATTTTCACTCACCTTGCACTTCCTCAACAGGAAAGGTAAGGTTCCTACTATGGACAAGCTGCTTCTCTCACAGACCTCTGATTTAGAGTTGGATCTTAATTTACTCACGAAAAAGACTTAACAGGAGAATAACAGGAAGAGTACCATTCTCCGCAACCTGAAGGAAAGCAGGAGTAAGGCAGAAATGGATGGTGATTGCAGAGGCTTCAGCCAGAAGCAAAAGCTGTGAGGGGCCAGGGCGTGCTCTGGAGGATGACACATGTGCGGTCCAGTCACATGTGAGAGCTGTGACGGAAAGGATTGTTCCGAGATCCTCCGTGAACATTAAGATGAATTGTCATTGAGAAAGGAAATCTGCAGGCTGCATTTGCTTTATCAAATCAAGTACGTATAGGCCTTCTCAGTTTATTAGTTCAAATGTGGCCAAACAGAAACTGATTATCAGGTATGGGAAGAGACACTTTTCAATCAAAATTTTGCTCTTTCTCAAACTTTAAACCGTTTTCCAAAAAAAAGTGGCTTTCTGCAAAAGCCTCAATTCAATCTTTCAACTTTATTTTTCCCTAACTTTGTTCTCAGAAGCAACTACCATTTTAGCCCAAGTGTACATATTCTCTACGCTTGTAACAGATACCTTGCACAAAATCCCCATATTCCCAAAATTTTAAACTTTGCCCAACTTCAAAGGCAACGGAGAACAGGGTTCATAATAGGAAGTACTGACCAATAGCATTGCGCGGTGCTACCAGACTTGCTTACAATAATTTTGGCAGAAGCTTTTCCAGCTTCTGGAAGAGAGGAACAGCGACTTATGTGCCTATGTAACTTAACTGAGGCCATTTGTATGGAAGTCTAGCCAGGGTGTCTGAAGGAATTAAGCAGAATTGTTTGAAGTGACCCTGTCAAGTAGTTTACACTGGTGGGAGATCTCCTGTGTCACTGGAGATGAGCATCACAGACTACCACAACTGGAACAGCCAGTACTGGAGCCACTACTCTGGACAGACTTCTGCTAGGCACTGGTTAAAAGCCAGCAATAAATCAGAAAGTATTGCAGGAATTTATTGCAGAATTTCTTTGCAATTTATTTGCAGAATTTATTGCAGGATTTGTTGCAGAAATCCAGCCGGTGAAGGTAGATGTTAGGAAAAAGATGCCTGGGAAAGGAAGCAAACTGGATGTCCTGGCCAGAGAAATGAGGTCTACTGAAAAAATAAGTGCAGGCTATGTGGGAAGAGATCTCCTGAACACGTTTGGGAAACAGTAGGGAAACAGTTTTAAGAACACCAGGAAATCAAGAACAGGAAATAAATCAAGATGCACGTCCTGATAGGAGAGGATGGTTTCGAAAGCTTCTACCTATCCAATGAAGAAAGATTAATTCCTTCCAAACTTGCCACTTGCAAACTTGCAATTGTCATTGTGCTTTCATACTACTGATCCACTTCCCTACTGACTTTGATTTCCTTATCTCATCTAACTTAGCGCTCAGTCACTTCTATTTTCTTACCTTAGACTTTGTAAGATGCTCCTGACTACAAAAGATCTTTCCTAGTGTTATTGTGTGTGTGCATAGAACTGTCTGATTAACACATATTTAAAACAAAACAAAACAAAACACCTAACTCATGACTGTTTTACTACCAACTGTTGGCTCATTTTCCTTAACATTTTAATCTTTAGCCAAAACTAGCACTAGATGGATGTTTTCAGCTGTGGAAGAAAGCAAGCTAGAGAAGGAAGCAGAGGCTCCACTACAGACAACACTCTTTCTGGCAGCGAGTCCAAAAGCTTTGAACTATTCTAAGAGTATTAACACCACAAAAGAGGGAAGTGTTACGGAAGAATGTGATGCATCCTTTTTAGCCAACAGCAGAAATAGCTTCAGTATTCACTTCAACAAGATAAATGAACAATCAGCTTTTCTAAGACTAGCCAAGAGAACATTAAGATTGTAATATAGCTGAGAGAAAATGTGACTACTTGAACATGTTCATTTTTACTGCAGATTACTCCACTTAGTCCTTCCACTGGAAATGAGAGGAAGATGCACCTGATGATGATATGGTAAAATGCAAGATTTTGTCTGCACATATTGTATACATTTGTGAAAAAAGAGTGGATTTAATGAACATGATACTTTTGAAGTATCCTCAAATAGACAGACAACTTCAGGGGAAGAAGGGAAAGATACAGATTGATCAAACCACTATGCCTATTCAGAGAACTGACAGATGGATCCTAAGGTGTCATACCTTACCTGAGATGGAATAACCACCACAGCAGTATAGACTGAGGACTGACCAAAAAAGGAATCTGGAGGTCCTGGTGGACCGTGTCACGGACAACAAGAGCAGGGCCACTCCATGAGGGCAGATAAGCTGGGAACCGAGGCTGACCACAGGACAGGCAGGGCAGTGCCCTCACCAACCAGGGTGCAGTTCCACAGGATTTGGGCAGGGCTGAGTTGGTGATAGGTCTTCTTGAGTGTCCAAGATGAGGAGAGATAATGAGTCAGGTCCAGAGTCCGGCCAGAAAGCCCAGCCAGGAACAACAGAAGACAGAGGCAGAGACAAGGTCCATGCAGGAGAAAGGGTTGGAGACAAGACTATATATTACATAGGTCCATCCAGGAATGCCAACTGATAAGCCAAGACAACAGGAGACAGGACTTGGCACAGGTGAACCTACAGTACTGCACATGCTAAAGTCCCAGGTGAGGTTGTTAGGGCAATTAAGGCCCAGTCCTGCACTTTACTTGGCCCTGACAGATACCAAGCTAAACATGTGAGCAGAACACTACAGCAGTGAGCAAGACTACCTTTATAAAGACATACCAGGTTGTTTTTACAGGCATGAAGCCAGTAGATCAAGAGAATTATTAGTCTTCTTTACTCAGCACTTGTTAGACCATGTCTGGAAAGCCACATCACACTTTGGGCCCTCAGTATGAGAAAGAAGTTGACAAATTGCAGTGAGTGCAGCTGAGGGCAATCAAGATGGTGAGGGGGTGGGAGCATATACCCTGTGAGGAGAGGCTGAGGGAACTGCGTTCAGTCAGAAGGCTTGAAGGAGAACCCAAGAGCTTCCTTCCAGTACCTAGGATTATCAAGAAAATGGAGCAAAACTCTCTACTGGTGCATGGCAGCAGGATGAGAGGCAATAGTCACATGGGGAAGTTCTGATTTAAGGGGAAAAAACTTCACCATTACAACAATCAAGTATTGGCTCAAGTTGCCCAGATAAGTTGTGCACTTTCCATTCTTAGGAGGTTTTCAAGACCCTGCTGGACAAAGCCCTAAGCAACTTGGTCAGAAGGCTGAAGAAGCAGAAAGTTGGTCTAGAGACCTCCTGAGCTCCCCAACCTGAACAATACTATTTTATTTCTATTGCTTTCATGGCTATTCAAGTGTGCTGCTGAACGCACAAGTCCACAGGAGAAAAAAGGACCTTTGAGAATGCTGAAGTTGTTAAAGAATCTCATTTTGAATGCAAGCTACAAGTACAGAAATACTCAACTGAAGTAGTCCTTCACTGAATGCAGAATTCTTTAGAACAGCTTTTCTCATACTTTTCGGGGTTTTTTGCCATTACCTCTTTGTACACAAGCTTCTAAGTCTTTAGCTCTTGTTTTGGGGTTCTTTAGAGTAAGACTCATTGTACGTTGCACTGTTTGCCCAATAAACACACTTCAGGACTTAAGTGTGCTGCCACACTTTCACTACCTTCAAACTCATCCATCTCTGACTGTTGGTTCAATCTTCCTTATACTCATCGCTCCTTTCAGTGCAGTCCTGATGATCTCCCCACATTCTTCAACTGTGAAGTTGAATGTTACCCTGAAATACATTTAATGTTTTAGCATGAATTACATTATCTCCTGGGTAAACCACAAAATCAATCTTTTACATTATTTTGTTGCTACTTCTAATCTTGTCTAGTAGCGAGCACTGCCACGCCCCCTTCAGCATCAAAGCTGTCATTTCTTGGGAGAAAAATACTTGCATTCTTCTTTTGAATAGGAAAGTTGTATTTCTTGCTGTCATCCCATTTCCTTGATCCTTTCTTCTGCCCTTGGCTATTACATTGTATCACCTGCATGGAAACATTGCACATTTACACTCAGTTTATGTGAATAGTCTGTGAGCATTCAAGACTCCTATCAGTCTGCTCAGTTAGCTGGTATGTTCCAAACTTTGCGTAAATTCAGCACTAGAGGTCAGCTAATGTCTTCTCAAGGTTGGGAGGATGGGAGATATATGGTTGGAAACACCTGACTGCTGTTAAGTGTAGAGTGGTCTAGTGGGATCTGGGGAGCAAAACAGTTGATACTGCTCAGTGGTCCGCACCGTGAGGGACTTAGTCTGAGGGCGATCTAGCCAGGTCCTATGCACTGAATACTCCGTGGCAGTTGCAGATCATCTAATTTAGTTTCATCTGAAGGTATCAAAGCTCCAAGTCTGCTCCAGTGTGCAAACTGAAGTGGAAACCATCAGATTTGTTTAAAAGGCAAACTCCTGAACCAAAATGAAACACCAGTGAAGGCACAACCCGAGAGTCCTTTTGCTCCTACAGGTGTACAACAATGTTCTCTCCAGCATATTTTTCAGAGGTGACACTGTCTTGTAAATCACAACCAATAACGTGAAGTGAGCTCCAAATGGGTTACATAGGAAAAAATACATTTTAGATCAGTTTTAACCCTTGGCTGGTTATTCTGTCTGCCATAAAGCAGTTCCATCTGGAAAGATGCTGGCCACCTTCTCCACTTCCCAGCACTTCCTAAGCTGTATTTTAAAAACTAGTCCTTCTCATCCCACTGGAAATCTGCAAGCTCCGCTAAACAGAAGGAACCGCTGGCAGCCACCGCCCGCGGTCTTCACCAACCGAGCTCACCGGTACGCACTCGGGAACGCGACCCAAACAAGGCTCCCGCTGCCCTCCCGACGCTACCGCCTCAGCCGGCTTTCCCCGACCCGGCCCGGGAGGCCTTGCGGCGCTCCTCCGCCCACATGCGGGCCCCGGCAGGTGCGGCGGCCGCGTAACCGGCGNCCGCCGCCCCCTCCCCGCCGCCTCCCGCTCTCCGGCCGGCCTCCCTGCCTCCCCCTCCGCGGGCGGCCGCCGCCGCAGCAGCTCGTCCTTGTCACCGCGCAGCCGGGCTCGGCGCGCACGGCGCGCTGGTCCTCCATGTGCCGCCCGCTCTCCTCCGCCCCGGGCAGGCTGCCCGCGCCCCGGCGGGGTGTCCCGTCCCGTCCCCCCAGGCCCCGAGCCCCCGCAGCGCCATTGTGCGCCGCGGAAACCCGCGCCGAAGTTGCCGGTGAGCGACTCGCCCTCCCGGCGGCGGGGGCCGGGTCCCGGGGCGCCTCCCGCGGCAGCGGCGGGGCGGTGGGAGGTCGTGCCCGGTCCCCGGCCCAGCGGGGGCAAGCGGGCACCGTCGGCAGCGTGGAGGCGACCCCAGAAGTGCCGCGAAGGGCGGGCTGAGCGCCGCTCCTTTCCAGAGTTTTCCTTTCGGCGGAGAAGCACGGAGCGGCCGGAGGCTCGCGGTGCTGCCGCGGTGAAGCAAAGCCGTTAGTGGTGCTTCGCCCCCTCATCTTTTTATTACCAGTTAGCTGTTGGTGCTGACTGTGAATGTGTGGTGTGTTATTTTCCATGGTTGCGTAGAAAAGAAAGTCCAGACAGCAAAGATCAGAATTGCGATGGAGCTCAATAGCTGTAGTGACTGTTGATGTTAAAGCATCCTAGTCCTGCATCCTTGCAAAAGTTTTTTGTTCCTTTGAATGAAAAGCTGTATATTGGCCTGTGTTGTTTACAGATCTTACTTGCAGATCTTCTGAAAATGGCTAGCTTAAAGCCTTCCCCACAAAATTTGTCGTATCAAAATGTGATTCCATCAGAAATAAAGTTTGTCAGTTTTCGATATTAAAGGGATTTCAAAAGAACCAAGCAAATAGGAAAGTTTGCCAGGTATTGATAAGTGATCAATGACCAAAGCCTGAATGATTGCGAGTTTAATATCTAGCTGGAGCATCCCAACTGTAAAGCGACAGGCGATTAGCTTTACTCGCAGGTGTCCTCATCAAAATACTTGTGTGTTACTCCTTGTAAAATCAAAGCCTGAAAAATTTTGACTATGTTTCCGAACAGGAAAGTAAAGGCGGATAGCTTAGCAACACTAATCCTTTTAGAAAAAAACTTCTCAAAGTATGCGAACAGTGATGCATTTTAAGCTTTGAGTTGCTTTTGATTCATGCACACCTTTGCAGAACATAACTGCGTAGATTATTAGACGTTCTCATAATGTCTGTGTATCCGTTTTAAAAATAACACAGTTGCTGTAATTACCAGAAGTGTTTGACTGTGTAGGGGAAATACGTAATAAGTATTATTATGAGACAGAACACATGTGTGGAAGGAAGCTGGCGGTTAGGTAGTTTTCAGTATCAAACTGGTAGCACGTGGAGTGGCATGTCCAAAGTTTTGCACCTGTGCTAGAACACTTATCGTTGCTCATGTTGGCATAGTTTCCCTAGCCTAGCCTTGCTGCCATAGAAAGGGAAATGCAACTTAATGTGGAGTTAAAGTAAATAAAAATGTTAATACAGTGAAAAGATGCAAGCCTTTATGGTAATGTTTGTGCTTCTGTTGAAGAATAGGTGGTAAACTTGCTGGTAAAACTAAGTCTCAGGTCTGTAAGCACATGGTTGTTAGAATCCTTGTTGAATTTCTAGCTTCCTTTCGCCCTCCCGCCTCTGACAGTATGAAAGCTGACTTGTTGCGGTCATTAGCTTTTTCTTGTTCTTTTTTCTTTTCCACAGCTGCTCTTGGAAGTCTCACAGACAACACTGAACTGACAAGAATTAGTTAGATGGCTCTTCCTGAGGAAGCCCTATAAACCAGAGATATTTACTAAAGCTGTCTGTGAGGCTAAGGACCCAGAATCAGGCTTTGAGCTGGTTTGGCTCCAGAAGAGCTGTGAGAACTGCTTAGGGTTATTTTTCTGTGTTTCTTCTTCTCAAAAATCATCAGGTCTTTGGAGTGATGAAGGAGAGGAGGAGTGCAGCTCGCCGTGTATGCTGCTTTACAAAGGTGGATGTGAGACCCCCAGAGACTTGTAAGGGTTACGTGCTCTGCTCCTGTTCTTTCTCACTAGCAACTGTGGAAAAACACAGAGTGAATCGTGTTTCAGGACTGCACCTGGACAGCGGTGATCTTAATTTAATTTAGTCAGAGGACTACACTGTTTGGTAAAATCTGGTAAAATGTCTACTTGGGGATGAGGGTGAGAAGTAACTGTGTGTGGCAACTGGGAGGTGTGAACTGATCAAGCAAACTGGTGGGATCACTTAGAAAGGTATTTATGTAAAAATCTGAGGAGGAGGGTGGTGAACCTGGTGCTAGTGATGGAGGTCATGAGTAGAGGCTGGCACCTTGCAGTGGAGCCACACCTGAAGCGATGGGAAAGGGCAGAGCCGTGAATGATCTGACAATAGATGGCAGCAAGTTTTAACTGGGCAGGGAGTGATGGAGGATTCAGCGAGGTTTTCTTGTGGCAGCTGAGGCAGTAACAATCGTGCAAAATACAGTTGGCTAGGGAGGCATCTGAATGTTTTTAACTAACTCTCCTTTAGGGTAAGTATGGATTACCGTGAGCTCCCTCAGTCTTTGATAAGTATTTTCATAGTTCTTTTTTTTTTTTTTTTTAATCTCTAGATTAGTTGAGTTTTCCTTTGGAAAACTACTTTTTATATGTAAGGTAAGAGATATGTTAGTTCTGATCTCATAAATTGCTGACCTTTATAGACTTTGCAAACTATGGTGTGCAGTGTATGAAAACTGGAAAGATACAGTCTGTTCTCTCACCAAGCTCCTCTAAAGCTGTATAGAAATGCTTTTCCTTTGTTACAAATAATGTGTTTCAACAGATTCTAGATAGCCCATGGTCAAAAGGCTTAGTTTGGAAAATGATTGAAATTTGGTATAGGTTGAAGTATTGTTATAAAACATGAAGCTTGAGTTGTCATTAGCTGCCAAATACGACTTTGAATGCTGGTCCTGTGACAGTTTTCTTCAGTGTGTGTAAGAGTGTTTGCTATATTAAAAAGTATGCGCTTTTTCAGTACTTAATTACTTTCTAACAAATCTAATGGTGTTTACTTGAAGTAAGGTCCCCATAGTGCCTTGTAACGTAAAACGTAAAATGCTGTGTGGTCATTCAGTGCCATAGGCTGATATACACCTTTGACCTGTGTGACTTTGGCTTGGTGAAGACCATACGCGAGCATGTGTATGAACTGAATGAATTTACTGCTCCTCCGTTTCCAGCTGGCATGGCATCCCCTAACCAAATGTACGATTCCTATCTACTATGTTCTGTTTAGCTCAGGTGGTGATTAATGCCGAATATAATTAGTATCAGTTAAGCACTGTTTTAATAACTGTCTTCGTGGATGAGATAAGACATAGGTGGTATTATTAAGGAAAGAAATGTAAATGTCATCCCATAGGTGAGAGGATGAAGTAGGAAGCATGCGTAAGACTGTTTAGTTATTTCTGGGAGTTTATTAAAGCAGGTTGAAATCTTTTAGCATATGATGTTCTGTGACACCTAAATCTAAATTCACAGGTTATAGCTTGTTTCCCCTGCCCCCTCCAAAAAGAGGTGCTCTGTACCTGCGGCTCCACTTTCTCCCTTGTGACCCTGTGCTGAACATATTAATATTGCTGAGATGACATAGGAATTAAACAAGGGAATGGTTTTCTGTCAAATTAGAAAGATAGATTGACTATCTGTGCAGCCATTGAAGTTGCAGAGCTAGCACGGGGGGCTGAAATTAGATTGTTGGACGTGAACAGGGCTGGTCTGCCCCTATTAGCAGTGGTGAGCTGTCAGGTTGGCTCAAGAGTATCATGTACCTTCACTGTACAGTTTACTTGCTAACTCAGGCTGTCTTGATATTAGAAATGCCAGACTTTTCTCAGAGGTGTACAGTGAGAAGACAAGAGGTTACAAGTTTCAGAAAGGGAAATTCCAACTGGAGAGAAGGGGGAAAAAAAACACCAAAACTAAGTAAGTAAGGCAGTGGAGCAGGCTGCCTGGAGAGGCTATGGGATCTCCCATCTTTGGAGGTATTTAACATGCGACTGAACAAGGCCCTGAACAACCTGATCTAACTTTGAAATGAGTTCTCTTTTGGGCAGGGATTAAGTGAAGTGAGGTCCAGAGGTCCTTGTCACCCTAAGCTATTTTACACAGTATGGGTCTGGGTAGCATTAACAGGTTCAAGAACAGTTGAGCAAAGGCTTTTGCAGAAGAATTCCCTTCTTTAAAACTTTGTAAAAGTTCTCGTTTCACTGTGCTCTGTTTTAGGGGTGGTGGGGGATTCACACATCGCTGTCTTCTCGGGGTACTACTTAGTTTGTGGCTTATCCTTCCCTTCTGAGGGAGGTTTCAGGATCAAGTTGGGTAGCCTGACACTGGTCATACAATCTTCTCATTCAGATGTTGAAATAAGCTTCTAGAATGGGAGCATAAGGGAGCACATTAGTATCCTTAAAATCCAAGAACAAATTGTTTATGTCATATACCCTAACAATTTGTATGGTTGGCTTTTTTTGACCTGCCTTTCTTGGAGTTCAGGACCATGACAGTCCTCCTTTCATGAGGAAGTTCAATTTCTCATTGCAGCCTGTCTTCAGTGCGGGGCAGTTTTTCAGACTGTGAAGCATGCCTAATAGTAAGGGTGAAAGGAAGAGATCAACTAGCTCTGATTTTGTTATGGCAGGTTACCTGTTGGAAGAAATCAGACAAATCATTCTGGTGCTGAGAAGATTTGTTGAAGTCCTCCAAGTCATCACCCAGCAAAACAAGCTGGATGTGTGCTATATTATGGCTGGATTAGACCAAACATCTGCCCAGCTGAGTTCTGTTTCCAGTGATGGCATCTAGCTGCTGCTTTAGAGAAAGGGTCTGAAAAATAAGGGTAATCCTTTCACTGGTATACACTTTACCTTATTTGAATTAGCAATTTCAAGAGCTCAAGGTAGTATCTTTGTGTTTAATGACTGTTGATCAACTTTTCTTCCATGAATGGGTCCAGTTGTTTCTGGAATGCATTTATATTTTTTATTTTCCTAGTTTTTATATTATACTTGTCTGGTGGTAATGAGTTTCACAGGTGTTTTTGGAAAAAAACCCCAACATTATGTTATTTGAGAGAAGCCTGCTATTTGATCATTTCATTCAATTCTTGAATTATGAGAAATACCCGATCATTGTTCTAATTTTTCTTCTACAGTATCCTTTGTGATTTTTATAGCTCTCTATCATATTGCGTCCTCCAGTCATCTGTTAGCTAAACTGAAGGGAATTCCCCATACATCTAATCATCCCTGTAGTCCTCTGTAGCTTTTTAGATTTATGATACCATTTTTGAGATAGGCTAACCAGAACTGCATTCTTGTGTGATGTGAGTACGTGAGGATTTTACATGGTTGTAAATTTTTGGTATTCTTCTGTATTGCTCTCAAAATAGTACTTAACACTGTGCTTTTCTTTATTACTTCAGAGCAGGTCTTTCTGGAGCAGTACTAAGTAACTGTTGTGGTTTAACCCCAGCAGCAACTAAGCACCACACAGCCGCTTGCTCACTCCCCTCACAGTGGGATGGGGGAGAGAATCAGAGGAGTAAAATTGAGAAAACTCGTGGGTTGAGATAAAGACAGATTAATAGGTAAAGCAAAAGCCGTGCATGCAAGCAAAGCAAAACAAGGAATTAATTCACTACTTCCCATCGGCAGGCAGGTGTTCAGCCATCTCCAGGAAAGCAGGGCTCCATCACGCGTGACGGTGACTTGGGAAGACAAACGCCATCACTCCGAACGTCCCCCTCTTCCTTCTTCTTACCCCAGCTTTATACGCTGAGCATGACATCATGTGGTGTGGAATACCCCTTTGGTCAGTTGGGGTCAGCTGTCCCGGCTGTGTCCCCTCCCAGCTTCTTGTGCACCCCCAGCCTCCTCGCTGGCAGGGCAATGTGAGGAGCAGAAAAGGCCCTGACTCTGTGTAAGCACTGCTCAGCAGTAACTAAAACACCCCTGTGTTATCAACACTGTTTTCAGCACAAATCCAAAACAAAGCCCCCTAGTAGCTATTATGAAGAAAATTAACTCTCTCCTAGCCAAAACCAGCACGGTTACTTACAATCCCTCATGTGTACGTATAGTTTTTCCTCCTTTTGCTTAAGAACTGGTATAGTTGGTGCATTTTACAGGCACAGAGTTCAGATTACAGCTTGCGAGATAAGTACGTGCAGTGTGCGGCATGCTAATGAAACTTACTTACCTAGGAGCTGAGAACAAATGTGCATGGAGCATACCAGAAGCGCATGGTACTAAGGGTGAGGAGTTGAGAATAAGAATTTGAGGATTGATATAGATTCTGATATCTCTGAAAAGCAAACATAGCATCTGATGAAATGAAAATCCAGTGAAATGGGATTCTTCATGCTTAGGGTTTATTTCCCCTGATTGTTTCACAGAGGGAGCGTTCATCTTTGAATCAAAACGATGTTTCATATTCATTTGATATGTCACTGTTGCATTGGCATATTTCTATATTTTGTTCTGTCTTCAGTGAAAATACTGTATGTCAGCTCCTAGATTTATTCACTGGGGAGTTTCAGTAGTCTGTAACTCCATCTGGATAATTCTTCTTCAGGCATTACCTACTGCTGTCTTCCCTTTAACCTGCTTCCTAAGAGTCTTATTGTTGTTATGCTAATCTGTGTTCATTAGTTAATTAATAGCTTTCCATATGGAAGAGTGGAAGAAATCCTCTTGATTATTAAGTTGAGCTGATGCTGTTACAAGCAGCTAAGTAATATATTCCTTTTTATAAATTTCTGACACTGTTTGGATACTAAAAAGTCTGTCTGGATTAGGTATACATAAGATCTCCACTTCTGTGTCCTGGCTTGATGTAGGGATGGAATTCTGGATTTTGATGATCATGTCCTTTTCTGTTTTACCAGCGGAAAATGTATTCTTCCTGTCTATCGCCTTTCCTGCTTTCCAGGTTTCATTGGCTTCCCCAGAACAAAAGAAAGTGGAACTGATGCCTGTATTGGGGCAGTGACCTGGTAAAGGGAATGCGGTAACATCTGGAGCAATTTTGATGCACAGTGGGCTGTATGAGTGGCATAAAACCACATATGTACTGGGAGATGCAAGTAGAAGGGAGGGTGACAGATCTGAGCTGTAGGAGACATTGATGGGGGTCTTCAGTTCTTTTTCATCTCTTTAAAGTATGTCTAAAATATCCTGTTGAATAGGGAGTAGTTGTTTGAATAGGGAGTTTAAGAAATGGGGAAAGCTGGCAGGAGGATATATTTTAAATAGTCCCTATTCTTTCCCTTCCTTGCCTCCCAAAAAGGAAAACACCAAACTTTTTGACTTCTGAGACTTAATGGTGAGTGACAGCTGTACAGTGTTGCCTTTGGCTCTACCAAAACATAGAGTGGTAGCGCACCCACCTGAGTGGCTGCATGGTGAACTGGATTGGGAAGTGGAAGCAAGAGGAAAAGGTTTTATAATTCTGGTAATTTTTATTATGTTGCATTATAAACAATTTTGCTACCTTGACTGAGATGAAAAAGCTTGCCTATGCTCCTAAAAGAAACTTTGGTCAAATTATGCTGTTAAACCATTTAGGAAGTAGCAAATATAATTCTCTTTATCTTCAGATCAAGACTGATTTTTTTTTTTTAATGGAAATTACACTTAAAGTTATTTGGATTAATATAGGAGGCAGTGAGTGAAGTTTTATTGCTTTTGTTACTTTAGAAGTCAGATAAGCTGGTTTAGTGGTGCCTACCAAATTCAAAATTTACAGAACTATAAAAGTGAATATGAAGAAAGGCTAAAGACCTATCATGATTTGTGCTGAAATTATGAATTTCAGTATTTATCCTCATGTAGTCCAGCTGTGTTACGTGCAGCTGTGCAAAATAGTAGAGGCACAGCTGTAGTAGGGTTGAAAATAAGCCTCATGCTAGGGTCTCTTGAAGGCTTTGTATAATTAATTTGTAGCTATGAAATCAATAAGGTGCATAAAGGTGTTTTGCCATGGAATTTCACTGTTTATGATGGCGGTCCCTGGGATTTCAAAAGGCTTGGCCAAGGTGGCGAATATCTGCCGTCCCAGGCTTGTAAGCATGACGCAGACATAGGCTCTATTTTTACAGAAGCCTAAACCAGCCTAACAGTGAATGGCTGAGGAAAACCATTACTTTGCTTTTTGCTGGATTGATTATCTGCTAGTTTAGTGAGCTGGACTGGCTTATGGAAGGACCTGCCAGTTGCCAAAGCTAGCATGTGGTAATGTTAGTAATGTGCGTCTAGGAGTGGAGAAGAATTAGCATGGTTGGAAGGAGAGGAGGAGGGTCTCCATCACTGCATTGCCTCTCCGGGAACCACAGCCTTGGAGTTCTGGAGAGGCAGCCCCTGTTCACTACTATTGACTTAGACCGGGATCCTGTTGTGGCAAAGGAAAAGAATAATACCAGCATCCTTCACGAATGTGTTTTGAAATCTCTTCATGGGAAGAACTGCAGAAAAGTTGCATGATATTTGTCGTCTTGTGTATTTTACTGAAGTATTCTGTTTTCCTGGTAAGAGTGGACTGTAATGCTTAGAGTGCTGGTGTTTTAGGGGGGTTGCTGTAATACGGTATTAAGGCTGTACTGGAGTGGCTGGTATATTCCTTGACTTTATATTTCTAGTTTTTCAGAAATGGGTAACTTGATAGCTTTTAAGACACGAAGAGGTGGTTGAGCCATGTTCAGTCAGTTCTTCAGGGTACTTTGGAAGGACCTTAAATTTGACTCTTTAATATCACAAGTAAATATCCTGGGCTCTGAGGTTTTTGCTACAACAACAGGTGAAGGAGGGCAGAGGCAGTTCGTAGAATTCACAAAACAGGTTGCAGCACCATTAACACAGAGTCTGAAAATCCAGTAGTTGGGTGTGCTCCAGAGGCTGATGGCCTGTGCCACAGGGCATCCATGGCTCTGGGACTTAAGCATCGGTTTGTACAGAGATTAGTGGTGCAATTGGATGACAACCAACATTGAGTTATGCCACCAGTTATATACAGTCTGCCACAGCTTGGGCTTGTGTCGGTGGTCTTGGCATCATGTGGGCCCTTCAGTCAGTTCCTCATTCATCTTGCCATGAACCAGGCATCGTTGGTGCTGGCGGACCTGCCTGCCTGCTGTGGGTTTCACCTTACAGCTCAGTTAGTTTCCTCTTATGCTACACCCTTCGTCTTAAAGCTACATTTTACACACTTGTCACTAGTAGATTTCCTGAGGGCTCCTCCACAGCATCTATATGTATATACGTGTATACAGTAACTGGGGATCCCCTAATGGGAGACAGATCTGTATCTCTGTAGCAACAGGACTGCAGCCCTGGAGGGGGGGAAACATGTTCCCCCTTGCAGCTACAGATGCTGGTTTGATATTAGGTGCCTTAAAGCTGAGTTTGTGTGGTTTTAAAGCAGTGGCTGAAAAGCATTACTTTAAAACTTCACTGATCTTCTGTGCAAACAGAACTTTGCGTGTTTTCTGCACTGACCATAGCTTTGAGGTTTTTTCCCCGTTGAGGTTTTAACCATTCACATTTAGCTTAGCTCTATCATCTCTTCAGTCACTGACTGCTACTATTTGTTTTGCTAATAATGTTGCTGCTATTTGACTTTTCTGTCAACCATGGTTTTTTGGTAGCTTCCCGGGTGGCTGAAGTCTTGCATCTTGATTGAGAAAATGTGCGAATAGGTTTACAAAACACGTACACTCCTCTCTGGTGAAGAAAACATGAATAGCGCTTTCCTTACCTGCCAACCACAGCAACAGAAGCCCAACCCAAAAACCAAACATGCTTCTTCCTGAGAGAATTAGGGAGGCTTAGCTGCAAAGCCTTTATTTTGTGAGGTTGTTTTAAGTGGGATTAAGAACAGATGTTGGGTAGTTTTGGGATAATGAATTGTTTAGTGGGGAATATAGAAATATTAAATTCTAATATCAAGAGAAACGACAATATTGATTCTGGAGCTATTCTGTTCATGTTACAATAATATTCCCTCTAACAGCGCTAAGAATAAAATATATAATTATGACCACATTTCTTCACAATCGTTTTTCATTAAGCATGTAGAGCCCTGTGACTGTTCAGAGCTTGAGACTTAGCTAATTTATGTGGGTTCTTAGGGTGAACTTGGGCACTTAACTTTAAGGGAGTCGTAAAAATTGCCTCTTTTGAACAAAACCCCAAAATATGTGTATGTGGAATAAAAAAAAAATTTCTTCATAAAATAAATGCTTTTTAGAAGAGGATCTCTCAAAATATGTATCATATGTCTGCTCCTTTGTATATTGGAGGATGAATACAGAGATGTAACTTTGGTAACGTGGATTAGGCTGTATCTGCAAGATTGGAACAAGTTAGTGAAACAAGGTGAAAGTGACATCCTACCTTCTTCAGTATGTACAGTTCTAGATATATTTTTGCCGTTTCCCAGTAATGGGCAAAATGTTAGGGAAAGGAGCTTTTTCTATGTGTTCAGTGAAAGTCCAGAATTATTCCTGGTTTTAAGTGAAAGAAGTTATTCACTTCACAAAATCATTTTCAGTTTCGCAATTCCTCTTGGCTTCCTTATCCTGCAGGCTGGCTTAGGTGATGAGCTTCCTCCTCTGGCCTCTATTCTGTTGCTCTTTTTTTGCTAAATCTTGATTTCATGTTCCCTGTAGTTACATTTCTGTTTGCTTACATGATTCAGGTATTGTTTCATGTGTATTTTACTTGTGTCTGTCTGTAAGTTTCCATTAATGTGCTAACTGCTAAAAGCTGTTAATAAAGGTAGGTGGTTTAGGCCGTGCCATTTTGAAAGTACACTAAGCCAAAGGAATTCCCCATGTCAAATTTAGATAAACTTTGAAAATTTAAAAAAATTCCTTATCTCGCTTTTAATCAACTCCTTCCAAATAACTATGTTGGGTCAAAATGGTTTTGAAATTTTAGCAAGATTGATGGGGAAGGAAATGCTAAAACCGGAATTTTGGCAGGGAAGGTGGCTGCCCTGTGTGCCTGCCTTTCTTCATTAGCTTGGTGAGAGGAAACGCTTTTGTGATAGGCAAAGCCTAAAACTCTCAGAAACGAAAATGCATCATTATCTCAGTTGAAAGTCATCACAAAGTGAAAGATTTAAACTTCTGTGTTGGGGTGGGTGTGTGAGGCAGATGGAGGCTTACCCCTGTGGTGTCCTGTTAGTTACCCCTGTGATGTCCTATTCCATCTGCACGTGCTTACTGTAGAAGTCTATCTGTAAGTAAAAATAATGCCACCCCTGCAACCATGGGTAGTTATAGCTGTAGTTTCAGCAAGTTTAATTTGAAATTGGACAACGGGAAAAAACAGATACTACAAGATACGTCTTCACATAATAATATTAAAGCTTCTTTTGCAGTAGGAGAGCAGTTGCTGACAATATTTGATGTACAGTGAGCCTGATAAATAGGTTATATATCACTTACATCTCAACTTGTGAACTTTGCAAAATGTGTATGGCCATTACACCAGCATAATTATGATCTGCTCTGTAGTAGAAGAGGGGTCACAATGATTCTTCCTTGACTTAAAACTTTGTCTTGAAATTCAGTGTCACAGTCCTGGCTTTTTTTTGTTAATCTGTGCCTATACTGTCTCATAGTACAGAAATGGGCAATATTGAGATGAGCTACTTGAATCTTGTGATTGAGTTACGATAGTGATTTCAGGGGCTGTGAATGGGCTAGGCTTGCCAATGTGACGCCCATCTACAAGAAGGGCTGGAAGGAGGATCCGGGGAACTACAGGC